>VWZF01006214.1:2142987-2529278 GCA_013396755.1 Sclerurus mexicanus | reverse complement strand
GTCGCGCTCGGCGAGGCCCCGGTGGAGCCGCACCAGTCCCTGTTACAGACAGAAGCAATTCCCGCCTCACCGGTGCGTTTGTTCCTCCCCCCTGCAGCAGGAGCGGCGGTGCGAGCTGTTCAGTGCTGGAGGACACGGCGCTGCTCGGCGGGGACTGAGCGACAGCCTGCTTGACAGCCGCAGCTTGCGTACGAGTGTCACCCCAGCTCCAGTTTCTGCTGTGCCCCAAGGGCTCTCCCCTGCAACCAGGCTCCTTTGTAGCGCAGTGCCTGGTGGCCTTCCCCTGGGCTCCGGGGGCAACGCGTGCCCCGTGCAGAAATGCTGCGGTACTGGGGTGAGATCCCGGTCTCCTCGAACCAGGCCAACCGCAGCTCCTTCGACCTGCTGCAGCGCGAGTTTCGTACCGTGGAAGTCCAGGACCCTCCGCTGCACCAGCCGTCCGCGAACAAGCCCCGGCCGACCACCATGCTGGACATCCCCTCCGAGCCCTGCAGCCTCACCATCCACACCATCCAGCTCATCCAGCACAACCGGAGGCTGCGCAGCCTCATCGCCACAGCCCAGGCGCAGAGCCAGCAGCAAGCGGAGGGCATAAAAACCGAAGAGAATGAACCTCTGCCAGCCTGTCCGGCCTCTCCACCTCTCCCTGATGACCTGCTTCCTCTGGATAGCAAAACCCCCAAAATGCCGTTTCAGCTGAGGCACAGTGACCCAGAGAGCGATTTCTACAGGTGTGTTGGCGTTTCTTTGGGTTAGTTTTTGGCTGAAGGAAAGCTGAGTGTTTTCAGATATATATGTAGTTACATTGATTCACTTAGGCTGAAGGGTCAAACAGTTGTATGTAAAGTATAAAACAGGCTTTGAAAGGGAACTGTTTAGATGTTTCCTGTGCGAGTAACATGCGTGTTGTTTAAAATAAACATGCGGTTTTATCCTGTCTGTAAAATGTGGATGTGTAGTACTGATTTTTGTATTGCTAGTGCTACACTAAATGTTTGTGAATGGTTTTGCTATCGTTAGTGGTAATTTGACAAATTTAGTTTCAGGATGCGAAATCTCTTTTACTTATGTCACTTTGAAGTGTTACTGTAATTGAAAATCCAGTAGACACATGAGTAGTTTCTGGCTGTTTAGCTGTAGGTTCTGAAAGGGTGACTTGATAACATATTTGTAAGATTTCAGTGGCCAAGGACCTGTGACATAGTAAGTATGACATTTCACCCTGCTTTTTGGTGGTCTTCCAGTCAGAGGTGGAAATGAGAACGGGTGAAGGGAATTCTTGTCATTGGTACTGACTCCACCAGCCAAAGGCTGGAGAAAATGTAAAGGAAAGTTGTGTTGCTTCTTCCTTTGCAGGCAGTCTTTGATTAAATAGTATTGCCACCAGTGCCCTGTCTACCCCTTTGACACTAAATTCACAAGGAAGACTTCCATTTCTTGCAGGATCTCACAATACTTTGTGGGTTAGTACATTTAAAATAATGGATTAATCCTCACTACTATAACTCTCTGTTCTTAGATAAAAGACTGTGCACTAATGATCATTATGTGGGAGAGGATAATGTATTTTAATTTCTAAAATGGGTAAATGTGCATCAACAAAAAACTTATCAGTTAAATGCCACTGAGATCTTTAATGCCCTGAGGTTGTACAAAATGTGTTTTACTGAAAGATGTTGCATCTGGTAACATAGTCTCTCTGGATAGTAGAGTTATTCCTTAGTACTCTTTCTGGAGGAACTCTATCGTCCTGGGAAGATACAAAGTAATTAGCAGAGAGGGGAGAAGGGAAATACAGAGTAAAGTCAAGACTCTCTGACTCCTGCTCTGTGGTCCTGTGGTTTGTCGAACTGAGCAGTGTTCTGCTCTGCTCTCCCCAGTGGCTTCAGCTTGAAGTTCAGTTTTCTGTGGCTCTGACCATGTTTTGGGGGCTGTTTTATCTTTTTATTGCTCCTTTCGAGCCTCTGAAGTCCGGGAAAACAATTGTTATTTAGTGGTCAGCCACATGGGGGAGTTTAAGGACTACGTTGTGAAAACTGGAGAGTTTTGAAATGAGATGTTTTGTGCCTGAGAAAGAGTGGATTTATAACGAGCTGAAGTGTATTCTAGATTTTAATTGTGTGATTGCTAAACCAAACACATTTATGCTTTTCCAGGAGGAAAGCTTTGAGTTTGTTGTTGCATGTTTGTGCTTAACTGTTTTAAGACACGTGAATTAGGAACAGCAAGTGCTGTTCTAGTAGCAAAACTGAAGTTCTGTGATTTATTGATGTTTCTTACTGTGTGAAATCAAATTTAAGGAAGAACATTCTTCCCCCTGATTCACAGCACATGGTAGTGCTTAATTTTTTTCTGCCTTCTGAAGCAAAACTGTCAGTATTACCATATTGAACTAAACCCATATTTTAATTTCATTTTTTTGGCAGTAACCTGGGTCTGAAAAGGAGTGTATAGTGACATTTAGATACAGGAAGAAAGGAAGATAAGGGTAGCCAGCCTGAATCTGACCACAGTTTTGTTAGTATAGACATGTCCTCTTCTATTTCCCTGTCATTAATTTTCATCCTTTGACATGCTGTCCCCTTGTCTTTTATTTTGTTATCCCCTGGATTCATTTTGGTTTTCCTCTACCCTGCCCCATACCTGTAACCCTTATGTCCTCATATGATGAGGAAGAGGCAGAACCTAATTTACTGCTATTTTTCAGTTGGTTTGGTCTTTTCAACCCCCTGAAATCTGTACTACCAGCAATTTTATAATTGTGGTGCTATTCCTTTCCTGCAGTTTTCATAAATACGTTGAAACAAACTTTGATTCTGGCAGAGATCTCTGAGGGAAGACCTGGACTCCACAGTGCAGTGGACATACTTGCTTGTTGATAGATTTGGAGAACTCTGGTACGTTTGTGAAGCAGGTTTTCCAGTTATAGAAACTCCCTGCATTCTTTCTGAGCATGATGTATTTACCTGTGTGTCCTCTGATTCTTTGAATTTCCCTGATGCACCAAAAATACCGGGCTTCCCAGCCTGCAATTCTTCTCATCTATTCTGAGGCTATTAAAAGAAAGTGTTTTCACATTTTCTGTCTTCTGGTTGTCATGGACCAACTCAGTTTGAAGCAGGAGGTGACTCACCACAGCTATTCAGCTATTTCATCCTTGGAATTCCTTTAGTATTCCTGAATTAGTTACCATCTGGTAATTTGCAAGTGTTGATATTACAGTTCTTGTAAGGGGCAACTAATGTTTGGTTTTGGTTGATGTAGAAACTCATGGTAAACTTAAAGCATGATTGATGAAGAATGAGTAAGGAACTGTAAACTTGAAACTATCATTTTAACAGGAGACTCTTACCATAATACAACTGCTAGCTTTTCTATCTTCTTTGTTCAGCTTCTTCAGATGAGCACAGATCAATCTTCAAAAGAAACCGCACCTACTCATGCTTCTTCAGATGCTTTTCCTTGGGTATACGTGGTTGGTTTCTCAACAGATTTTTCAGTCAATCTGTCATTTGCATTCCTTACGACATTGGATGTGTGCTTTGCATTGAAAGAATCTGTAAACAAAATTGGGAGCTTGCAGTGTGAAGACAGTTCACGGCAGAAAGACTTGTATTTAAAAAAATATCTGTACAGAAGTAGAGGAGCATGTGTTAGTGGTACAGCAGGTGTAAAGTTGGGAAGGATTTGGAGCAGTGGTAATTAAAGCAGTCAGAGCACACTTCCCCTGATGAACTAAGCACTTTGGTTTAGCCCATTTCTAAACTGACTGGTCTTCTGGGTTATGCCACTGGGAGACAACTTATTTTTGCCATAATCTATTGAGCAGTTTCTTTTCATATCTGTTCAGGCTTCTGTAGATGTAGCATTGGTATTTAAAAAGACATTTACTTAAGATGAGGTGTAAAGAGGCCCTTTTCCAAAAGGAAACAACTTTCTTATTTGAGTTAGTGTGCTGTGTTCTTTGATGTACTCTCTGACTAGTATAATCTTTTTTTTTCCAATGTTCTCCTTTATTTTACTGCTTTGGAGGGAATGGCTCTGGAGCGGCCTTGCTGCACCTCATTTGGTATAAATTCAACTCCACAGTGTAATGTTTCATGAAATTGTCGTGTTCGTAGGAAAAACAATCCCTCCCTCCATCTGCTGCCGCGTATGCTCACCTAGGAGGGAGCAGAGCACTTCAATCCATTGCTACAGTTGAGTGAAACTCAGCTGGCAATCTGTGTACTGGCTTAGCCCAAACACTGTCCCCTGTAGATAGTTCCATGGGAAATGAACCATGAGTTCCCCTTCCCTCTAAGAAAAACAGCGTTACAGAAGAGCTTGGGTGAATGGATTTGCTGCCTTTGTAGGGTGGCTTGTTGTCATTTAACTGACTGACCCAGAAAATGGGCCTTCTTTGAGTTTTGAAAACTTACTAATTCTGAAAATAAGTCTGGTTGGTATAAACGGACACTATTCTCATGAAGTTCTGTGTGTGGCGAGTAGCAGTGGGAGAAGGCTGGGCTTTGGGCCTAGTGAATTCCTAGGTTAGCAGGTAGATTTTTGTCTGGAACATTACCTACTGTTGGTGACTCTGTTAGAAATGCTAAATTGAAGAGGGAGAAGTTGGTCAGTATTTGTGATAAATTTCATACTATATATTCTGTAGAGGTGATCACCTCCAAGTCACTGACCTAATATCCCGTCCTATTAATCTCTGGTGATGGAACTTGAGGGACTAAAGCACGTCTGTTTATTTGTAGCTGTATCACCTTGCTAATATGTTAGGTAAGTTTGGCTTTGGATTGTTGCTGGATGGAGAGCCTTTCAGGAAAAGAACTAAGTGCTGCAGAGGGTGGCATTTTGCATAATGATAGTTCCTGGAAGGGTGCTTTTGTAGGTGTTGAGTATGTGTGTGAGATCTAAAATTTCCTTTTTAGGAAGTCTTGATGTCAGATAGCTGCTCTCAACGTAATTTCTGGAGTTCAGGGAAGATGAAGAAGAATTATTTTCTCATTTGTTGTTTTCTGTTAACATCTACAATAATATTTCAATTTTTGCTCTCTGTCCTGGTTTTTGATCATATTCCTCTATTGTTCATTGTAGGAAAGAGGAAATAAAGAGAAGAAAAATTAAGAAAAACAAAAAAAAATTGATTGACCTTTCTAAGAGCAAGAGATGGAGATTTGGATTTGAGTCCAGTACCTGAAATTTTTTTTATCTCTGTCTTTAATTGATTGGATTTCAGGTTGATTATGTGCCCTTCAGCATAGTAACCTCGCTGCATTTAAATGTTTGCAATCAGTTTCTTTTCCTCTAGAAGTTTAAAAGAAATATAATATTCTCTGCTGCTTCTGAGCAGTGACAAACATTGCTAAATGGTTGTTCTATTCTACTTTGCAAGTGGCTAAGTGTCCTGCTTGCACTTGCTGAAATCTGTGCCCAATTTTTTGCCCGTAGTGTTTTGAGTGAATGTCTCTGTGTTAATAGAAGCCTGGTGTTCAGTGGTTTTGGTAGCATGAGGTGCTCTCAACTGATGGCTGCCAACAGCTAGGTATATCCTTTATATGTACTGGTTAAAAAAAAAAGAGATTCTTTTTTATAGCAATAAATTTTCAGAGTTGTTTTCTGGTTTGTTTTCTTTAATGCTTATTTATTTCTGCTGTAACCTCTTGGTCCAGTGTTGTATGAGACATATGGCTGCTTCTGAATGTCAAAATCTGTCACTGGGGTGCATGGGGAAATGAGTGAGATGTAAAAACAGTATGGGTGGCATTTGATTTATAAAGGAACTGATGATCTTTTAATTCATCTTGTCAGGGTGCCTGCTGTCTTCTTAACAAAGTAGTTGCATAATTGAGTAGGAATTGGGGTGTGAGTCATTTTCCATTAATTAATAACTGGGATGAATCCATGACCTGAGATCTACATGCTGTTCTTAATATCTACTTAGAAATATGATCATGTGCAGCTTTTAATATAGCATGATTCCGCCCTTTATTTGAGTAATCAGAAAGTGCTGAGCTGGTGTTCTTGAAAGTAAGTGATTTTGGTCCTGATAGCTCTAAGTTTCACCTTCCATTTTCACTCCTCTGAAGTGTTACCTTTTTTCACTGCTGTGTTTCAGTGGTTTGCTATGGGTCAGTTCTGAGGGTCAGGGGGCTTCTGTAGCCCAACTTCTCAGTGAAAATGAAGGGTACCTAACACACCTGTTGGAGACAGAGTGCTGAGAATTTTATGAAGGCATCAGTACTGTCTGTGTATTGTTTAATCGGGTCCTGTTACTGGAAGGAGTATGTGGCGATATGCAAGTAGTGTAGGGTGAGGGGAATAGAATCTTAAGGTCGGCTGCAGAAGATGTTGGGAGAAATTGATCAGAAACAAATGAAGAGTGAAATTGTTAGCTTAATTCCACCCTTGGTGGTGAATGGAGTGTAAAAAAAGTATATAAATACCATACTTAGTGGAAAGGAAGTTTGATTTTTTGCCATCACCACTTCAAATCCATGTTACTGATGTGAGCAAATAGATTACATGCTCTTAATTATGAGTTGAGAAATCTGGTAGATGTGTTTCCCTGTCAGAGGCCTTGCCTTAAGTCCTCTTTTTCCTCTGTAGAATTTCTATTTGTTAACTCACGTTGATGAAAAATTTGGTTGGTTGATTGTAAATGAATTGATGTTTGAAGTGCTCATTTCAGTTCTTCTCCATGGTCTGCTTGGTTACTCCTTTCTGCTTAGCAACACAGAAAAGAGAGGTCTCAAATCCAAGGTCAGAGAACACTGCTTTATGGCAGAACCTCTCCAGGCCTCCTCCCAGGGCCTTGTGTTTGCATCTTAGGTTGCTTATGGGGATGCTTCTTTCAGTGTTGTGCTTAGTGACTGCTGGAAATGGGGGCAGGGAAACAGCCTTTTTGGCTATAGTGTACCTGTATGAAATCTATGTGTATCCCATTTCTTGCTTTTTGATTTGTGTCTTTTACATTGGAAATTCTGATCTTGTCTATTCCAGAAGCCTTTGTATCTGACTATTAGGCCTGTGACATCAGACATAATAAGGAAGAGAAATGTAATTAACTCAGAGAGGAAATGATTTGCATTCAAGTTATTTAAAATGCCTTTTTTTTTTGTTTGTGTCAAGGACCCATTTAATTCACTTCTACAGGAGAAAAGCTCTTGGGTGAGAAGGGAGTTGCTTAAGGGTTCAGAAGATTTGCATCCCACATTCATGAATCACCCAAGGAATCTTGCAGCATTAGAAGGGAAAATGAAAATTGGAAGTGCTGATTTGGAGGGAGGGGAAGAAGAAAAAGCAGATAAACCCGTACTAGGTAGTGTTCATGTGTAATGGAGTAGCTGTGGAGAACCCCAAACTCTCTGCTTTCTCTTTGTACATCACCTCATTATTGACAGTATCTCTTCAAGTGATACACTCCTTTTGATTTTTGAAAGTGTGCTGTTTTTGTCTTTTCTGATTTTTAGAGGAAAAGGGGAGCCAGTGACTGAGCTGAGTTGGTCCTCCTGCCGGCAGCTTCTCTACCAGTCGATGGCCACCATCCTGGCTCACACAGGCTTTGAGTGTGCCAATGAGAGTGTTCTGGAGACTCTGACAGACATTGCCCATGAGTACTGCTTGAAGTTCACCAAACTGCTGCGCTTCGCTGTGGATCGAGAAGCTCGACTTGGGCACACCCCTTTTCCTGATGTCATGGAGCAGGTCTTCCATGAAGTGGGCATTGGCAGTGTGCTCTCACTGCAGAAGTTCTGGCAGCACCGCATTAAGGATTATCATAGCTACATGCTTCAGGTGAGAAGAGCACTAGGGTCCTGACAGCATCAAGAAATGTACCCACAGTACAATTGCTTATACCCATGGCAAGTCCTGAGTATTACTGAGGTAAAATCCGATTAGAGAACTTTCTGGGTGTGGAGGGGAGTCTTCAAATGAAAGAGAAACAGGATTTTTTTTGACTGGAAGACAGAGCCCCTTATTTGTGTCCCTACTGAGTTAAAGGATGCTCTACTGATGACTTGCTTGAGTTTAAGATGAGTCCCCCAGCTCTTGAATGGCCCATACAAAAATACCAGGTAGAGATAAAATCAGAACTGACTGATTAGCTGAATTCTTTGCTTTAATGGGATATTTGACTTGTTAACATTTCAGAAAAGAAGCAAACAAAAAATACTGAAGTGTACAGAGGTTTGCGTTTGCTTAAGCAAGGGGTGGCTTTTAAGCTTTAGTAGGAGTGTAGTGTAGTATTGTGCTGACCTGAGTTGTCACACAGGTGCTGGCTTCCACTCTAGAGGAGACTGTTCCTGTGGAGAAAGAAAAGGAATTGTTGAATAAGAGGCATCAATAAATGTAGGTTGTAAGAATAAGGGTATGGTTTCTCTCTTGGTCAAAGTATTCTTAGAAACTAAACAAGCGTATTATTTGAATGATATAAGGCTGCCTGTTGTGGACTTAGAGAAATTTGAAGTGGGAATCTTGCTCCTACTTATCAAAAACAAGGCTTGAGTCAAGTAGATAGCCTGTAACCAAAGACAAAACGTGCCATTCCTTCTTTCTTGTCACCTTGTCTGAGTGCTAGTGGACTCGTTTTGGAGCAGCTCTCTTGTGCTCCTGCTTTTCCCAGGGCTGACACCTTGTGGCTTACAGAAGCAGTGTAAATCAGAGACAACTGTAAGCGCATGTAGTATGTAAGTTGCGATGGACTCCAAGGTTTGTACATAAAAATAACATCATCAAGATCTGTCTTCATTAAAAACATTTCTGTTCAAAAAACAGTTCCATTCATTTTTGTTCAAATGTTTTTGTTCAGATATTATGTCCTTTTGGAATTTGGGTTTTCTGCATCATTCTGCTGATGCAGTTTTCTCTCATCCTGCAGCTGGTCATTGTCTTACTGGTTTTGTTCTTTATGCAGGGCTGAGGTCCATAGTAGCCTCTATATTTGGAAGTATATCTAGAAGGGGAAAATAGGCTTTACTATTCTCTTCCCTGCTTGCTTCTGATGTTAAAAAGTCCTGGGATTTTCCTGACCACAGTCCACTGTCTGTTGGGATTTAGTTGTATAAACAAGCATTTGTTAGAAGCAGATGAAATCTGAAATTTCTAAAATTTGATTGCTTACTGTTGTTACGTTTCTGGAAGTACGGAGTAGTTCTAAATCTCATTCCTATATTTGTTTCACTTCTTTAACTGAAGAAAACATCTGTTTTTTGCTGTGTATCTGACAAAAGGTACTCAGGCTTTACTCAAGAGCTGAGGAAGATCTCAGGTGCTTGGTTTTTGATGCTAGGGTAAATTTGTTACTGGAGGATGGGGGACAGTCTTATGATAAAACCAAAGAGTATGACTGAGACTTTGACTGAGGCTCTGTTTAAATTTCTGGGCCTGACTGTCTCATCATCTCTCTGTGAAATCTTTATCAATCAGTTGTTAATGGATTAAATCTCGTATTAAAGGCTCTTGTTAGAGAACAGAAGGTGCACTTAAAGGGGAAGAAAAATCTTTCTGTGTGTAGCTGGTAAGCTGTTTACCTGTTCATTTAGGTCAGATGTTAATAACATTCAGGGAACAGAGTGCACTGCAGTGTAATTGCCATCAGAGTCTCTGAAGTCATTGTCACCTTTCTGGCCTCTTTTTCACCTGCTGATCTTGGACAGGTTAGCAAGCAGCTCTCTGAAGAATATGAGAAGATTGTCAACCCTGAAAAGGCAGCAGAGGACACAAAGCCTGTGAAGATTAAGGAGGAACCTGTGAGTGACATTAGTTTCCCCATAAGTGAGGAGCTGGAAGGAGATCTGGCTTCTGGTGACCAGTCTTTGCCTGTTGGAGTCCTTGGAGCTCAAAGTGAGCGCTTCTCAGCCAACTTGGAAGTAGAAGCTTCCCCGCAGACTTCAGGTAGGGGTTTCTTGCTGCTCCTGGAAGCAGTCCATCAGCAATTCCATGTGATCTTGTTTCCCCTGGGTAGTTTTAGATTCATGTTCAGAGATTCATGTTATTGAAAGCTAGAAGGCCTTAGGTAGGCCTATGTTCCTTAGGTAGTTTAGGCACCAAATGAGTTCTGGAAATAAAAAGGATACTTGCTGCTGTTCTCCATGTTCAGAAGTCACCCTGGTAATGACAATCATTGCATTATGAAAGCTTATCAGTGACTTATGTGAAATGGGCTCATGGGAGTCTCTCCTAGCATCTCTACCCCAAAGCTTGCTGTAGTTAGCTGAGGCCATGGAAAGTGAAATGGTGAGTGATGTAATGGGGTTATGGAGGCTGCATTCTTTTCCTAAAAGTGCCATCCCTTGATATTGGCATTGAAGCACACTGGTGGCCAGCATGGGAGAATCTGCTAGTGCTGTGCCTTTTCTATATCTATATACAAGTTTCATTCTGTTCCCTGTTTAGTAAAGCTAAACTTCCTGGGAAATGAAGAAGACATTCATCTTTCAAAGAAAGGCAGTTTTAATTTTGTATAGAGCCTTCTGAACTCTGGAAATCCCTGCAATAATAACTGTTTCACTTAAAAATCTGATTAAAAAACAATGAAGCCTTGTCTTCCTATTAACCCTCAACTGAGTAGCATGTACAGTGAGGATAGAGTATACTTCTGAGTCCATTAGTGTTCTTACATTTTACTGAGCTTTAAAAAAGCACAAATCCATCTGATGTTTTTCTGAAAGCTCATCCTGTTTTCCGTAGCATCTCTGAAATGAATGTGAAGTGCTTGCATTTTTGTGGGAGAGGGAACAACAGACTCCTCTGGTCCATCTGGGGTTGCTAGTGATTCATCTGGAAAGTTTTGTATTAGCATCTGCCACTTGAGACCTAGAGGTTAGCATGCTAGCTGTATATGAAATGCCTCTTGTCTCTCTGATACCAAATTGATGTTTTCTAATTAAGAATACAAGTGCTCTGTTCCTCCCTGAAAATCCCTCTTCACTTCACAAGAGCCTTTGGAAATCTCATCACTGCGAGAAGTCCCAGTCTAGAGCTGGGCAGGCTGGAGAGTGTAATATCATAAGGAGAGAGAAAAAGCTGCTGCAATTAGGACACTGCCATCTTGAAAATACAGGTGTGAGGCCCATAGGGAGGTCACTAAGGCTTCAGTGTCTGAGGGCAAAACTCTCATTACAGCCTTCCCTGTTCTTCTTGTGTTTCTGCTTGTGCCTGATGTTGCAGTTGCAGACTAGTTCCTTAATTTCATTGCAGTTGGAGAATGGATGCAAAATTGGGGACCTTGGTCCTCTACCTATCAGTATAACATGAGGATTAGCTTATTTGTAAAGTACTTTGAAGTTGAAGTGCTTTGAAGATGAAACATCCTGTGTTGATGCTTAAGTACTTTTAGTCATTAGTAACACTCTCAGTGACAGGTGACAGAGCTGAATGGAATAAGAGCAATTGATGATGGAAAGACAGTTTAGTTTAGTGAGCATCTTTGATTATTGTCTAGACTGGAGCTGTAACTCTGTGCAACTGATAGCATTTTAATGATGTGTCCGTTGTTGTTGAGAGGGATGCATTTACTTAGGATTAACATAAAAGAGACTTTTCATTAAGGCAACTGAGCTAGTGTAGGCTGTTACCACAAAGGTCTTGTAAACTCTGGTTTGGGCCAAGCCGCTCTGGAAAAGATTCCTGACTTCTTTGTAACGGAGAGTTCTCAGTACAGACATATGTTGGAAGATTTGTTCTCTCTGTAATTGCTACTAATAAGGGACTGTTGTTACTAATATATTGATAATAGGGAATAATAGTAGGTTTGGCTTAGTATAAGAGGTTTGGTTGTATTTTCAAACTGTAGCCTTACTCCTTGAGACACAAGGTTTGGAAAACTTACTAAAACTGGTTTCCTCTTTTGTTTGGAGGGTTTTGGTGTGGTGTGATTTTTTTTTTAATTTTAATTATTATTTTTAATGATTATTTATTGAATTTTCCATGTCAATTTAACTCCACACAAGAGGGTTCAGATTTAAAAGTGAGAAGATTTCATAGTTCAGTTCTGGGCTGTTTATGCCCATCTCAGCAAGAAGCCCAATTAGTGTATTTTTAATAGACTTTCTGTGTCTCTTAAAACTGTAAATAAACAGAAATAATGCAGTCTGTAATTACTACTCTTGGGGAGAAAAACATTTGCTGTTACCAAGAAATATGGTTTCATAATCCAATTCAGTAAATCCTCAATCTGCTTGGATTGCACACAAGTCCAGAAGTTTTTTATAAAAAAGGTGGTGATGGGAAGCTATTTCCCAACACGGTGGCTGTGAGGTTGAGCTAAGAGGATTTCTTCAGTGTGGGGTGAGACCTGTGGGTATTAAGTACAAGGAGGCAGGCAGGCAGGCAGGCAGATGGCTGACTGTAGCTCTGACATCCTTTTGTTTCAGTGCTGAAAGTGGTATTTGGGACTGTTCATCTACCTAGTCCTCTGTCCTTCTGCTTCACCTCCCCTGCAGAAGTCCACTATGTGTGACAGTTGCAAGGACCTCATAATGATTTCTGGACTGCCTCAAAGTCCTGCTTATGCAGGGTCCAGTCCATGTGCTGTTGGTGTACTCAATGCTGCTGAGGCACTCCTTCTGGAGAGTGAAGTTGTTTCTCATGGAGAAAATCATTTGGAGGCTTGCAGTGAAAGGGTAGCATCATATTTTTTAAAGTGGCAGTTGCTGGGCTATTAAAACAAAAAAGCCAACAGTTGTGTTTTTTTTATTAATCACAGTACTTGCTGTGTTTTGTTTGTTTTCCCCCCAGCCTAGTTCACCTGCACCTTTGCTTTTGCTCCATCTTTACCAGTGCTGCTGTCCCTTGCATCTGCATGTGGTTTGATTTAACTTTTTACTTGTTTACTAATGTATGCTTTTTCTTTCTCTAGGGGCTGAGGTGAATGCTTCTCCTCTCTGGAACTTGGCACAGGTGAAAATGGAGCCACAGGAAAATGAGGAGGGTAATGTACATGGCCATGGGGTCCTAGGCAGTGATGTGTTTGAGGAACCGATGTCAGGCATGAGCGAAGCTGGGATGCCACAAAGCCCCAATGGCTCTGAGAGCAGCTATGGTTCTCATTCTGCTGACAGTCTGATGGGTTCCTCACCTGTCTTCAACCAGCGCTACAAGAAAAAGATGAAGAAGATGTGAAAAAGAAGTCTTTTTATTTAGTCCTGATGGCATGTAATAGACTTGAAACAAACTAGAGGCGTTTGATTCCAACACAGGGCTGGCCCTGGTGTATGAGGGATCTGCACAAAGTTACTACGAGAGGTTTGAAGGTAGTTCACTTCAGCTCCCCTCTTTGCTGGTTTCTGTACTCCATCTTGACTTGTGAGATTGAAGATCATCCTTTACATTTGATGGTGGCATGGCTTGCTTTGGCAGATCAGTGAGGAATGTACCAGTGAAAAGTAGTTGTGAGGAGGCTTGCTAACTCACAGAATCATTGAATAGTTTGGTTTGAAGGGATCTTATGACATTTCTACTCCAGCCCCCCACTCAGAACACAGCCATTTAGAGCAGGTTGCTAAGGGCTTTGTCCATCTGAGTTTTGAGTATCTACAAGGATGGTGATGCCAAACCTCCTTGGCCAACATTTTCGCGCACTTGACAACTCTCATAATAAGAAAAATTATCTTTTTGCATCTAGTTGGAATATCCCACGTTCCAACTTGTCTTTATTGCCTCTTGTTCTGTCACTGTTCGTCTCTGAGAAGAGTCTGTCTTCTCTAATCTGCCTGTTAAGTGACTATATACAATGAGATCTCTCTTTAGCCTTTTCTCTTCCTAAGTGTGAAGAAACCATGTTCCCTGAGATCTCCTTACTCTCCTGTGCTCCAGTCCCCTAACCAGCTCTGTGGCCTTCCACTGGAATTGGTGCAGTGCCCTTGTAAAGGGGAGCACAAAAGTGGATGCAGCCCACCAGATACAGTCTGACAAGTGCTGAATGAAGAGGAATAATAATTTCCCTCAATGCACTTGCTTCCCTCGTGCTTGCTGATTATTGGGGGCAACAGGAGACTCTTAAGAAAGGGTATTTTAAGTTTGAGAGCCATCTCTGATGATTGTGATGACCTAGCAAAGATGCTGTAGAGTGGTCTCACAGTACCATGAGCCTGCTCCTCAAGTGCCTTCAGATTCATATTGTTGGTTCCAATTGGCATAAGCTAACTCAGTGTTCCTCTACTGTAGGTAATGCTTTATTCCCACACACTGCTTGAAGGGTTGGGGACCTGACAGGCCTTAGGGATGAACTTATTAGTAAAAAGAGTCAAAAAAGGCATTGTGTGCATTGGCCTCAAAGTACAGAGAGCATCCTTTATCACCATATTGCCTGAATTGTTGAACATGTAGATCGATGTTTTCTTATCCTTTCTCTTGCTTCCAGTGTACTTAGAGAAGCCCTTCTTTATATCTCTTATCAGTTTAAACTCCAGCTGAGCTTTGGCTTTCCTAACTCTCCCTGCATACTTGGGCTGTGTTTCTATATCCCTGCTGGCCAGCCCATCCTCACTTCCACTTCTGTGTACCTTTTTCTTTGTGTTTGAGCTCAGTCAGGAGTTCCTTGATAATCTTTGATGGCCTTCAGTCATGCCTGCTTTAATTTTGCTTGTCAGATAGGACTGTTTTTCTACTTTGAGGAAGCTGTCTTTGAAGATAAAGCATCACACTTGGGTTCCTTTGGGCAGTCAGGGCAGTCCCTCATGAAATCCTGCCAAGACATTCCTCAAATAAACCAAAATATGTTGACCTAAAGGTACAGGACTCTGTCTCGTACACATTTCTCAGGATTTTAAATGCCACAATTCCATGTCTTCTGCAGCCAAGATCTTCACATTCTCCACCAATTCTTCCTTGTTAAAAACAAGTCCAGCAGAGCTTATTCCATAGTTGATTTCTTGATCATCTAGTCAGGGAAGTTGATGTGGCTTTCTGGAGAGAACGAAGCAGCTTTTACTATTGGTGTGAGCCAGTACTGGCAATGCAAACTTTTCCTTTGCTGTCATTGGATCGAGTACAGCAACTTCAGACTGGCTGAGGTTTCATATTCAAAGTTGTTATCTTGACAACTTAGTCTGAAACAGAATCTATTTTTCTGCTTGCTTTTATAGCTCTACTGACTGATGGCATTTTTTTTGTCCTGCACAATCCTCAGTTGATCAACTCGGTCTTTAACTTGATTCAGTGTGTCTCTCTCTCAAAAGAGCTAGAAAGAACATGAATCAAGAATGAACAGCCACTTAAAGTGGCTTTATACCTGTAACCCCTTGGGATGTTTGAGGGAAATTTACCAAACCTCCCATTTATCCTTACAATTGCAGGTTTATCTTTTGAAAGAGTGAGCTTCAGGCGTAGTATTTTTGTTTCTGTATAACATGCCTAACTTTAATTCTTTTTTCCTGACTGTATTTCTCTTGCACTTTATAGAATTGGAAGCCAAACATAAAATTTCTCAATGTCTAATAAGAAAGTGTGACCACAGGCTTTTATGGGCAATGGAGTTAAAATTGTCCATCACAGTTTTAAAGGTTTCTCCTGTGAGGCAAATTCTCGCTATTTTAAGCCTAGTCAGTAGTAGAAGAGCATACCAGGAAATCTTTATTTTGATTCCCCCTGAGTCACCATTAGGCAAGCTGCAATGTCCCTGTTTTCTCAGCTGTAAAAAAAAGAGTAGTAATATTTGCCTTTTAGAAGTATGTTTGAGATGTAGTTACTATGCAAAAAAAGGCACAGTGATCATTCAGAGAGTTTTGTGAGAGCTGTGAGCTTTTATTCAATTTTGGTAGGACTGTTGCTGTCTGGAGAATGTCTAGATGGTCACTGAAATGTTTCAGTCCTATATGATACAGGCTTTAAGCAAAACTGCTGATCATGAAGCACAACTCTGCTGTTCAGCTGCCCATGTGCAAGGAAGGCATTTGGGGTGGTATCTTCTGACTCGGCTTTGGATGTCTGTATCTACTTTTTTTCCTCTGGGTCCCATTTGCAGGCGAAGAGAAATAGTCATTCTTAAGTCACTGTTCTTTCGGCCTTGAAGTAGAAATACAAAGCAGCTCAAATGAATGGCATTTTTAGATATGTCTGTTTTTCTCTTGTGTGCTCATAAGTTGAGTTCAACTTGGCTACCTGATCTGAAGACATCCACACCATCAATATCTTGAGATAAGTGATCTGACTTTAGCCCTTCCTGTGTGGGAATCAGAGGACACTTCCTCCTGCTGGGCCAGTGCTTTTACTTTTCTGGACATTTGCTAGAGTTTGCCATTCAAATGGTAGAATGGGGCTAAGAGCAAGCTGCCCATCTCAGCTAAACCAGTAGGCCCAAATTTCTCCACAACACACACAGTGTGCTAGGCTGGAGCCTCAAGGCTCAGCCTGGTTTGGCCCTTGTGTCTTTGGTTCAGTGTGATAACATCTGTCATTGGGCCATTCTCTGTAGATGCTTTGCAGACAGGTGTAGTAAAGTATTCTTGAGGCCAGGATACTTATGCAAAGTCCATTGCACTGTTTTCAGGAGCTAGATGACAGAGGGACTGCTGCCAGCATTGCTTGCTCATTTGCAAGATTTCAAGTGGGCTAAAAATGAAAATCTAGTGTTCTCCAGGGCTTTGGTTAAACCTCGTGTTAATCTTAAGTGCTTTCTCTGTATTGCTCATATGCAGATGTTCTGTCTTACTTTTGTGATTTTTTTTCATTTCACATCCCTTTTCCACACCCTTTTCACCCTATAACACACACTACAACAAGCCAAGCCTGAGTGCTTCAAGTGTATTTAAATACAGTGGAAATTCACTCTCCTTTGATTCAGCTGTGTTATTGCCGTGTAAGAGAGAAGTGTTACTGATTCTCTTTGGGATGCATGTTTATGCAGAGGTGAGAAATCCATTGGCATCACTTACACGCTTGAAAATGAAGGCAGGGTAATAGCTATACCTCATGTTCCCCCACTATGCTAGGGGTTGCTGCTGACATTTGTGTGCTTGAAGTTTCCTTTTATGCATGTGGAAGCTTTACCTTCTGGGTGAGCCCTTCCCCTCTGAATGTTTCTGGTTCTTAGATTTACAGTGGTGTTCATCATGCATGAAATAGTGAAATTTAAAATCTATCTCACAAAGTCAGATACAGACAATATGCTCTTTTGATGAATCAAATAAGATTTTGCTAGGTGTTAATGCAGCCTCGGGCAACTAGTGAGGTGTTCATTGACCATGTAATCCCCAAATTTTAAATCACTGTGAGGTTATGCAGTCGGATGGAATATAGCTCTGCTCTTGCAGTTGTGTTTTGCTGATCGCTAGTAAAGCACTCTGCTGACCCACCTGCTTTAGCAGTCTGCAGTCTTGATACGTCTTTTGTCTTTTCTCCCTTCTCTTTCCAAAGGTGGGTGGATGAAAAATTGGAATATTGAGTATTGACCATGTCCATATCCAGTAGCATTGGTGTCTTATAGTGATGTATTTTGCCATGATTGAAGTTGGTGGGAACTTTGTTAACAATTTGGAGGGCAAGATCTGTGAATTATTTGGCTTTTGAAGTGTTTTGCATAGGAATCATACTGAATTGTAGTTGAGAGGGTGCTGTGCATCATATTCCTTTTTCCCTCTGGCAATACCTTTTTAGTAGTTTTGAAGAGTTTTGCCTGGTATCCAGCAAAGTTCTCTGCATAAATGGTGGTGTAACAACTTTAGTATACAGCTCTATGTCAGACTGTGCTACCTAGTGATTTAATTCCAAGGCCATCCATGCTAATTTGAATATGCATAACACTGTGCAGTAAAAGAGATGTTTCCTGCATATAAATATACAATTTAAAAAGAAAATAGGAAAATAAGATTAGGTAGGGTAGGTGAGGCCAATCTGATTATGTGGTCGGTTCTGAAACTAATGGAGGTGTTATGTGTGAAGGATGTTTTACTTAAAATGTTTTTGTACATGCATGTGAACGAAATATGTAACTTTGCTTGTGTTTATATGGAACAAAATTCCTTGGTGATACTTCAGGGTTTTTTTTCCTTGCTCTCCTGGAGAGAGTTTCTTTGTAATTTTTAAAGAAATAAAATAAATAAAACTATTCAGAAATAAAAATCCTAAAGGTGTTGTGTGGATTTTTTGGTTTGTTTTGAAGAATGGTGCTGTGAACAGTAAAGCTGGTCTTGGGGTTCTGTCTGCCCTTACGTGGGATCTGAGTAGACTTTTTGCAGGCCTGAATAAAGGGCTGAGATGATATATCAGTGTTAATGTCACAAACAGGAAGACAAGAGATGTTATTCCAGAAAGTGGCCAGAGAAAATGCAAATCTTATTTTTCACAGGTGCCAGGGCTAGTGAGCCTCTGAAGTGATATTAGAACCACAGTGCTGCTATTGGTATTCATCTAGCATAAGCAAGTGCTGTTTCTGGAGCACCTACTTATATATACTTCTACTACTTACATTAACAGACTACCTAGGAGCCCTGCTCCAAGCCGTGTGCTTTGCTCTTTTATGTGCTGGTCTACTTATTTTACATTCTGCCTTTTTTTTGTTCTTGGGGACCGCTTTAGCCTACAGTGAATGAAGCACCAGTGTATTTTCCCCTCTGCTCTGTCTGTCATGGTAGGGGTGAGGAAGGATATGTTTGATGCTTGATAGCCCTTCTAAGCAATTACAGATAGCACACCATGAATTAGGATATTGGCCTGTGCTGCTTGCCAGGAGAGAGGGAATAATCATCATCGTGCTTCCCCTCACGCTTGTACCTGAGAGCAGTCCTCCCACACCCTTGGCTGCTGTCCTCCCAAGCCTCTATTGCTGAATTAATTTCCCGGCCCGCAGGTGAGTCTTGGGTATACTTTCTACTCAGGACCTGGAGGCAGAGCACAGCGATCGCCCCTTCCCTTTGCATCCCACCAGCGTAAATCCTGATGTCAGTCGCATCGCGGTTCTGCCTCCCTCTGCTCTCTCAGCCCGACGTGCCGGTGCCGCGGCACCCTCGGGTGCTGCCACAGCCGGCAGTATGGTTCGCGGGTGCTCTCGACACCCCGGCTCCTGGGCTCGCTGTGCCCCGGGTCTCCCTGTCCCCCTGCCCGATGCCGGGGTCCGGGGGCGGCCGTGGCCGCGTGGTGGTGCTGGACACACGCCGCTGCCGGGGGCTGCCGGCCGCGGGATGCTGCAGCACGGGGAGGACCGCTCGCAGCTCCAGCGGCAGCGGCAGCCTCGACTCTCCCCCCTAAAAACCCCCAAACTCCAAGCCATGTCATTTTCTTTGCGTCTTCTATATCGGAGATTAGAATCACCTCTTTGTTGCTATGGGAACGCTGCGTGAGAGAAGTCGACCTCATTATGAGTTATGATGAAATGTCCTTTGGAGTGGGCTCGGCACACAGCACCTTTGCAGTGGGGAGAATGGGGCTGTGGATCTGGCAGGGAAGGTCTCCGCTTTTGCAGTGATGCTCCTGGTTTGCAGAGCTCGTGGGTCTTTCCCTCTGGGCTCAGCGGGCTACAAACAGCTCCTGCTCCTGAAGCAGCTCTTCCCCTCGGGAATCAGCTCAGGAGTCGCGGCTGCACCTGGGCTGCATGTGCCCTTGCTTCAGGGTGTGTGTGGGGTGTCATTGCAACAGGCAGCAGGGCCTGACAGGGAGCTGGATGAAGGACTTGACTCTTGTCTTTTTTGCTTCTGGTGCCTATCAGGGCCCTGACACCCACTCTGTGTGCTTTTCTCTCAAATCTGGGCTGCCACCTCTGAGCCCAAACTGGTCTTCTAGTTTGTGCCTTGCTCTCAGCTTTGTGCCCATCCAAACATGCTGCTGCCTCTGCTCATCCTGTGCTGCCCCTGGCTCTTCACGTAGATTTTCCCCATCACTCCTGTGACCTACATCACTCATTCTCCTCTCGAGCTCCTGATGGCATTTCTGTGCCCTCACTGCCCAGCTTCTTGTGGCACATTGTTTCTGCCTGCCTTGAGCTGCGAAGCAGACTTAGGAAGCAACTTTTTTTTTTTTTTCTGAGGGAAAACAATCTAAGATTAGTTTAGCCAAAGTTTTCCTGTTTTTGGTGGAGGAAAGGAAGTTGAAACTTGCTGTAAATACAATAGTTGTAAATGCTGATGGCTCTTCTTGGTTGTTCCATCTTGTTGCTGCTGGACAAACTGCCCAGCATGGAAGGTGTGCTGGATTTCAGCTCTGGCATAAAGCTCCTCCATCCCTGATGCCTTCAGGCTGAAGGATGGGGACAGGCAGGACTTGTATAGCAGGAGATGAGGCAATGAATCACTGCAGTATCCTGGGCTGGGCGTGGCACATGCTCTGGGGTCTGTGTTGCCCTGCTTTGCTAAAGATGGCATTTGTTAAAAGGTAACCCTGTGAAAGATTTTGTGAACTACAGGTCCTTTTCCTTTCTGGATATCAATTTCAGAGTACTTTAGAAAGGCTGGAAAATGATAGTATTTGCCAATAGTAATACAAACAAACAAGAAGAGCAGGCCCTTTCCCCGTTTTTTAATTACTTTTTCTAAGCATAAGGCAGCCACAATATTGGTTTTGGTGTTCCTGATTTTGCTGGAGGAAATTTAGTGTGCTTGGTTAATGTGACAGGTCTGCTGCTGCAGCAGCCCCTTTGAAGACACGGATGCTGAATGTTTAGCAAAATCATTCTTTTTCATCTGCAATGCCCAGTAGTGAATAGACTTAAATGAATATAGCCAGACCAGTTTGACACTCTCCATTTTCCCCCATTGTCAGTCTCTTGACTCTTGTAATACCCTAATTTTGCTATTATTTGAGTAGATACAAACTCTTCTATTGTACTGTGGTCCTGGATTTCTCTTGTAAAGAAAGGAAACAAGGAAGCCAATTGCTGGTAACTCTGAATGCCTAAAGAAAATGACATGAAACAATTCTAATCTAAAAAGCTGTAGTGTATAAAACCCTTCTAAGACTTCCTCATACTCTCTAAAGAAACAAAACCACACCTCCACTTCTCAGCTTCTTTGATGGTCACATTGAAAGCAAAGGAGTTACATTTATATTGTGATATCTGAATTAAAGTTGTGTGATATGCCTGAGATGTCACAACCCTATTAACTACAGATGTTCCATAATAAAGTGTCTTTTTAAACAGGCAGGTAGGATAAAATATGATTCATTGTCTACTGAATGGATTTTTTTTGTGGGAAACATTGAGCAAAGCAGTTACATCTCAGTATATCCAAATCTTTCACAATGACTTCAAAGAAACCAGGGAAATTAACTGAGTAAAGAGATACAGTCCTTCATGTATTCAGCTCCTCTAGCCCAAAGCTCAGAGACCTTCCTGCACTCATTTCTAGCCTTTAAAAAAATCAGCATTTCACAACAGACTGGGGGAGCTCTCAGTAGGGATTTCTGTTGTTGTTCACTCTGTGTCTTGCCATTCTGTTTACATGCTCAGTTCTGATAAACTGTGTTCTTGCAAAATGTCCTTCCATAACAAATAATGAATGTACTTCTCCTTACAGAGTGCCTAATAAGATACCCTATAAGATGCCTATCTCATAAGGTGTTTAATTAGACAGAATCACCCCTTGAAAATGTACTAAACTAATGGCCTTGTCCTACTGAGTCCTCCTGAAGCAAGTGTGAATTAAAGATATCTGGTCTTACAATTGTGGGCTAGAAAGGAGATTGCTTGTTGGCCAGGCACAGACCCTTATGCATAGACTCTGATTTATTCTGTTTCATAAATTCTTCACAAGTCTGGCATCTTCCAGAGTCTTCAGCAGTTTCAGAACCATAGTCGCAGACTCCAGTGATGTTTGTGGTAGTTTCTAGGGTGTTTTAATGAGGCATAGAGGTAATTTTGCAGAGTCATGCTGCAAGTAGATGTGTACCTGTGAGTGCCAGTGTGGGACTGTGAAAGAACTGATATTTCTTTTTGGAATGGCAGATAGAAGAGACAGTCTGTGCAGAAAATCTGTGAGCAGCCTCACAGGGAGAGAGAACGTGAGCTCTTGAAGCATCTATTGGAAATTCATACAGGAGTGAAGGATTTAAAAGTGAAATTCAGAAAAGAGAGAAAGATGAGAAAAATTGTTCTCTAAACTGCAAAATTTAATAATTGCAAGTCTTTATTCCTTCCTTTCTCCCTGCCCAGAATCCTTCTGCATCCATGAGATACAGTGATTCAAATTGACATGGGAAAAGCTGAAGAGATGGAGAGAGCAATCTATGTAGGCAAATATTTGGAAATTACTGCGGTACTTAATATTTGTATATGCATTTATCTATGCAGAGTGGCTATGCAGTTGCCATCATACAATTTACACTCCCCAAAGGATTATGAATGGTTACAATGTTACTTCTGTCAGTATCTTGTGGGATGTATGACCAGAAGATATTTGGGGTTTTGGGTGCTTGAGATAACCATGTAATGCTCCTGGTCTTTCATCTAGAAATTCAGATAAGCCCATCTGTGATTTTAAGGGTGTGAAGAACAGGGTGTGGATGTGCTTTGAATTATGTGTATACCTCTTTGCTGGATAAGGGCAGTATAGCAGTGTAATGAGCAAAATTAAAAAGAAAAAAAAAGAAAAAAGAAAAAAAGAAAGCTCATCAGTCTAAATTTAGGTAAGGATCTGCCATTCATCACTCTGGACACCTGATGCCTCTAGCTAACTGGCATGACTGGGCTGCTCCAGGAATGATATTTTATTCCACTAATCTGACAATGCCCATTGTTTTCTTATACACAAGTGTCCACACCGCTAAATCACCTCTGCCATCGTTAGTGTTAATTGGCCCCCATGCTGTACCCTCGGAGGAGCATGGTAAGTCGGAATGGAAGCCGGAGGCCCATCTCCCCATGGAATGGCAATGCAACAACCTGCAGATACGAAACAACCTCTGTTTTTCACATTGTGCTCCCTCAGAGAAGCTTTCCAAAGCCAGGGCTATCACTTTACATTTTCTGTCAGGACTAAGGTTGCCCACACAGAAGTTAAAGCATACTGGCCACTGGTAAATTTTTGTTTTCCATCATATTTTTCTGCCAGCGGATGCCTGTGTGTGCAGTTGGGTGTGCTGGGCATGATCCAGCCCCTGGTAAACAAGAGAGACAAAACAGGGACGTGAGTGGAGTGGGAATGCAGATGGGTGTTGGCATGAGGTCAGATGCTTTTACAAAATACCACCCTTCATTTAAACTGTGTCATGCTTTCTGATGTGTCATATCTTATGATGGATTAGACAAAGCTAGCAATTTTTTGGCAGACTGAATAAAGCTCATGCAAGAGTAGATCTTTTTTACAAAAATTTCTCTTCCAGATCCCTTCTGAGAAATCCCTAATTGTTCTGGAAATTCTGTTTTTACATGTAGATGTTCAGTGTGTAATCCTAAACAGATCGTAATATTTGAGCAGTAATTCTTTGAGGACTAAGTAAAAATACATTCTTTGTCTTGCAAAGAAACTTTTCTATCCTTTTCCAAAAGGAGCGATGAGCTTCTCCCACTAATAAGGACAAGGCAGGGGGAGAAAAGGAGAGGCAGAGCTGACATCTGTAGTTCCTGCATATGAATTGGATTCCATTATTTATTTTATATAACCAGAAAATCTTGAAATCTGCATTTAAGAAAGGAGAAATGGAGCGGGTTGTAGCAAATGGAAGAAGAATTATTTCATTTCAAGAAAAATGAGGGAGGAAAACCAGAGTCCTGCCAACAGAAAAACAGTGTTCTTTGTCCTCTATCACTTCCGCTGCTATCACACCTATTACGGTGGAGTCCCTAAGGAAAACAGAAGTAACCAGAAGGTACAGAATTAATTTTGTATGTTTTCAAAGTGTGTTCTCAGTCAAAGCTATTTACATTCTCTCTTTGTCTTGTCAGTTGTAGGCCCTGAGGGTCTTCCTGTCCTTTTCCTTTCAGTGAGTGTGGTTGAATTGTGGCATCCTTTCTGCTTCCCTCCATCTTCAAGGTTTCTGCTTGGTTTCCCAGTGAGGTGCACATAGATTTGTGATTTGGCAAAATGCAGCATCACTATTCCATACTCCACTCTAAATCTTATGTGTCAGTCTCCTTCCAGCTTTGCAGGTTTTGTTTGCTTAAATGAGCGGATTGCAACCAAAAGAATCTGGATTGGCAGCTCTGAAGACTTTAATCCTCTTTTCATCCACAGAGCAAAAATAATGCAGCAGCAATGCGACTGGGATGACTGCTGACTAACACCAGGGACTGAACTGGGGAATTTCCAGAAGTAAAACCATGACCCTTTTTATAACCTGAACTGAGGTAGGAGGCCTGTACGACACCTGTGAGCTCTAGGGACTGGGCATGCAGAGGGAGAGCTAGGTCACTGATTTGCTTTTCAGTTACATGAGTTTGCTCTGGAAATCAACTCTTTCCAAGTGTCTGGGCTTTAGAGCATTGCAAATCCTGGGCAAGTCACTGCCTAAGTGATGACAGTATCTTACTGGCCATACAAGAAACTGTGATTCAGTCGTAAACCTGAGGAAAAATAATCCGTAGGTCAAGTTAGTTGTAGATTCTCTGCAGATGCTGTTGGCAAATTCACTGGGCTTGTTCTGCAGTAAAATTTCTGCTGTGGTTACAAGCTCAGTGGTGCTCCTGGCTGTTCCAGATCTCAAGACTCTGACCATCCTCAGATCTTAGATGAACTGGGTAGTTCTCCTTCTCCTGTGCCTCAGCTGGAATCCCCTGTGCAGCAATGGAGCTGTCCTGCAACAGGTCTGCCTCATAGTTTCTTAGAAATAAAGAAGAATATGGTGGGAAATATGCCACTGTGTAAACTTTGGCAGAATTCAGCCCCAAGATATCAACTCTGGTCTGGGTAGGAGATTCCACTTTGAGGAGCTCTGGCATGCAAGTTTCACAGACACAGTTGATACCTAAATGATATCTAAATGCTCTAAATGAACATTTAGAAAATAAATGAGAATTAGTACATTAACAAGGCATCCTTTTTTTTTCCTCTTTTTTTTTTTCCTTTTCTTCCCCCTCTGGATGCTGATGTCATTTAGTCAGGCCTTAAAAAAGAGATCTGTAATAATTACTTGTAGAAAACTACAGGTAGGTGTGCAGCTTCCTGCTTTGTCTATCGCTTCCTACTCCCAGCCTGAAGGGGAGAAAATATGCAGCTGGAGACTGTTGTGGGAGGTGCCACAAAGCAGGGATCAGACCTTCTGGTTCTATTCTGCCCAGGTCATTTATTCACTCTGTGACTGTAAGCAAATGTCTTAGGAGTCCTGAGCCACAGTAGTAAAATAGGGGTAAAGATTCATCCAGTCCTCAATAAATTACTTGAGAGACTGGGGGGCCTTCCGTAGCCTGGCTGATCTTACAGTCTCCCGAGAAGTTCAGGACCATCCCACAAGATCAACAGATGGAGGAATCTCAGAGCTTGTCCTGAGCCAGTGGACAAGGGTTCTGGCAGTCATAAAAGTAACACTGGCTACTGGGCCCTTCTTCAGCTGGTAGGAAAAAAAGATGCTGGTGGCGCACATCTCAGCCCAGATATGTGTGAGTTGTCATGCTTATCATTACCATTGTTCATTTGCTGCAAAGCAGGTGTTAGCTCAGAAAAAAAAACATAAAAGCTGCATTCTGGATTGTTTGTTCCTCGTTAAAATGATCTGGGCCCCTGTGGGCATGTGTTGTCTTAATATTCTGGTGCTGAGAAGTGCCGCATTTTCATAATGAAAGCTGTTGCAGAAAAGCAATTTCGACCTCAGATAAAAGGAGAAGATTACACTTGCCACTCGAGTTATGGTATTAGAACAACTGATTTTATTTGTTTTCATTTAATTTTCTCTGTCAGCTGCTGCTGAACCTCTGTGCGACGTTCTTCAGTGATGTTAATTGTATTTTGTGCGTCTGGATCCCTGTAAGAAATGACAAGCATTTTCAGTCACAAATTAGATGTCTCTTTTCATTTAAACCTCAACAAGGAAAGCTAATTGAAGAGTGGTGGAGCCGTTGTTCCAGCAAGGGCCCTAATGTGTGATAGAAGCTGACAGATAGATTTAGAGACATAAATCAACCAACTCTGTGTTCAGAATGTAGATCTATAAGATACTAATTTAATTTTTCCTTTAACTGGTTCATGAGTGAGAAACAAGGGCCATATCTATGCAATAAGGCACAATAATAAAGTAACTTCATTCAGTTTTCAGGGATGCAGTCATATAATTTAAGTCCAGCATTCAAGTGGACAGAGCAATCTTTGGACCAAGTTCCTGGGGACACCTATAGGTGCTTTGCCCAAAGAAAGACTGGGATGCTTTTTCTAAGTCTGGAATGAAAAGGAGGCAAGAACAGATAATTTCAGGAAAGAAATAAGGAGAACATTGACAACACAGATCTGTGTAAAGTGGGATGTAGAGAATGTATTGCTGGTACTCCAAACAGCTGAGCTGCTGAATGGAAATGGAAGATGACTAGAACAGACAAGGATGTCTAAGGAAGTTCACCCAATGTGACCAAAGTCATGCTAGAGTTGCACCTGAGTACAGTACAGTCATCTAGATCTGGGAACCCAAGCCCAAACTTGAGCCTGACAGCAACACAAACAGATATTTTAAGAACAGCTGCCCTCCCCATTTTAGGTACTAGGACTTCACAATGGCTGAGCAGAGATGAAGTGAAGGTGCTCAGCAGATGTTAATTATTCTCTAAATCACCCTGGAGAAAAAGGACACTGGCACAGTACACACTCCTCTTTCAGACATCTCTCCTTTCCCACCTTCTGATTCTGCAAGGCCAGATTACATGTGGAAAAAGAGCATGTGGACATCAGGGAGGCTGTGGAATATCTTCCCTTCCTTTGCAAGCCAGTGTTCAACACTGATTTCAGAGCTGGAGTTTGCCTTCTATGAGTTCAGGGTCTGTTGCTCATGGTTCTCAGTTGTTCCAAACCAGTTTGGGTGTGCTCCAAGCAGAGGGAGCGTTGCAGCATCTAGGCAGCAGACACTTTCTGACAGATTTGGTGGTCTCCTATGAAATGTGCCACAATCCTTGACCAGAGTCAGTCACTGTGTTCATCAGTAAAATGCTTGAAGGGGACTGCAAATGGACGTTCTAGTCACATTTCTCTTGTCTTGGTGCTCAAGAGAAAAGAAGCTATACTGCAGTTACTGAGCAGGACTGTCAGCTGCTGTGGATCCTCCTGGACCATGGCCTCAGCTTATCCATTGTGGAATGAGCTTTCTTATCTCTAGGTCAGACAAAGCAAAATGTTTCCAGCTTCACACTCCTTTGTCTTTTCCTGTGCCTCCAATGACTTGTAAAAATGGAAGTTCAAAGGAATTTAAAGCAACCTTGGTCATCCTTTTTGATTTGTGGCAAGTATAGCATAGACCCTCATGGAGAACAATTGTCCATTAATATAGAAATTATTGTACTAGCTGGGAGCCAGGAGGCTGAGGGGACAGGTACTGTCACGCTGGGATGTCTTTCTGTAGCAGCTGCATGGTCAGTCCATGACATGAATGAGTCTCTAGGAGCTCCCCTATTTATTTTCTAATGCCATCGGATGATAGGCAGAGTTGTAAGAAAGCTGGTTCCAGGGAGAGATGGCTCTGACTGCCTGCATCCCTCAGGGTGTAGCTCCTCAGGTGCTGCAAGCGTGCAGCATCTTCCAGCACATCCTATGGACTGTAAGCAAGATTCTGGAAATGTTACCTGTGCAAAGTAGCATCTTCCTCCACAAGTGGTCCTACTGCAATCAGTGGAGTAGGTTCCTACCTGAGTGAGGAAGTCAGACAACAACTGGTCCTCAAGAGCTGTGAGTTAAAAGTCTAGCAAGCAAGCTGATTTCCATAAAAATGGAAATGAGTCAGAAAGGGAAGAACCATATTTGAGTGCAAATGCAAGCAATTAGCTCAAAGCCATTACTGTAATGGCTAGAAAGACTTTTTTTTTTATTATTATCATTACTGAAATGCATTAGCGATATCTTTTTTAAAAATGTAAATATACACAGTACAATCCCATCTATCTGCTGGAGCATGAAGTAACCCCATTTCAGTGGTACGTGCAGAGGAGTCTGTGGGGGCTCTTAACCATAGACAGAACAGTACAGAGGAGTATGAATGAAAGTATTACCAGGGAGCATTTGAGAAAGGCAGCTGTGATTGGTACCAATACAAATATTTGCTCAAACTGAAAGCTGGACTTTCAGACCAATTTAGAGGAATACCTGTCTGGCACTACCTACCTTCCTGGCCCTGACCTGTGCTGATGCCCCTCTCCCCCAGACTGCTGCTTTTCTCTCCGTCCCCACAAGCCCTTTGGAGGATGCCTGGCTCAGGTACAGGACTCACAGGTTCCATCATAGGATATGGCAGCACTGGGGACTTTCAGAGTCCTAGTGATGTGAGCAATGTGTGTTGAGTGCAGTCTAAGTCATCTGTCAGTCTCAAGGTACTCTTAGGCAGCCTTGGATTTTTGTTCAAAGAGAGTCCTAAATCCTGTCTCGCCACTTCATCTAATCTCTGTGGTTGCATTTAGTTAAAATAGATGGGCAATGAATTCAAACTGTTTTCTATGAAAGTGTGATGAAAATGAAGAGCTTTGTTTTCATTCAGGCAGGGAGTATGTGGAGGACTCCCACCTGATTGTGAGTGGAAGTGGATTGATTCTTAGACTGCTTTTCTCTCCATCTTCTTCCTGACTTTGAAATAATGAAAAAAAGATTAAAAAAAAAAAAAGAGAAAGACCCAATTACATATTATGACAGTTGTTTTGACCAGATTCAAAGAGTTCAGCTCAAGATTTTGGAGCCCTGTACCCCACCTACAAGGTGGGCAGTGCAATCCAGTCCCCTGCAAACCTCTTTCACGTCTGCATTATATTTTCGAGGGCAACTGTAGCATCAGACTGAGATAACAGAATGACATGTTACTTGTATGAAATCAACTTTAGAAACACAGAGGACGTTCTTAAGCACAATTCAGAGAGGATCTGAGGAAGACACATCGCTCTGGTGTAAAGAAGATCAACTAGCCATGCAACTCAATCCAGTAAGCATGACTGCAGCCATTCCCAGTGCTGACAGAGGCTAGGACATCCAGGATAAATGTTCTTCTCATAAGCTGGGGAAAGTATCTAGGTTCTGAGCATCACTGACGATTTTGGCACCTAAACTGTTCCTTCATTGACAAATATTTGCATTTTCAGGGTTTTTCTTGCACGGCTGCAGTGGTTGGTGGTGTAGGGATATTGAGCTGTCCTCTTGTGGCTCTACAGTCCTGCTGCAGCTCTGGGAGAACCACCCTAATGCTCACATAATTTGGTACAAAAATACCTGGAAAAGCATAGTACTACCAACAAGTGCAAGTTCCCTGGCAGCACCTTGTCCATGCAGAAACAGTGAATGGCTCTTCTGGCAGAGTCACTGTGTACAAGTATAGTTTTATTCACACCAGTAGCTCTGCAAGTATCTGAGCTGTTAGTGTGATGAGAAGGCAATGTCGCATGACAGTCAGCTTGCTTGAAAATATAGTGGGTTTGCTTCATTAGACAAGTAAGGTGAAGACTTATAGGCTGACTTCTACCTCTGAGTACACCTTCATGGTTCTCACTGAAGGCAGTAGAAAGAAATAGGCAGAAGTGGTGGGACAGGCTATTTAATCCTATGTACAGGAGTTTCCCCTACAGGCAAGTGGTCAATTCACTGTGTTCCATGCTTGTTGAAGTTCCCTCATGCATACATGTGTGTGTAATCTGTACCTTCCTTCAGGGGCCTCAGTGGGTCTGAACCTGGCCCCCAGATGATATGGAAGACGTTGTCTGCTGAAGCAAGATGTATCATAATTTATATCTGGATTCAACGAGGTGACAAATGTAAGCCTGTTTTTTATTACTGTATGGCTGCTGTATTTCTCACAACTGCCTGTCAAGGGTTGTCTGACAGAGATAGAAAGTCCCGGGTTGTGCATTTCACATATTTATATGCAAGGTCGCTCTCTGCAATCCTTTCAGAGAGATGACTGATGCCCTCGGCCCTGGCAGCTTAGCCTGGTGCTCATTTCTCTGCACAAGGTTCTTCCATCCCCCAAAACAACACAGTGTGCGGGTGCTTTCATCTGGGGCCCTCCCAAAGTCTAACAGGCCCTTGATTCAATGGTGCTTCAAATCATGTGCCAAGTTTTAGGTGTGCAAGCAGCTCCACCAGTTTGTGGTTCAGTTCAAAGACATAGCTAATTCCACCAAACTTGCATTGTGGACCAACAGAAGACTTTTGGGCAGCTGCAGTCCGTGGCCCTGTGCAAAGCCAACAACCAATGCTGTTGTTCTAGCATTGCTCAGATGCACTGGCTCTAAGTGCAGAGGGCATCCTGTTGCCTGCCATGAGCCTGACAGCTGCTACCCCCAAAGTGGGCTTGAAATTGTGGCATTGTGATGCTTTGGTGATGGAAACCTGGGTTCTGGAAGGATTCGACAGCAGGAAGGGGAGTGCCAGGCCTTGCCTGCAGGAGCTTTGTTGGGACATTCTCACTCTATCTAGTCTCATCTCTGGGCTCATGAAACAGGGGCTGTTTTCTGGGATGGGTCCCAGAGAGCCAGAGGTTGGGGCACTGTCTGTGTGACTGGACATCCTCAGTTATTCTCTCTCCAATTTACCTTTGTGAGTGGCATCTTTCACTCCTGTTGTGTTTTCTGTGTGAGAGTGGGAGAGGTAGCAGTAAGAGGGCTGTGACTTTCCTGTGCTTCCCCAGCAGAAAGATTCCAAATGGACATGAAACACTCTATAGAGCCTCTATCTGACAGTGGCTGCTCTGTGCTGTTTAAACGGGATAAGGAGTCAGTAACAGATGAAGGAGCTACATCTGCTCATTTCACGCACCACAGCCCCTCAGAAACAAAATGATGACACTCGTTTTGGAAGGACAGTCCTGTGTGATGGGTCTGGAAGAATTTGATGAGTCAGTATGTGGACCACTGCTGGAGCAAGGAACACCAGGGTGAAACAAGCAGAGAGGGATGCAGTTAACTTCAGCTCAAGATGGACATCAGTTACTGACACAGTCCATTAGTGGAGCTGTTTGTTATGCCAACTTAATCGTGTTTTCAGAAAGAAAAGGGGAAAAATAATCAATATGCCCAGTTCATTTTAAAACATTAAATAACCACAAGTCTCTCTCCTGTCTTGTATATGGTATTGCTATCAGGTGGGAGAGCGAAAGGTGCTGTGTTTGGCTATTTGGCCAGCAGAATCAGGCACTACAGATCTCTCTGAACTATTGCAGTGCCTCCAGGCACTGAAAAGAGATCCTGCTTCTCCAAGGTGATACATGGAGCAGCTGCTATACCATTCTTTGACCTGAGTTTTCACATCCATCATTTACTCCTTGCTGCAAGCTGTTTTTGCTCCAGCCATTTTAGCACAGAAGATCCCAGTACTCACTCTCCCACTCCATGGCTGTGGAAATGACTGCTATTCCAGCATGACCAACAGGTCAAGGGAGATAGATTTAAGGAACAAATTCTTTACTGTGAGGGTAGTGAGACACTGGAACAGTGTTGCCCAGAGCAGTTGTGGAAGTTGTAGATGCCCCTTCCCTGGAAGTGTTCAAGGTCAGGATGGATGGGGCTTTGGGCAACATGATTGTTGTGGTTTAGGAATGGCATTTCCTAATTTAGTGCCTCCCTCTCCCGCAAAGACTCTTCCAAGAGAGACACCACTTGCCTCATGGGAGACAGAGAAGGCAGAGATTATGGGTTGAGATAAGAACAATTTACTGGAAACAGTAATGAGATAAGGAAAGGAGCAGTAACAGCAACAATACTAATAACAACAATGTACAAAAGAGAGAGTGATTTACATGCAAAAATGCTCACCAAGCCTGGGATGATGAAAAACAATGGTGGGTAGACCCACCACATGCTCACACTTTTCCCTGACTGCAAGTCACTCACACCTTCCTCTGGGAATCGATAATCCCTTCCTTCCAGCCCCCTCCACTGGTGGTGTTGTGAGGTGGTATAGAATAACAACCTAGACATGCCCACATGGCTTCAGGCTCCACCTTAACTCTGTCCTGGATGAAACCCAAGACACTGGTCTAGAAGGTGTCCCCACCCATGGCAGTGGAATTAGATGATCTTTAAGGTCCCTTTCAACACAAACCATTCTTTGATTCTACTCATTATAACTGAAAGAAGAGTCTGAATCAGAAACTTCAATGCTTGGTGCAAGGACTGTGAAAGCAATAAATAAAACTGTCTTCTAGTGAGCGCCTTGCCTCAAAGCTTGTGTTGTTTTTGGCTTTGTAGTGCACAGGGCCAACACATGCCCTGAGAAACTGTTGTCAGATGGAGAGAGTGGGCAGGAACCACGTCAAGCCTAGACCCCCAGGTCAGGGACTACCCTATGCATGCATGAACCAAACACATAGTACAGGAGAGATCAGAGCTCGTTTTTCTTTATGCCCTCATGTAGCACAACGCATGGTATATAAAATATGACAAGGAGTATAAAACATGGTGTATTTCTTTTTTCTGTGGTTGAAAAGTGTAATTTTACCGCTATTTGCTTTTGTACTGTTTTCTCATGAGTCTTCTGTAGTTCTTGAAAATTCATGGTATTGGCTAGGAAATCATAATTAATAAGAAAACACTGCAGGCATTTTAAAAGAAATGTTAGATTTCTAATTCTGTTTCATCTCATTGTAAACAGAAGGAGAAGAAATGTCCACAAAAATAAAAAGAAAGCTTAAGATCTAGATGGTAGACCTTTAAGATACACTATAAATATTGCAGAAATTATGATGAGCTCATAACAGTCTGTAAGAAAAATCTGTCTACTGAAAATACAGCCTTTCAAAGATTAGGACCATAATTTAGTCCTGTGTGAGGAGAAATATGCTATAAGTGCTTAACAAATTATAAAAGATAATAACAACAATTAATAATAGATGAAACCTGATGGGGGGCAGTGGGAAAAAAAAAGATGAATCACTGCATTAAGAGAACCCAGTAAAAATCTTGTCAAGGATTCTATGCTGACAACTGTATCTGCCACAGCAGCATAAGCTGAAAAAATGCTCCAAGATAGGGCTCCATTACACATATTTACAAACTGGGTGATGGGAATCTGGCCTGCAGCTTGACAGTCTCATAAATCAGTGATAAACCTCACTCTGCACAGCTTGCTGAGACATGAAGCAAGTGCCATCTTTGTGGTGGTAGAGAATGACTTGGCTTTATGGCAATAGTGTGTCTGGTCCTGGAATTGATGGAGCAAGGTATGTGGGAAGAGTTTTGGAGAGACTGGTGTTACCAAGGGACAGGGGCAGTAATGGAGAAGACCAACTTCTGATCACCAGGTCTGTACAGACAATTGAACAGAGAAGGGTATTCCCAGTGTTTTCTGTGTGAAAATGAACAGGCTTCCTGTGGACTTGCCAGCAGATATAGAGACTCTGCACTTGTGCATCCTCTGGCCAGCTCTGAGTGCTGCCCAGAGTCAACTGCTTATCTCCCAGAGTGTACAAGCAGACATCACCCTGTGTGCTCAGGTTAGGGTGCATTTGTCCTCAGAGTGAGTTTATCATCCCACATGGGTGCCCACAGCAAGTTGCAGATCACTCCCCTGCCTGGGGCTGATCCCAGAGAGAGAGTAACATATATTGCAGCTGCCAAGCAGAAAGGGCATGTCTTGCCTTTGCCAGCAAAGCAGAAATCGTGGCTAAACAGGTAGAAAGTCTGCCCAGGGCATGCTTGAAGGCAGAAAAATCCAAAGGTGTGTGAAAACATTAGATGTATGGTAGCACTTCTCTTTCTGCTTTTAGCATCCTTTTAGAGACACATTTCCACTGGGTTGTTTACTCTGAACTGAACAGATCTGTACATTGGAGATTGATTTTTAGTTACAGAAAGGTTCTTTTTCCTATCTTGAAAACATAAAGGAGCCATAAAATAATGATAAATTGCCTTTTTTACTGTGTGAAGCCCACCTTACATTGCCAAAGTGATGGAAATTGGCCTGTGTTTAAAATAAGCTTTAAATATAAACTGCAAATTGTTGTTCTTCACTTTGCCTTTGTCATCTCTCAGGGTATGAGAACTTGAGATCTGGCTCCGTCCTTCTTCAGTGTTTGGAAACTGCTCAGCACGCGTAGCAGGCTACTGTAAACAAGTGATCAATAAGTACAGCATGACAGGCTACAGCTTCAGCTTCAAACACTTTTGAAGGGACAGTGCACACAATGGTAGGATCAGGGCTCTTTATACTGTAAACAGAAGGAACTTTTAATAAGAAATTATATTTAACAAAAGTACTGTAGATTTCTAACCTGACTAGTGACATGGGGAGATTTCCTCATTTCTCATTTCTCATTGAATTCTCCATTAATACAGAATGCTTTCCTCTTCCTATCAATGCAGGCCTTATGCTACCTTTCTACTATATAGACAAAAAGGTCTGTAAGTGTTTCTGCTGCTTTCAAACCACAGGGAGACAGAAAATTCTTTTGCCTCAGTTTTTGATAGTACTTTCATACAAGGTGAGCAAGCCCCAATTTAATCTTTCTCTTCATAGAAGTGGTAACCTTTTGTTACCATTCTTTCTACTTCATTTTTTCTACTTCATTTTTTCTTTCTTTTTACCTAGGTGAGAAAAAAATTCCCAGGTTATACTAGGTGGTACAATACAGAGAGGAGTGGCACAACACAGAATGGGGTGGCACAACACAGAGAGGGGTGACACAATGAAACAGATATAGTCAGTGTGGTTTCAGCAACCCAGAAGGGAAAGACTCCCCTGCAGAAGAACATTTCTCCTTGTGAGCTGAAACTTAGAGCAGAATCAGACCATAATGCACTGGAAGAAAAAATCAGCTACATATAAAAGTAGTCTGGACTTAAAATTGCCTTGCACTTGATGACAGCATCTATCTCTACCTACCATCGTTGTGCTCACACTGGTCCCAGTTACTCAGGGCTTTTTGTGCAACCTCTTTATCTGCTCTTGACTGTACTTGCAGGAAGAAAGAGAAAGGGGAAAAACTTGTAGGTTGTTTCCATAGCTATATCTCCTTTCCCATAATCTGAATGACAATTTGACACCCAGGTTTCTATTGTCAGCTGTTCCTCAGAGGGGATGAGGGAAGAAAAATTTCTTAAGGTTTTCAATTACAAAAGTAATGATTTTTCCAGAACAGAAAGCAATATCTGTCTATAATGCAGACAGGTTGAAACAGAAGATGTGGGAGAAGAATAACAGAAACGAGAGTGTGACACACGCATACAGAGGCTTCTGACATCTATACCCCAATGATCCTCTGTCATTATTTGCTGAAAAACTCAATTTACTTGTTTGAATATGTAAAAAGAAAAGACCTCCAAAACCCAGAAGCAAAGAACTGTGTGACTGAAGAAGGGGAATGCTCTTCTTCCCTCATACCATCTCAAAGACTTTTGGAAAGCTGGTTCTTTTCATATGAGACTTCAGCTGGACATTCCTGTGTGTATCTGACAACATCTAACTTCTAATGTCAGCTAGCAGTTGACAGTTTTTTCATTTTATAAGAATCTTGATAATGCTGGTTTTGTCAGCTCTTGGACCTGACTCCTGTCTCAGCTCAGTTACACTAGAGAAGTTGGGTCCTTACTCTGCAGCTTCTCTGGGGCTACCAAGGACAGACCGTGGTTCATTTTGTGCAGTCAGGTTATGTATCATCTTTACCACTTTCTCTGATTGCAGGGAACATTTGCCCGTGTCTGTAGGGAATATGATCAGTATGGTAAAACTGGTGCTGTGCAGAAGGATAAGGGTTCCTTGTTTGGCCACTTGTGACATTTTTTTGACTCCTGTTCTAAAAACAGACAAAATCATGAACCCTTTCCTCTCTACTAATTTAGACTTTATCTTATGTGTTCTCCTGTTTCCTGTAGGGCTTTTGTAACAAGGCCTTACAAGCAATTTGACTTATCAGATGCAGTTGTAGGTGATAAGCTGATGACTTACAAGAGCTATCAGTGCAACTAGTGAAGACACCAGGTGCAGCATGGTTTTACTAGTCATTTATGGAGAAAGGTTACCTACTTACAAACTGGTCTTTTCTGAGCTTGTTTTAATGTTTCTTCTGATTTTTTTCCCTCAAAAGCCCCCTGATTCTGGTGTCTCTCTGTGGGAGGGTTTGTCACCATCTATGCTGAGAGTGTCCATGTTGCAGAGCTGTAGGTGTGCTCAGGGACAAGGGCAACAGGAGCCTTTCATTCCACTCCTTAAAGCATTCCCTGCTCAACTTCTCAAATGAGAAGCCTGAGATGAGATGAAAACAGCATCAGGTGCCCCAGAGTTGAGTGTCAGACCCTTCACATAGCTCATTGGGTACAACCTTCGTGCTCCACAGTGGGTGATGTCTTGAGAACTGGCTCCAAGAAATGAACCACATATGCATAAATACGTGCAGCCCCATGGCAGGGAGGCTAGATTGACCATCAACTATCTTGACATCTTATCTGTTTTGGACTTCTTGGGGTAGATAAAGGCTCTGGCACAAAGTAGATCAATTCCTTTTCCTCTGCCTGACTTAATCCTACTTGGTTTTTCTTCCTCCCTTCATAAAAACTCTCCATGACACTGTAAAGTGGCAGGATTCACATCCCAGTATGTGCCCACTTTTAGTCACAGTCTTGCAAGGTAGCCTATCCTGTAGTGGCTGGAAATTAAAAGGAAAAATACTGCTTATTTTTTCTTTATCAATGCTCTGAAGACTTTTTCCTGAATTATGGGGAATTCCAGGTATTTTCATCCTTTTTCATCATCTCACAGGGACTTGCTCTTTGCCTGTTGGTTCTGTCCTTGCAGACAGCTGGGCTTGGAAAATCAAGCCAATGACACTGTTCTGCCAGTTAAATAACTAGTTTAGTGGAGTTTGGTGCTTATTTCAGTTTGGGAAATGCTCTGAGTCCAATTGACAAAAGCAAAGATTAGCTGTGTTTCTGTCAGAAAGACTTGCTGGAATAATTACAGCTCTGTGCATATACTGACCAGCCCCTTTCACTGCACATGCAGCTTCCAAGTGTGTGAAGTGACAGCTGCTTTGGGCTCTAGCCAAAGGACTGGGATGCACTTTCCCCCACGTTTTAGTTAAGTGGAAAAGAACAGCCTTCTCAGCACATGGTATGGCTTGAAGCTTGTCTTTCAGGAACTATAAAAGCCAGTCTGGGGTCTGTCTCTGCTGGAGTGTTTAAGATGCTGAGCTGGAATATATATCAATCTGTAATGGCAGATTGCAACAGTGACTACCAGGATATATTCAGGCAGGTTGTGGTTGCCAGGGGCTAGGAGTGGTGCACAGAGATGGACAAGCGGACTTGGCAGCCAGGAAGGAGCAGCTCAGCCACAGCGTTCACAGTAGGGGTCAACCTGGGTTTTTTCTGCTTAGCTGAGGTGAGGAACCATCTAAATTGGTTAAAATTCTGTTTATGGCAAACAAGGCAATTGCAGCCCAAATTCTCTTATCTCTGAGGATGGCAATTTGGCTTCAGCACATAGCCTTGGTTAACATGCATAGAATTCTGGGCTGGCTGGTAGGTTGCTTCCATGAACAAATTGGTTTCAGACTTTGTCCTGTATCGCTGTGAGCTGAACCCAGCTGTATTTTGTAGTGCTGGAAAACCAGGAAGGATTAATGGAAAGTGGAAGTGATTCAACCCTAGGGCCAAAGAAATTCTCCCCTCATGCCAGTTTTCCAGCTGAGAAATACCTTGATTTTAGTGAAATTACCCCTGATTCATACCAGTGTACATAAAGATCCTGGAAACAGACCAAATCAGTGTGGATTTTGCATCTGACTTAGCTTGCTGTTCACGTTTTAATTTTCCAATATCAAAGGTGTCTTGGATGCCTATCGCATTTTCTATCAAATCCCAGAATGTAAATTTGTGGAAATGTGGTTTGGATTTAAGCCCCATCTCTGACAGGCAGTCCAACTTCAGCATCTTAAAGAAAGCATAAGCCTGAACAGCCAGTGTAACTGGGGAAAACAAATGAAATTTGAAGAATGTGTTAAGTTTAAGATAAGAGATGGAGACAGGAATGATGAGAGGCTTACAAGTCCAGCTTGCTTTGTTAATAGCTGTAGAGAGGAGACATCAGTTCTTTTAACTCGATTTTTGCCCTGGTAATGTTCCTTTAAGAAAAGCAAAGGAATAGCTAGATACTGTAAGGTTTCATTCCTGCTGATAGGGTCTTTGCTGTGGGTGTTGTTATTCTGATCAGCTTTGACACCGTATAAAATAGCACTTATTCTCCGAGTAATCCGAGAAGCTTTTCAGAATTCATGAGGTTTAAGTCCAAATAATTACATTTATTGATCTCTACTATGTGAAGAAAATTTCCAATTTATTGCAGACCTGTTTGGTGTTAGACATCAAATTAGGCCATGTCAGGAATTTCTATTTTTCTGTCTCTATTTTTTTGATGCTTTTGTTGAGCATGAGATTTTTCACCTGATAATAAATGCTGCCAAAACTGTTGTTGCTGAGCAGGTAAACTAGGGCACCTGGTGCCAGCAGCAAGCCCCAGGCCAGGTGAACCCTGTGTAGGTCCAAGGGAAGGAGGCAGAGGTCCAGGTCTGCAGCCCACATCTCTGATGCTCTGCTCCCCACCCTGCCATGGCCTCATGGCAGGAGCCTGGGTGCTAATTGCTCCAAACTCTGGAGAATAAAACGGGAAATAAAACTGCTTCCTCCAGTTCAGTGAGGTTAAAGTCCAAGTGCATGGAGATCCTCAAATGTACCCTGTGCCAGAGGCATCTTGTCTAGGAAAAGGAGGCTGATATTCCTGCTGGTCATACCAGAGATAAAGGGGAATCACCAGTATGGCTTCACAGTGACTAGAAGATCCATACATGCTACATATACATTTAGATAGATTCCCAGAGGTACCATTGTTGCGATCTTGTGATTCTGTTAAGAACAAGAGGATTAAAGGTATTTGCAGGTGTTCCTCATCCCCATTTGCCCACTGCTAAAGCCCCATGCAACCACAGTGAGGGAGAGGAAGACTCCACACTTGAAAAAGCAGACTTTATTGCATATCAGGGCTGAAGTGCACAGATACAGCTGTGGGTGTACATACATGTGCCCTGGAAGAGATGAAGTCAGGCACCAGCAAACTCACATGGGTAGCATAATGCTGTCAGGACCAAACTGTGACTTTGGAGTCAACAACAAGAGATCAGCCCAGCACCTTCCTGGGGCCAGGGATGGCCGGTAGGGTCTGTCTGGACAATTCTACTTCTGGACACACATTTCTCCTTCTGAAGGTAGGTCAACACATCCCTGGTGGAGCAAAACTCTTACTATGAGCTTTGCCTTAAGCATGTACAGAGTTTACCAGCTCTGAAATTCAGAAGTCAAAGCTGATGTGTTAGAAAGCCATGGCAAAAGTCACAGCAATGCCTTAATATACACTAATATACACTGCACCACATATGGGCTGTCACTGGCTGTCATGGGTGGATAAAGGCCTTTACAGGTTGCTGTTTGCTGTCTCTCCTGCTGCTGGGCTCTGCACCAAGCCCTTGGGCAGGGAGGTTCATTAGGGGCTGCCAGTGCTGGTGGCCCTGCTCTGGTCTGACAGTGGCCACGGGAAGAGCATCCCAGTGCCCTGGAGCCACACAGCTCCCTGTCTTCTACTTCAAGAGGTAATGTGGGCTTTGCCAGGGCTGGGGATTGACCCAGCAGGGCAAGAAGGGGATATTTCTGCTGCAGACTTTCTGCAGACTGGAAGGTGTTGCCAACAGTTTAATAAATTATGCTTTTCTCCAAATATACCTTTAAATTTAGATCTCAGTTTAATAAGGCAGTCCTCACATATCCTTTCAGGGGCATATGTATTATTTAAAAAACATTTATAAAGGTTTAATGTACTCTGGAGCCCCACTGACACAAATCTCTGTCATTTTCAGTGCCAAAAGCCAAAACAGTCCAGCTTATTCTAAGAAACCCGTTTCATCTGTGTTTATCTCTAAATCTGGCAGTGGGAAAAATGCTAGACTTACAATATTTGTTTATCTACAGGAGTCCTTTGTTTATCCAGTAAACAGGGATGACACAAACAGTGGTACCATTGTTTCTTCCTGTGCTCAGCTGAACCTTTCTGTTTGGCACATGGTTGGTATATTTGCACAGAGGATCTCAAAGCTTCTGATCAATTTATGCTGACTCCTGCTGCCTTTGACTGTGCAGGCTGGTTGTCTGTACCTCCGGTGTCCTGGGTACCGGTTTGTAAATTGGAAATGTGTCTGTCTGTCTTTTGCAAAAGGTTTGTGTATCTGCAGGTGTCAACAGCTAGAGGGATCTTGCAGATGGAGTGCTTATTATTTTTATGTGGCAGATAGATAGTTGTGCAACAGGAAGCAACAGGAGCCGTCTCTCTCTGTGACTCCACAGTGGGCTCCCAGTAGCTGCCCCTCTGTCCTGATAGCTGCAAACTGCTGGGCAGTGTTACCCTTTGTTTAGCTGGAGCAGGCAGCGTTTCCAAGTGCAGCTCAGTTTTCTCATCCTTAAATCTCTGGAATCGGTGTCCGAAGTCACCAATGCTGAACTTAAGCTTTTGTGGGAATCAGCAGCTCCTACCAGGGGAGCAGCAGGAAGTTTGAATGAGGCTTTAAACATCGCTGCTCTTCTGGCACTCTTCTGGAGGACGGACTTGCATCAAAACCAGCTCTTTAGATCTCCAGCTGTTCAGGGTCAGCACAACCTTGCTGGGCAGTGGGAAGGCGGTGGAGACCAACTGCCTTCTCTGGTCCCATCGGAGCAGCCCCTGGGCAGCCCCATTGTACTACTGTGGGCATGCAGCTGGTGCTGGGGTGCACCAGGGCTCCCACCCCTTTGGCTGACTTTGTTCTCTCTCACCAGTAGAGCTGCAGAAGGAGGGACATGGCAGGAGAAGTGAGGAACCAGTAGTTTTCCTGTACAACTGAGTAGAGAGGTAGGATGAAAGAGAGAGAGGTGAGTTTACCCACAGAGAGATGCGGTGGGATGGCCAGTTGCCTGGCCTTGCCAAGCCCGAGGGGTGTCACTGTCCCAAGGGGGCGTCTGTGTCTGCACACGGGAAGGGTGACAGCTCTTGAGCTGGGCTCCATCTCAGCTCTCTGCCTGACTCGAGGTGTTGATGGAAGCTGTGCAGCCAGGAGGCTGGAGAGATTTCTCCTCACCATCAGCATTGCAGAAAGCAGCCAGTCATTAACAATCAAGGTTTTGCTGGCACCTAAGATCTTTGCAAATTATTGTTGTGCACTACTCCTCTCCTGCCCTTTCCTTTCTCTGTGCTCCTTCTCCCTGCCCTTTGATTCAATAAATCAAAGCTTAGTGCCAAATCTTGTTACATTCCAGCTTCCCTGTTATTCCCTCTCTGCCCTTTGGGAGATGAAAGCTTGGAAATGTGTATAATAACGAGAGTTGTGAGATGTGAATAAAAGACATGAGAAATGTAAACTAGGAGGATGATCAAAGATGATGCATTAGCTCTGATGAGGATCTATATTGCTGCTAACAGGGTGGCCAAACCAATACAGAATGACAGAAAAAAATCCCTACTGTGGTACTGCCTATAAAGTCTCAGCCTGCATTGGGAGGAAGGCTAGAGGAGAGCAGAATAGAGAGGGATCTGTGGTATCTGAAGCTGCCTTTGGTGGCAGAAAGGGATAATCTTGGTTCTTGAGGCAGCTGAAGGACTAAAATATCCAGAGTTGGTGAAAAATATCTAGTTAGGCTTTCGTAGAAAATAATAGGAGTATTTCCACTTCTTTATTTTTTTTTTGTAATTAAGAAAGAAGAAATAACATTATTTTGATTTTATCTTTTATTTTCTAACAACCATCTTTGAAAACAGACAAAATGGCAAGTTTGTAGTTCTAACTTTTTGACTTTATCTCCTGTTCCCTTGTGGGTTTTTTTTTCATTTTAATTATCCTATTTTTTTTTTTCCTCAGTAAAGTGAAGTGAAAATAATAGAGGAATGAATCCAACACTCCACTAAGATCTAAAATGCATATGATGTAAGCATGTATATTTTTTTAGTATTTATGTTTTAAACAACAAAGCCCCTCAAAGAGAAACAAAGGTCAGTTTCCACTGGAAACCTTTTTCTAACAAATTTTTCTAAAAAATACCTTTCCTGTTCTCTGGGTCAGACAGATCTGTGTTGTTCACCATCTCCTCTGGTGCATGCTTCTTTGGTTTTTTTTCCCTTTTTTTGCAGCTTCTTCTACATTTTCTCCTGCTTCGGTCTTCATGTCTGGTGCATAGCCCTGAATCACAGACACCAGCCCAGCTCTGACCAGGGTGGGACAACACAGAGAGGTTTCCTAATGATTATAGCAGATGACACAGAGCAAGAGTTGCCAAAATGAGAGCGAATTCCTCTGGAGTTTGCATTTCCCTGTATCCTGAAATACATGCTTCTAACTTCTCAGTTATTCCCTGTCTGATGCCTCGGCAATTGTATTCATTTTTCCTAGTTAATATTTTGTTGAAGACTTTCTTGAGTTGAGGCTTGTTGATTTTAGGCAATTTCTCCAATTTATTTAGAGTTTTGAATTCAGGTCCTGTTCTACAAATGTGCTCCTAAGTAGGAGTGATCAGCAGATTTTATAATGCATACCGCTTTCTGTTGTTCTGGTTCCTGATGAACAATTGGAACAGATCCAGGACCGGGTGAGATTCTTTTGGGATCCAGATGAGATTTCAGACTGGTAGTTAATCACTGACCCTTTATCTGTTTGGGGTTTTTTTTTGTCTCCCTGGTTGCACTGACAGGCAATTTCATGTAGACCAGTGACTCCCACACTATTACCTCTGAAATGCTGATGAGCTGCAAAGCCATAGTATGTGGTCTGCAGGTGATGCAAGGAAGCATCCTTGCTCATGAATGTTTGCCCATTAGAAGTTCAACGGTAATGTTTACAGGGAAGTTCAAGGGTCCAAAAAGCTAAAGCATTGCTAAGCTGGATTGTACTCTCTTGGTTTGCCTATGTCCACGTGGGACAATGCTGAGAGCTTTGCTAAAACATATATTTCGACTACTTCCTCCTTACTCACAAAGCTAGTTACCTTGTCAAAGATGAAATTAGTTTTCTCTGGAATAAATAACTGATTTGTCATATTTTTTTTGTTGAAATGAAGATCTGAAATTATTTTTTCTTGATAAATTCATTAAGCTGAAGCTGGTTTTTGTCCACTGGTATTTCTTTGTGTTTTTGTATATTGATCAGGCAGTAGTTTCTCCAAGTGTTTTTCCAGGAAGACTGACTAGTCCACATTTTCCCATATTCTTTTTCCATTATTTTGGATAAAGTTATTGTATTTCCTCACCCTGTATCTCCAGGGATCTCTCCCAAGGCATGAAATTCAGGGATGATTTTTGAACAGATCAGATATTTCTACAACTGGTATCTTCTGTGCTTGAGGGTGTGTTTCAGAAGGCACTGATGATTTCACCAGATCTCGTTTATCTCAAGATTTTTTCTTTCTGGCTTGCATTTCTGTCCCCTTGTTCAAATGAATTTTTGAAGTATGTTATGGAGCTTGAAGCAGAGATGGATTAGGCTACTTCACCCTTCTCTGTATCAGCCACTGTTTCCTCTTTTCCCATTGAATAATAGCCTATATGTGCTCTTTTTCTGCCTCTACTGATAACCTAGTACTTGTACTTGTGATTTTGTGACCATTACTAATTGTAATTAAATTTGTGCCTTAACATGTCTGATTTTTATGCTGGTTCTTATCTTTGTTTTCTCTTCACTTTTTCTCTAATTTCTTTTTGATTTGCCAGTCCCCAAAGAGCTCTGGACACAGCCATAATGGTCTTTTATTCAGCTTCCTATCTTTCTATCATAATAGGATAGGTTGCCATTGTGCTTTAACATGGTCTATCTCTGTAACAACCAATTGTTTTGCTTTCCTCTATGCTTAAATTCTGCTCTCAGGAGACTCTACCTGCCATGCTGCTGAATGTGTTGGAGCCTGGGAGGGAGAGTCTGCATTTTCCTGCTAATTCTGCCTCACTTTCAAAGAACATAGGGTGCCAGCATGTCAGAATGACTGCACCCAAATGACTTCCCAGCTGAGATTTTTAACTAGTAGCTACCTACTGATTGCAATCAAGCCTAGAAAAGTGGCTTGTTCTGCCAGCATCTTCCTTCACTGTTTGAAACAAATCCCCCGAGCACTTGAACAATCTGGCATACTGTCTGTTCCTGTTCTACTCCTTTTCTAATGCTTCTAATACCAAATGAATATTGCTGCTTGCAACTGTTCTGCCACAGTTCTGCCACAGTTCTGCCCCTTTGCTGCCCCTGTTACTTTATAAACACAAGAAAGACAAGCTTAAGCTTCTCCATGGTGAGATGAGGGGCAGTAGCATTTTCTCTTGTCTTTGCTTCATTTTAGGAATTTTTTTTTTAACTTCAGAGTCAGCTTATGTGCAATCTTCCACCTCCTCCATCTGTTTTAATTCTGCCTGCTAGAGGCTCCCACTTTTTCTCACTATCTCTTGCACTCCCTGAGCACACACAGGCCACTCACTTGTCCCGCAGGCTGCCCTCATGCCTCTCTCATCTGACATTTCATACCTTCCATGCAGCAGCTTCTCCTCCTTTTCCTCACCAGTTGGTTTTCTTACCTTACCAGTTGGTTGTCTTACCAACTCAATGACAGGCATCATCACCCAGAGGTAAGCAGGTGAGTGCTCAGGAGTGTGTTTTTGCTGCTTATCTGATGGATGCGCTTTCCCAGCTCCCATCCATGTGGTCTTGGGAGAAAAAGTGGGTCCTGTAGGTAGGTAAAGGACGATATGAGTCAAAGCTGTTAACTGTTTTTCACATGAGGTATTAAAAATCCCCAGAATTTTAGTGTCTGCCATGAAATTTATTGATTTCCAATAAACTGGAAATGCTTTGGTTACAAAACAGTTGCTTTTTGTTTTTTATTCTTCCTTCTCCTGTTCTGGAAAATGTCCTGTAGTTGGTGGTGATATGTGGTTTTTTTTTTTTTAATAACTCTTCAAACATAGAGAAAAGGACACTTTACTGAAAAAAAAAATTCTTTTCTCTAAAATGGCTTTTTATATAAAGCATTTAGCTGATGATATAATTTAGTGATTTTCCTCTGCTAAGTACAATTTACCCTTCTTCTTTATCTCCTCTTCACAGCTTCTTCCCCAGAAGCTGTGATCCTGCAGATCCTGTGAAGTTATCAGCTGCATTTACAAAAAGTTCAGGTATATATGTTTTAGCCCTTTAATTCTCAGTTTAATTTTTTTGCTGTGCATATTAATATGAGCAGTTTTCCTTATCTGGAAGTGTGAGGAAGGAACTAAGAAAAGAAGAAATAAAGATTCTGGGACTTGCATGAGCTGAGGCAAAAGCAGCTGGTGATTTTGTTTGTGTCTGCTTGTGTCTTCAGCATATTGGCTGAGGTGCTGTCCATGAAAAGAGCAGAATGGGGCCCTGGCCATGGCCCTGAGATGTAGTTGCAATATTAATGATAACTTCAGGGAGCATGGACTCTCCCTGGCTCCTTTTCCAGACTGTAAGTGCATGGAGAAGTCAAAGGAGTTGTGCTGGAACTGCATGTGTCCCAGTGCCCTCACACTGTTGTCCTGTCTGGAGCCAGAGGACACAGATGTGACAATGAAAGTGCTCATTAGTTTTCAGTTTAATTGCAAGTGTAACATTTCATAGGTTAGTCAAGTCTCATTTGGGGGTCTGGTGATTAGCTCTGATCTGGTCAATAACAGCTTGTCGTTGTCTTTGTCTTTGCCAATGACACTTCTGCCTCTGAGAGATCCCAGCCTCTGAGAGATACTGGCCAAGGGGTTACCTCCCCATCGAGCAGCCCACAGAAAGCTTTGTGCTTCCTCAGTCTGAAAATTGAGCTGTTGTATACTGGTAGCTGTTCCACTGGCAGTTTTTGTTAATGATGAAGAATTACCTATTATGCCAGCATTGGGTGGCTTTGACAATTCCATTACGTATTACTAATAGTGTTATTAATATATGGCAGCTTATCCTTGGCTTTTGGGCACATATGTGTGCACACATATGCATGAGTGTATGTGGATGCCCAGTGGGAGGCACGCATGGAGACAATACATCTACATTCAGAATGCAGCAGCCACTGCTGTCACCTCTCCCTTCTTGCCGTGGGGAGACTATGCCAAGAGCAGGAGTGAGTATGCCTAGCTCTACCTCTCTTGGGAGCAGAAGCGTGAGTGAAGCTGATTGATGGGAAAGATGCTGATCTCTAGCACTGTGGCATCCTCCATCTCCTGTGACTTGGGAAACAGATCTCTGGTTCCTCCTGTTGTGCATCCACACCGAAGCTCTGGTCCCCTTTCTTTTCGCCTGGTCTTTACAATTTAGTCTGCAGACAAATAATGCAGTTTCTGGAACTTGCCTATGTGTTAGACCTCCTTCCAGGCACAGACTAAAGCAGTGGTACGAGGCTGACGATATAATGGAGGGTGCAGCTGCCTTGCTTTCTCAGTAGCAGCTTAGCTCATAGGACTAAAAATTGAAACAAAATTCTTGTGCTGTCATAATGTAAAAGACATTGATATGACATGCATGCAGCTAGTACAAAATTGATCCCCATTTCAGGGTTCCCTGGAGATCGTATGCATGCAGCCTTGAGGCGAAGAGAGACGTGGGCTTATGGGGAATGCAAGCCAGAACAATTTGGAAGGTAGTGATGTAGCTAATCCCCTCCCAAGCACTGCACAGGCAGGGACAGGTGGCTCAGCCACCCCAGAGGCAAACTGCCTGGCTCGCCTCCTGCACCCCCATAGCGTGGGCAGCTCCTGCCCAGCAGGTCAGGAAGGTATCAGTGCAGAAAAAAGGGAGGGTGGCTGCTTTGGTTTTATTTATCTAAGGCAGGGAGAGAGCTTGCAGCAGCCCTGCCTTTAAGAGGACTGGAGTCTTTAAACACCTGTTGAGGCAGGTATCAGAGCTGTGTGTGTGTGTCCGCCCTTCTTGTCCCCCTTATTACCCCACAGTCTAGTGTATTTAGATTTATCCCAGCAAGAGGGAGGAGAGGTGGAATGTGCCTGCTGTACCCAGAGCACTTTATTTATACAAGCCCCCTTCTTTTCCTCTGTTCCTGCCAAATTTTCAAGATCGTTAGGAGCAAAACTCTCCCATACAGTGTATCATACGAACTGTACCAGGGTATTTCAGTCCTGGCCAGCCCCTCAGGGCTTTTGACACTGCAGTATGAACCCTAATGTCAATACTTTGCCTCATTGTTGTCTGCTGATCTGGGAGCAGAACTCTTCTGCAGTGCGGTATCTGTGGTTTCATGTACAACACAGCTGCTGTCCTGGGCTGCCTTCGGGGTCCCATCACTTGCTGGAGTCATTGCAATCCTACAGAGACGGAGGACATGGCCCTTGCTTGATCTTCTGGTCTTTCTTTGCATCTCTCTTACAAGGAACTGTCTTCTGCTGTCCTTTGCAGTGCTGGGAGTAGGCGTAAATATGTCAGACCACTTAGTTCTAGCCTGGACTCTTTTCCTCATCTTGGTGAGCCAGAACAGGATGAGAATCTCATCTATTTTCCACCAAGATTTGTCTCATCATGAAGTACATGGGAAGAAGTTTCTGGAACTTCTGAAATAAATGCCTCCCTCTCTTGGTTTTTTCTTTTTTTCCTTCCCAATGTTTTGAAGTTAAGCCATCTGCAGAAGAATTATGTTTAGAAATAGCTTGTGCATCAGTGCAGGTGAATTTTTCTGTGTCTTGAAAAATGGAACAATTCTTTCCTACAGCTATTGATTGTCATTCCACATCTATGCCATCCTCCTAACTTCAAATCAATTTGGGCTTTACCAAGCTCTTTGATGTCATCTTATGACAGAATGCTAACTTTTCCTCTTAAAGGCTATTTATCTCTGTCTCTTTGTAAGGTCAGTCAAAATCACTGTACTCTGGCCCCCTAAAAGTAATCCATCTAGTGGAGGAAATGATGAGGTAGTATTATGTCTGGCAGTCTTTTTAAACAAGTCCTCAGAAACGTGAAGAAAAACATGATAAGCTTGGTCAGGGAGGGGGAATTGAGGATGTTACAAGAGTCAAGTTTGAAAGCAGTCATGGGAAAGCTCAGAGTTTATATTCTGGAAATATCCCCTCTTCTGGAATCTATTTACAGATATTTTCTGCTTCTACTGAGGGGTGGGGAAATTAATAGTAATGCAAGCAGGCTCCCAGGTGGTGGATGGCCATGAGTCTGAATTGGAAGGATCATTTATCTCTTCTGCCACTTTGAAGCCTTTTAGCCTGGGGGAGATCCCTTGTCTAATGAAGTTAATTGAATGTGTCTGCAGTCTGGGTACTTCATCTGATTTTAAGTTTTTGCCTCTTAGCAGTTTCCAGGTATCCACTCATCTCCAAAATGCCCAATGCCAGCAGAGCATGCATCATGCACTGCTCAGGTGCATGCAGAATAAAATCTCCAGTACAGAAACAGCCTCTCGCTGTCTCTACCACTCTCTCTCTGTGCTGCCAATGAACTGCATGCACTGCATTGCAGTCAAGAGATCAAATGCAGTTAGAAAAGTTATAGAAGAAATTTTCACAGGCTGTTTTTAAGTGCAGAGCAATAACGTCGCAGAAAACTTCTGAACAGCAGGTTGCCAGAAGGTTCTAGAGTGTTACTGGGAAAGGGTCAGTCTATTTTCATCCCCCTCTTATGCTGTTCACCTCAGCGTTAGTTATTGGCAGTTATTAGAGACAAGCCATTGGAGCAGTTCAATCTTTGGCCTGTCTGGGAATAGCCATTTCTGCACCTGCTGCTGGGTCAGGAGAGTCCAAAGGTCTTGGTGGAAATAATATATTCAAGACAATTCTCTGATGCCAAATTAAAATATCCCATACTCTATTCCCAAAGAAACCTACAGCTTTCATATCAATCTGACACTGAGAAAAATGAGAATCTGAGCTGTATCTGTGGGCATCCACATGGTCGTGGCTGCTTGTGGTGGAGCAAAGCACTGAATCACCGCAGGAATTCCCCTGTCAAGGTGGGAATACAGTAGGCAGGATAACTAGATGTCCCCAGAAGCAAGCTAGTGATAATATTGAAAGAATCAGTACAGAGAGCAGTCCCACTTTAATGTAGGTTTTGATGGGGATTCATTCAGCATTTAATTGAACGAGATAATGGGGGAAATGTAAGTTACCATAGATGGCTAGACACTGTAAATGGGATATGTTATTTCTTTCTTTTTCTCCTGCTACAAGGCCACAAGAATGCCACAGTCATTTGAATATGCTTACATTTGTTTTCTGTTCATTATTTTCTGCAACCTTCTTTTCCCTTCACCCACCAAGCTGCATTCAATTTTTCTGCTTTTCCTTTGGAGCAGATTATCTGATTTTATACAGTTTTAGACATGGCTCTGAGATTGCGTGAAAATGCCAGGAATATGAGAGAGGTTTGTGTAGGCATAAATACTGTATTATGTGGATAGTCAGCAGCCTGGCTTTATCTTGAATAGATGCAGATTTGTTATGTATAGATGTGTGCTTATTTGCTGAATACTTATGTCCTCTCAGCTCTGGTAGCTTCCAGGAGACAGTTGTGTTTGCGTGACAATCTTGTTCCCAGGGAAGAATAAAATCCTTGTGCAGAAGCACTGGCCCTTAGGCTGGTGGATGAGGGAGGTTTTTCTTTTCTCATGTAGGTTGCACTGAAATCAGAACTGAGAAATCCAAACTCTGAACAGCATAAGCCTGATATTTTTTTTTTATGGTAATTCATGTATTTCTTTTTTGAAGGGACATCTAGTTGGTATGCTCCTCTCCTTCAGTGAAAAACAATATTATGTTGATAGCAAACTTCTGTTAGATTCAGCAGGAGCCTGATTTTCCTCAATGCAGAGAGGTAGCTAGATGAATATCTGAGCTTGCACATGTCCTCCTTATGAGGCTTGAAGAGGTACTCTTACCTTGCTCGCTGAGGAGGTACTGTGCTGTTCTGCTGTGCCTCAGCTATTCTGTGAAGATATGTGGCCCCCTTCATGCATAGAATCTTAGAAATCCTCATTGCCTGTCTCAATTTTTTTGCCTTTATATTGCAGAGTGAGCTGTGTTGGACATGTTCTGCAGAAAACCCCTCAGGATCCTTTCAAATGGGTGGCACAGAGAGCATTGCCACAGCAGGGCTTGGCAAGCAAGAGGTGGCCTTGAATACAGTTTATGCAAAGAAATCTCCCTGATGTGAAGGTAATAAATGTTTTTTACTGGAATAGGAGGCAATTTCTCTGGACTTGAATTTAAGTTCTGTTGCTTCCATCTTAGGTCCAAGTTCGTGAGTCTTACCCTAGAGCACCACATTGCAAGTATTATTATTTTTTTAACTTAATTAATCTTTTCTCACCTATTATTCCATATCCTGTTCCTCATCCCAATTAAACACAATTAAACAGCAGCCCCATTTGCTGTTTCTGTATTCTGTCACACTCAAATTCTTAATCACAGAGCAGATCAATACAGATTTCTGTTCTGCCTGCCCTGCTCTACCTAGGTGAAGAGGCCAACAGCAGCAAGGGGTGAAAGACTGGATTTTTTTTTAAAACCTCACAGAGATTAGTCTTGACATTTGATAAAGGTCCATTAAAATGTGTCACACACAAAAAAACACCTATTTTACCTTTTTTCCCCTGTAAAATAATATAAACAAGAGAAAATGATGCAACACTTTTCCATTTTTTTGCAACCCTGTTTGAAACAAGCATATTCTTCCCCAGAAAATGTATACAAAAAACAAAAAGGCCACAGAGAATTGGTTTTGTAGCAGACATAAAAGGTGCACCAGTGCCCTCTATAAATACAGATGGTGTTTGATCTGTCTGGATCTGCCGTGCAGTCAGCAAGACAGCTTAATGACAAAAGACTATGCCATCTTGGAGAGCTTCCAGCTTCTGATCCCAATGGGGAAACAGCAAGTCCACTTCAGCTCTGCCAGAGAAGTTTCAATGCCCTCTTACAAAGCTGTGTGGAGAGATACGGTGTTGACAGAGATTGCTGCAGGGACAAGGGAGAAAAATTCCCTGTGAAAAAGGTTTCAGGAAGAGCAACAAAGCAGCCCTCAGGGACTCTTTTGCACCATGTCAGAGGAAGCTGTGGGACATGTTCAGCAGGAGGGAGCCCATTGTCAGAGTGACTGGAAGGATGTGGCATGTAAGCAAACAGCCCTGAACAGGCTCATTTTCTCCTGTCCTTTTTTTTTTTTTCCTATTGCTGCAGAGAACTAACTGCTGTCTCTTAAGGAATGGCTTCTAATTGTTCTTAGATGTAGTAATCTAGAGTGGCTTATCATTGTTCTTAGGATGTGTAAATGTGGTTGAGTTCCAGGGAAAGGATGCTCCCGTGTCCCATCTGAATGTAATATAATAGTGAGATAATGTGGGAGTGGCAAGGGAAGGATCTACATAGTTTTCTCTGGAGACATAATTTCAAAAGCTGCCTTGGTCCCATAGAAAAGAAATACCATCTGCCATAGCAGGAAATCCAGCTCATGAGTTGGAGAGAGTGCTGAGTAGACACAGACAGGTCACTGAACAACATGGGCTGAAGGGCATCAGCAGAACTGAAAGGAAGTGTTTGCAGGGCAAATTTTCCGTTCACATACTGCTGGGGTACTGCTTCCATAAGCAAAAATACTAAAAAGTAATTCCAGCAGAACTGTATTTTTTCTTGGTAAGTGAGATGAAGTCTGACTTAGCATGGAAGGTCTGTTTGACATAGGTCTGGCAGCGGAGTCCAATACCTGCAATCAAAACTGATGTATGAGGAAAAAAAACCCCAAACAAACAACAATTTAAAAAGAGGCTTGTGAGACTTATACTTCCTTTAGGAGAGGTGAAGTTTAACCAAACATTTCTCCAGCTGCTGTTGTGGCTGTTTGTCCTTCTGCCTGCCAAGGTAGACCTCATACTTCTACTGCTTTGTTTCACACCCATATGTTAGGAGCTACAGCTGAATATGGAGGACCCAGCTCTTCAACAGTTATAAACGATGTAGTGCCTTTAAGTCAGACCTAATGTTGCTGATCTATGCCACTGAAAGAGCCAACATCCCAAATGATTTTTATATAATTTCTCTCTGATCTTCATTTTGAATCAATCTGGACTTGAATGCAAGCCTGGCAGCTTCTCCAAAGGCAGGTACACACCATGAGAGTCACTGGACTCAGAGGCAAAGGAGTCTAAAAATGTATTCTGTTTGAGGATATTGACATTAAATCTCTGATGGTTCAGAGATTCAAAACATACCAAGAATGCCAAAGGAGTTTACTTCTCTCCTCCATGAAACAGTATCAATAACAACATATACTGATGCTTAATTAATTAGGTTTATATTCAAATCAGAGATCACAATTCAGATCCCAGTCCCTTTGTACCAGCTGCTTCCCCTACACATAGCAGAAGCTTTCTGCTTTACAAAGCTGATGTCCTACATCAAAGACCTAGAAAAGGGAAATGGTGATGACATAACTGGAAGTGAAACCAGGTATCTGAACTGTAATCTAGTTGTGCTGTCCTCTAAATGCAACTATGGGGAAAAAAATGTAAGCATTTCTTTGTGGCAGGCCAGAGGATGGAAAGGTTAAGTTCATGATATACCAGATCTGGCATAAATTTAAAACGATCACTGATGTCTTCTACTGTTTGAGGAATCTCTTGAGGAAGATTTGTGACTGGCGTAGAAAACTTGAGACAGGTGCTGGTGTAGGTCCTTGGCTTCCCAAAGGCTCAGTAAAAGTTGTATTTATGCAGTTGTTGTCTTTAGTAATATTAAGGAAGAAATTTAAGTCATATAGGCAGAAGGAGTGCAGGAAGGACATTTTGTTGTAATAAATATAGAAGGTTGTGATTTCCAGAGATGGAACAAATAAACCCTATGCATCTTTCATGGGAAGATAGAAAAAAACTTGACCTTGGTCAGACTGACTTTGCTTAATTGTTTTCTCTTTAAATCTTACCTGTTAGGTGAAATTTTAATATGACTGTTCTCATACAATCTTGTGCATCCTGATAGGGAACATAAGACTTGGGAAGACAGTGGCAACTGAGTGAGGACAGAGCCTCTTCTTTACAGAAACACTCCAGCATGAAGAGAAGTCTTAGGGATGACCTAATTCAGCCTTCTAGTGCCTGAAGAATGCCTACAAGAAAGATGGAGAGGGACTTTTTAAAAGAGCACATAGTGACAGGACAAGGGGAAATGGATTCAAACTGAAAGATAGTAGGTGTAGATTTAGATATTAGGAAAAATTTTTTTATTGTGGGTGTGGTGAGGTACTGGAACAAGTTTCCCAGAGAAGTTGTGGAAGCTTCATCCCTGGAGGTGTTCAAGGCCAGGTTGAATGGGGCACTGAGAAACCTAGTCTAGCGAAAGGTATCTCTGCCCATGGCAGAGGGGTTGAATTAAATGATTTCTAAAGTCCCCCCTAACCCAAACTGTTCTATGATTCTGTGACAAGATACTGAAGACCTAGTGCCTGAAAGCAATAAGCTGTCTCAGCTATAATCATCCTTGCTAGTCAACAGTGAGAGGTTTTCTGGGAAGTGTGTATGGTGAGGCCAGGAAAGACAGGAGGCAGAGCATTTCCTATACAGACCAGGGCAGTCCTGTAGTGGACAACAACCATGGAACCAAATGGTACTGTCAGGTTCCCCTGTTCCTCCATGTCTCCTCATATTTCTGTTGCCCTACTTGCTCTTCAACTTGTCAGGAGCCATGGAGTTCTTGTTTAAGTCCATGAGGCTAACCTTTAGCTAGGAGAATTTCCTGGTTTCAGTGCAACAAATTAATGGCTTTCCAGTGTCACTGGAGTCCTGGATGGGTGGCAGCCTGTCTTTGAGGAAACAACATGGGATGGCTAGGACACCTCCCTCTCCTCTGTCATAGTACTGGCTCATGCCCCTTTTTCTGGCCTGCCAAAAGTCGTGTTTTTCCTTGTATGAAAGATACTGTTGACCTACCCCTGTAAAATCCCCTCACTGGGAAACAGCAGTGCATGTGCTTCCAGCTCTCCAGAAACAGGAGTGTTTGTCTGGCTGTTTGCTCATATAGTGACAGCCCTCTGAACTTCCTAGACTACACTGATGGTCAGTTCGGCTTAAGAGGATGATTTTTGTCTGCATGTATTTTTATGCTTTGGTTTCTAGGTACCTGAAGATTTCAGTAGTCAAAGTGATAGGGCTCCAGAAGCTGTTCTCTGGATTGTGCATTCCTCTGGACCTTGAACTGTCTGAACTTGATCATCTGCAAAGATATGTGTGACCTGAATGTGTATCTAGCTTGATCTTAAAAGAACTCCCTGGGAAACTGAAATTTGTTTCCTATGGCTACTACTTCTGCTATAAGTGACTCTAAACTACCATTTAGAAGTGATGTTTCTCTGTTTATAACTGCAAATGTGCCCAGAGGTTGAAGAAAAGATGCATAAGCAGAACAGAAGGGAAAAAGCAGAGATCTGTTGCTGCCTGCATTCCCTCTTCTCCTTGCTCAGTTGTGAGAAGGCCCAGCAGAAGCAGCCCCCACCACATACCATGTCCTGAGTCACCATATGGAGCCAGCAGGAGCTGTGCCACAGCTGCTGGCAGCCAGAGCCTTCAGGAGAAAGCCATCTCATAGCAAATGATGATGAGACAGGGTCAGGGCGTGCATCATTTTTGTAATGTCTCTTGGTACTTTCCAGCTTTCCCGCAGCCAGGAAAACAAATTGCCTGCGGGCACTGCAAAGGTCAGGGTTGCCATCAGCTAAGCGAAATCACTGGAGGTAATAGCCTCATCGACATTTCCCTCTGCAGCAGTGGCTGTCAGCACAAGGTGCTTTCATTAGCTGTGGGCTGGGCTTTCATGGGATCATTTTGTGTTTCATTTCAGTGAGAGTCACTTCTCACCTGTCATGTTTCTGGTAAGCCGTTCCCCACAGTGCTTCAAGGACAGGGGAAGGGAGGCTCAGAGTGTGTGTTCCAGTGAGGTGTTTTAAGTGGCCAGATGTGCCTTTGCTTGCAATGTCGGGAGTGAAATCCAGCTGGTCCAAAGAACCCTTTAGCTCTATAGATGTCTCTTGCACTGGTGTAACCCAGAGGAATTAACAACTCAGAGCAGGTGTTCTCACTGTAACTTCTCTGTTGGGAAAGCTGACCTAATAAGTCTCCCTGATTCTTTTTCCTTGGGACTTCTTCCTATTTCTCTTTTCCTGTTGCCTTTTATTGTCATTATAGTTTTGATTTTAAGCTTTGTTTATAAATATCCCCCATCCCTGGGTCTGGTTACTGGTGCATGCCAGATACATGGAAATGTCAATAAACAGTCCCACAGAATTGCTGGGGACTGTCACCTCCTCTGGTCTTGTCAGCTTAGGTTGGTCAGTGTCAGTCAGGGAATGTGGGACCTATTTCATGGGTCAAACCACAGTTTGTCTACAAAGGCAATCTCTATTAAGTACTAGGTTTATAACTTGTAATGCTGCCACTTCTTCAGAGAACCAGAACAGATAGGCGGGAACCTGGATGACGGGATGAGTGCCTTGAAAAATGGGGTGTGAGCCTGACCTTTTCTTTCAGTTCATGGCAGAGACAGCAGCAGCAGAAGCTGTGCAGGGGAAGAGCAGGGCTCTGGGTCGGGCAAGCCAGCAGTCAAAGTACTTTTTTTCTCTCATCTGCTTTGTCACCAAGATACTGGCTTTAATATCTGTAAAGACAGACTGTGCTCCCAGCAAGGGAAACTCAAAATCTTTCTGTGGCTGTGAAACACAAAGTCAAGAGACATGAGTTCTCTCTCATTTTCCGGTGGACTTGATAGTTAGGCTTAAAAAAATTACTTAGTTGCATGGCTTAGCTGTGCAGTGGTGTGCAACAGGACACTGTGACTCAGGTGATGATGTCCTGAGTGGGTAATTTTCTGCCTGACTTGAATGGCTACATGAAGTGCAGCCCTGGCATTAGGCCCCCCAGTTTTTACCACTTGTACTGTGGGTGCAAGCTGGATACCTGCAAACCTGTGATACTCTGTGCAGTGAGATTTATTTTTACCTTTGCCCTGCTGCTTTCCCTGTTACGTCAAAATTTGGGGCTCCTTTAATGTCAAATAAGAATTCCTTGCCTAATAGAACAGCCCAATGACTTGCAATTGAGTATTTAGCAACTAACTGAAGCCTGGCATCCAAAACCCCTTATTTGCATTTCTTCCTGCATCATCTTCCCTCCTTTCCTGACATACTCCCTTAACCTGCCCTCCTTGCTGAGCTCTCTTTCAAGTCATTTCTTCTGATCTCTCCACCAACTAATTAGACAAACAACCCTGAGAGGCATCATGGGTCTCAGCTATATGTTACAGCTGTGTAAGTTTGCTTTGACGTTCAGACAGCTTTCATTTCTCCCTCCCTGCCATGGGAGTCAGTGAGCTGGAGAAGAAAAAATTGCGGGGATTGTGCAGATGGGGCAGGGAAGCAGCATGACTCTCATGCTGCAGCAGAAAGTGCTTCATGATTTAAGTTAATGTCTGGAAGAGTGGTAGTCTGGTTATGTGGCAGCAGGCAGGGAAGCTGAATTTTGTCTTTGGAAAAGGCAGTCCTGGACTCTGTGTCTGAAAGGTTTGAAGCCTAAGCCTATAGCTTCCAGCCTTGTGAGACTCTGCTGCTTCCTTTTGAAAGGGGCTAACCAGTGCATGAACTGGTTAAACTAGTAGCCATTTGAACTGCCTCAATGAAAACTCAAAGGCCCTAGTCAAAGACAAGAGTGGATGGCCATAAATGCACATACTCACATCCATTTAAGTAAAACTTTCGGGTGTATTTTATTTGAACAATTATTATAATTTCCCCATTTGGAGGTAGAAGCTATGAAATAGTTTCTTAGCTATTTTCATAATTCACCTGTCATTAGGAACCTCATGAAGACAGCATTACTGCTATACCGGTAGATAAAAGCCACATACACATACATGTGCCTATGCGTAATCACACCTGCAGTTGGAGACTATTAACAGGGTCACAAAAGCAGGCACTCAGAATGGAATCAATGCCCAAACTAACACTGCCCAGGCAACTTGCGGTTTGTGCACCTGTGCTCTGATAGTCTTTAATTACATTATCTTGTATGTTTTATGCCTCCTTTCAGGGCTCAGGATGCAGTGTCCATTTAGTGAGCAGCTGTTCAATATTTTGTTTTACCATCACTAAGACACATCCCCTTTCCTTCTTACTGGGAGCTAATCAAACCCTGCTCTGAGGACAGCATGAATCACTTCCACATGTTTTTTTATTGTGGTGCTTGCCACTGATGCATCTGAACACTTCCCCCTTAAACTGTCTTCAGAAGGCGTGGTGAGTTGAACGGGGGTGCTTGTTTTCCACTCATTGGAGAAAGGAGCGGAGGGAATAAGAAAGTCGAAACAGGCTGTGAGTTTCAGAGGCCCATATGTGATAGTGAGAACACCCTGTAATGTGAGAAAAGTGCTGCTCACAATGCACCACCGCTGTTGTCTGTGGCTGCTTTTTGTGTGTTTCTGCCAAGCACACCCCGAGATAATGTATCAGGGAGCCACAAAATAGCCACATGAATGAAGATTACTGTAAGTCGCTTGTGCAGTGTTCAAAACCCGTTTGTGTTTGCAATCAGCGTCTTCATTCTCTGCAAGTCTTTCAGCTTAAAGAAAGAGAAGGCTCTAGGATAAAAAGCAAAACTAAAGGAGGATAAGAGATCTTGTAAAAATCCTTAGGGAGTTGAAAATAATCAAATTAAATTAGCCTGCTAGAGACCTCATTATAATTGCACAAACATGTTGCATAGACATCTTCAATTCTAAAATTTGTGTCCTTAGCATGCTTTTGCTGAATTTGAAACCACAAGAGCGTTCTTTGCAAGTGGGTGTGCATGTATGTGTGCAATTTCCTGAATTTAAAAACAAAGCAGCTGAAAAGAAGATTTCCATCATAGCTGGCTATGGATGACTGGATATGAACCGTCACAAGGTTTGGAATATTTCAGTTGCACAGCACAGACCTCTGCCCGTGAGAAGAAGGAGTGTCTGACAACAGCAGAAGGTTGTCATCATCAGCTTTTAATTCCCTGTACGGGGAGAAGAGACACCCACTTTGCCAACGTCTATTCACAGGTCCTTCCCTTCGGCAGAAGACTAGTGACAGCTGGCAACATGGGCTCCCAGTCAAGGTTCTCAGGGTCGGGGGTTCTGCTGGGTACAGACTTTTCTGCCAGTAAAGGACCAAATTTGTTAGATCCGCTTCATCTGCCATGGCAGGAAAAAGGAAAGAAGGCCAAAGAAACCCAACAGGAAAGACAGAAAGTACATGAGCATTCAACAGGAATTTTCTGAGTGCAGCTGAATGTGGAAATGGATCTGGCATTTCAACTTCTTTATTCTCCATGTGGTACTTGCTGAATACTTGTCAGAAACATATTGTATTAGTTTTATATAGAGAAGAGTCTCATTGAACTGCAGTAATGACCTTGATATATTAATGAACTAGTCAATCAAATGTACACAGGAAAATATACAGTGACCCCTAAGGAAAACTGTATCTGAAGCTGATGTGTTCTAGTCTATTGTGGTTTGATTTGAAAAAAATTTTCTTTAACTTGTTTTTGAGAATACTTGACAGTGAATTGGCCAATCCACTGAAGCACAGGTTATAATGCAAGCGGAGTCTGAAAACTTGTGATCCCAGCTCTGCTTTTCAGTCTTTGTTAGAGAATTGGGAAAGGATCCTTCATCTTGATGAAAAAATTCAGGCATATTCAACAATGAAGTATTTGTGAGCGAGCTTTTCAAATCATCTGATCTGCTCATCAACTAAAACAGAAGTTGCCAGACTTTGTCTGGCCTATGTCATGATTAGTGTGCTAGAGTAGAAGTCTCACAGAGAGCAATTCTGGAATTGCTCTACCTCCTTTAGCCAGTCCTCTTTGCATGCCTCAATTATTTGTTATTATTATCAGAGGCTGAAGGCTACTCTTAATTCTGTACAGAAGTAATGACAACCGGAGCTGAAATTCCTGTTATGGAGATGGGGAGATGGAGGGATGGAAGGAAGCACAAAAAACTAAAGGAGGACAAGGACACAAACACTAAGACTTTCTGGTCACATTTTCTTTCAGAGGACCATCCTGCTGGGCTTTGTAGGAACGCTGGCTATCTTCCAGGAGGTATCTCTGAAGGACCATTGCTGTCCTAAAGGACAGCTTCTCCTTAAGAGGGTATACACACAGAGATGGGGAAACAAGGACAAGGGGCAGCCTCAAGAAGTGTGCATGACCAAATCTTGAACATGGTGCTGCAAGTAAGAGTAGAATGAAAGGTGAGGATGGAGATGGTACATTGAAGAAAGCTTGAGCAGAATTGCATGGTACATTGAAGAAAGCTTGAGCAGAATTGCAATCAGGCAGTCTTTATCTGACTTCGTTATGAAAAACGATATTGTCTATGGAAATGGGGACAGCATGGTTTGGTGCCAAGAGTTTTGCTACATGGTATTGAATAAATCATCTTCCCATTGTATGATGGTTTCTCAGGTGTTTTTTTTGCCTGAGTTCATTGAAACATATCAAGCTTTTTCTTCCTGTTTACTCCATCTTCACTCTGTCTCAGCTGTTTCAGACTTAAATTATTTCCTCGTTTGTGAATCTCATTATATATCTTCTGTTTCTTGGAAACACATTCACCATGGAAAGCAAAGACTGCAAAGAAAATTTTTTTCCATGGAGCCACCACAAACCTTAGAAACCATGTAGTGTATTGCACAGTGACTTTGTGTCCTATAAAATGTTGCCTCTCTTGGCTGCTCTACAGGCATTCTGGACAAGCAGGAAGAAGAGGACCTGCATGCTATCAGTCTTGAATAGGATGCCACAGAACTGAAGACCTTGAGCCTCTATGGAATTTTCAGGTTTGCTCATTTCCAGCTAGAATGTTTTGGAGTTTGGTTGGAAAGAGCATCCAAGGCCTCCTCTGTGTTTTATGACAAGCCTGACCACCATAGCTGACTGCTGAGCTTACTCTGGCTTCAAGCACATGGTGAAGGAAGTTGTGGCTTTCCATATGTCTACCTGAGTTTGTCTGAGTGCCACTGTACTACTGTGATGGGTTCAGACCACCAACTTTTGAATCTCTAGCATAAATGAGGTTTCTATTTGTACTGCATTGAATCTGACTCTTGAACAAATGTGTTTTGCAGAAGCTGCCTGCTGCATCCTAGACCTGACAAAGCTGGTGAGCCGTGGAGAAAGAATAGTTTGCTTTACAGATTACAGTGAGCAGTTCTGGACATATCTAAAGTAAAGGTGGAAAAAACTGTATTTTCATACACATATTTCAGTCAACTTCCACTTCTTTAAAATACTAGTACTTGAAATAGATCCTCAGGGAACCCTTACCTGCAGATAAATTGCACCTTTTGAAAACAGGCACAATAAAACAGTCTGAGGTCAAGAAATCAGAGAAAAGGGAAGAGGCTGTGGATGAACTTTGAGGTAAATTTCCCCAGTGTTTCCTTCACAAATATGTAATCTACAGTGATGCTGGATCCTGGGGAGAAGAATCTTCTTTCTATGTTTCTAATGACAGTCACTGGGTATGCATATGAAAATACAGGTACACCTTTGAAGTAGCATTGGTCTAATTTCCAATTTTGCTTTTGGTATGAGTTGAAATTTTGCCTTTTTCTGTTAGCTGTTTCTCTCCAGCCTAGCTCTGAAATATACATTTTGAAAGGTTTTGTATGGGATGCCTATCTCAGCTTGAGCAGAACTCATTAATCTTCTGTAGTACTGAAATGAAAGGATTAATGAAAACACCTCTTCTGGATTTGTAGTTATTTGGACCCTTCATTTTAATTTCTAATTTCTAATTTAAATTCAGAAACCCCTTGGAACTCACCACCTGCTTTTTAATTAATTAACGATAATTGTCCAGTGTATTGTGTCTGGTGGAGATGGAGTTAATTTTCCCCACAGCAGCTCTCATAATGCTGTGCTTTCTATTGGTGGCTAGAAAGGTGTTTCCTGCAAAACCAGTGCTTAGGCTACTGCTGAGTAGTGCTCACACAGCATCAGTGCTGTCTCTACAACATTCCCCCACCTCACCCAGTAAGCACGGTGTGGGCAAGATTCTGGGAGGACACAGAGCCAGTGACTAAAGTGACCAGAGGGATATTCCATATCACACTGACATTTCTCAGCAATAAGTCCTAAGAGAAAGGAGAAGGAGTGGGGCCATTTGTTTCTGTAACTTCTGTCTTTCAGAGAAACTGGGAAGTGGCTGTACATTGCCTGCTGATGGGATGTAGGGAGTAAATCTTTTGTTTTCCTTTGCCTCCACGCATGACCTTTGCTTTTGCTTTATTAAAGTGCCTTTATCTTGGTCGACAAGGTTTTTTTTGTCTTATTTTCTCAGCCTTGTTCTGCAGAGGAGGGGACTGATGGAGTGGCTTGGTGGGCACCTGGTGTCCAGCAAAGGTCAACTGTCACATCCAGGAACTGGATTGCTCCCTGGAGCTCACTGGTGAGCTTATTTGGAGTCTTGTGATCAGCAAAGTGCCTCCCCAAGACACAGCTTCATAGCTCCTGGAGACAAGCCATTACTTGAGAGTGTTCTCCTTTAAAATAAAACAAAAATTAAGGTCTGAAATTCTCAGGTTGTAACAGTAAGATTGAAAGTCTGATACAGCCATGTGCTAATTCTCACAGTTCAGAAGGGAGACAAAAGGAGACCAGCATCAATTCCTAAGTCAATTCAATTCATCAGTCCAAGTCATCAATTCATTATTTTTACAATGATTATTCTTGGGTATTTAATTTCTGATTTTTTGAGTCCCTCAAGATTTACTCAACCCTTTGGTCATGGTGCTCCTCCAAGCTAGGCTGAAAACATCCTTTCAAAAGCACATTAGGCAAAACAGAAAGGGAAATCTCAGTCCAAGTCTTAATCACAAGGTATCTATTTTTACTTTTTAACCCAGGAACACCAGGAGAGTTGTTTTTGTGTTGCAAAGACAGCAGGTTCTACCTACTTAAAGGATGGGGGAAAAAAAAAGAAAAACCCAACAACACCACCACCAAAAAAACAAACCACAACCCCCTACACCCCCACAAAGAACCCAAGAAGGACATCTCAGGTACAGATTAGCTCATCTCCAAACCAAACTCAGGAGTGATAATTTGATTTGTGTCAGGTGAGAAACCTACTCTTGGCTCTCACTGCAGTCAGTTCATCTCTTCTCCCTTTCAATAAGCAAAGGAACTTTATTAGAAAAAGTGGTTATTAAACCTGATATTTCAAGAAAGCTGGCTTTTCCTCCTAATAATAGCTCTTATATTTTCAAAAGAGGCACACTTCAAGGTTAAACACTATGATTTTACAAAGGCTTGTATCACAGTGGCAGCTTTGTGTGCAAATGTTTGCGGTTAATTGCAGTAAATCTGAGTGTAGCATCAAGGCTAAAGAAACAGGTACAAGTGATTTACACTTCAAAGATTTCCTAATAAACATCAACCCAAGCATTTTACACTTGATTCCACTATAGGTTATATAGGTGTAAACCAGAAGTAATTTTATCGAGGGCATGAACCGTGCAAAGCTAAAATGGCACAAAACAAGCTCCATAAAGACGTCTTTCTTTTAGTTGAAGCCTTACTGGCACTCTTTATGGCTGGAAATAAACCATTTCACTTAATGGCTAGCACTGAAACCTGTGCCAATGTGTTTATATTTATTTGATGATGTCCTTACACACAACAGTGGCTCGTGGAGAGAATCTGACCATATGTAAGATTGGGACAAAGATTTTTGAAACAGGCATGATAGTAGCAATTGTTTCTGTAGAGGAAGACCTGGGAGAGAAGAATATCAAGTGGCCACTTAGTATTCCTGTTATTAAACTAAGCAAAGATACTTGTCAGCTTAAGTGAAAACAGAATTGAATGGAAAACATAAAATAAAATGTAAAACATTATTTTGAAATCAAAACAACTCCAGTCAATGGTTGTTCATGTTTTAGGGCTATCATGTCAAGATCCATGAGCAACAAAGCATTAACTTGTATGTATAAATTTTGATCTACTGACTATTGCAGTGTTTTCAATACCATGGGAATAACAGTGGTGTAAGGGAAAGGGGAAGCAGACCCAAACCTTGTTGAAAGGGGTATTCCAGCTGTTCAAACAGTTCAGAGATCCCAGCATGGGGCAACTCTGACTTCCCTTCTTTCAAGGAATTTGAATGGATTACCAGCATGTAATTCATCTGCAAGCAAAGGGTCTTTATTGTCTAAAAAGTCACCTTTCACTGTCTTGAGTGTATAGCATGTTTGTGGAGCAAGTGCAGAGTTCTCTGCAGTGGCATTGATATTTCAGAGTAGAATATTATCTGACCTCGTCATTCAATATTCAGAGATGTCTGAGTGTGAGGTTTTCTTCTTAAGGTTAGAAATACAGTCCTGAACAGTGTTTGCTTGAGTTAATCTTTCATTACTGGACTGCTAAACACTGCTGTTTTTGTTTGCACATGCAATAACAGAGTGAGCCTGACATCTCTTTTAAGACATTTCTTGAGACAATATTTGCAGGTGCCTCAGCAAAAGGTGTGTGGGGAGAGATTTTGTATGGACTTTAAAACTTAATATAAAAACAATTACATACAAAGACATATGCTATTTACATCTAAATGCTATTTATGATATTTACTAGATTGTTGTGTTTGAGCAAAGGAGATAAAGAAATCCTGATTTTTCTCTTCTTAATAGCAGCAGTGCAACAAAATAGGAGTCTGGATGGCAGGGATACCTCCAGTTCTATGGTATATTTTGACCAATTTAATCTGATGAACAGTTCAGTTGATGAGCCTTCTGCTGGTTACCACAAGTGATTAATGCTGTGTAAGTTAAAATATTTTGGGAGGATGTGAGCCCAGTAATTTTTTCAGAATTACAGGAGGAGTGACACCTGGTAATTTTGTCTGCATGCCTTAGAGCCTCCACTGTCTCGTGTGTCGGTGAAATATCTTTTCTTCTCTTTGAGGTACAACTTCATTGCTCGCAAGTCAGGGCAGGGGCAGTTCAGCTGAGAGGACAATCACAGCTCTGGAAACATCATGATGATATTGCAGCTTCTTTTACCCTGAAAATTACCTGTGACATTTCATTTAAAAACTAAGATTTAATAAAAGGAGTCCCTAGCTGTTGCAGTAGTGACAAATACACAGGATAAGCTTTGAGGTAAAAAGAGGGTTTTAAAGTTAACCTTGGGAACAAGAGAGCTGTGGGCATGAATATCCTCTCAGAGGAGAAAGGGAAAGGGGGAGAGAAGCTACAGAACCTCTGGTCCTTTCAGTGTTGGCTCTCATGCCAGTGTTTGTGCCCTCCTGAGACACTGATGTGATTATACCTGTGTCTGCTGCTTGTGCACCGCTATTGGAGTGCAGATTCTCTTCCTACTTAGATTTCCCCTTAGGACAAAAATATTGTCCTAAGTTCTTCCTCTTAAAATGTGCCAGTGGATAATAGTGTTTGTGTAAACTGGATGAGAAAGCTGCATTTTAGTGCAGATGTAGGATTCTTACATATACACACAAACAAATTGTCAGTTAGCATGAGCTCATGAAATCTGATTTACCTTCCCAGAGATTCTGGTCTCCAGCCATTAAATTGCCTTCAAAGACCAACAGGTTTTCTTTTCAAATCCCAAATTCTCCTCTCCCCAGCTTCCCACAAGGTCCTGTTCCCTTCCCAGAGACACATTCACTCATGAATGACACTTCTCTGTTACTGCTAAGTGGAATAAAACAAAATAGAGACTCATTCTCCCAATCAGGACAATACACTGGCCAAGTCCCCCAGCCACCCATTGATAACCCTAAACTGTGATGCTGCTTGTGCAGAAACAACACCATAACAGATATTAATAGATGCTTTCAGGACACGAGGCTCTCCTTTTTTCTGTGAAACAACTGGCACTGTTTCTGCCCTGTTAACTAAAAGAATATATGCGACTGCACATGCAGGTTTGTTGCTGTTGCTCTGTTTATAGTGCAAAGTCAGATTCAGGATTACCAAAATGTTTTCCGTACTGTTGAGGCAGCACAGCAAAACCTGCCTGTCCCTTTTATTGCAGAATGTAGTGTTGAAGGGACTTTTTAGACATGAGCAAGTGCAGGACTGGAGGAAACATATGCCCTGTTACTGACTCCTCAGAAGGTCTTGACAAAGTCATCTAATCTACATCTGCTCCTCCCGTCTGTATATATGGAGACAGACCCAGTTCTGTCCCTAAAGGGGAAGCAGTGTGGGCTAATTAATGAATATTTGTAAAGTACTTTGTAGAGGAAACCTGCTATATCTTATAATTACCTGATACAAGCCAGATCCTGGGGGAGTGCTCCAGATGGCTGGGGCTCCATCCTTCACCCTGGCTGCTGAGGCCAGTGCTCTTCCCATGTTCTTTCAGTGAAACAGATGAGGGGGCCTCTGGGGCATGCACATGGTGTTTTCTGTGATGTGAAATTTTACTTTTTTAAATGAAAGAATAATTTTGTTATCTCTGCAAAACTAGATAGTTGAAGTCTGTGTGTTTCCCTTTGATCTTCACTGCCTTGATTTTTTTCATTTGCAGCCAGACCACAGGGCTGAAAGGAACACAGAAGAGGGAGCAGGTGGAAAGAAAGGTGAACAGTTCAAAAAGCCAGAAGGAGTTTGCCTTTCGAACCTTAACAGCATTGTTTGCTTTTGGTTTTGTTTGTTAATTTTTACTTTTCTTTTAGTTGAATAAAAATCTGTTGATGCAGAATATATCATGTGCAACAAAATGGTAAGTTGTCCTGAGCTCAAGGAGCCTGGTTCGGGTTTCTTGCTGGCTTCAATGTTATTTCTTCAGCCATGCCAAGACCTCTCACCACAACTGCCTTTGCTACAGCAATATTATTTTTTGTTTGTCCTAACTTTAAAAGCTGTCTCTTAGTGAACTGCCTGTGTTGCCCAGAAGGAAAGGAACCAGGTTGCATAAAATTTGAGAGAGTGCATTCTGTGTTTTGTAAGAACGTTATTAATATAATCCAGGGACAAAAGTTGGGGAAGTTCTCTGAGAAAAGCTGATGGAATGATTAGAAACAAGAGAGCCTCTGGGAGCTTAAACTGTTTTGTTTTAGAGAGAGGTTAAAGTTTGGCTTTAGCAGTCTTATAATGAAATTTATTTAATTTACAGTCTCTGCAGTTCAGTTGTCCTCACAGGTGTCAATCTCTGAACACATCTGAACCACACCAAGTAAAGACCTACTTCTCATTCTGGCCATAAAGGTGAAGACCTGTGGTCTGAGTCACTTTCAGTCTGGTATTCAGACCACAAGACAAAAAGAGTCAAGGACTGGGAATTAAAGCTAGTCTAGTTTATACTGGGAATATTAAGTACTTTTATTACAGTAAGAGTAATAGAAAAATCAAAATGTTGTAAAAGGCGTATAATAAATTCTGCTCCACTCTAGATTGGAAATTGTAGGCAGGACATTTATTTTTCAGTGGTAACTCCATGCAAAGAGCAATGAATCTGAAGAAGTCCTCAGCTTGATGGTAAATCAGAGACCAGGTCAGATAATTTGAGTGGAATTTTCAGTCTAAATGAATCCTTGTGCTGACATTTCCTTGGAAAAGACCCCAAAACTCAAAGTGAAACTCAGCAACCACCCAAATTCACATGACTTCCCACCAAAACTAAATGGATCAGTGAACAGCGAATACTACTAAGAAATGACGCAGGAGTCTGAACATGATTACAGAGAAAAGTGGATGAGGCTGGGAAAATGCTTCCTTCAGTATTTTGGGACCTGACATGTATTAGAGTCTCGTGCATGCTGAAGAGACAGCAAATTCAGGCTTGAGGGAATGCACTGGTTTTTATTGTCTCTCTGTGCTTTCCTTCATCATGGCATCATGTATGCATGCAGGCTGAGACCCAGAATCTGACCTGGGTAAATGTGCAATACTAATTAAAACCACCAGAACTGCAAGAAATCCTGCTCACAGATCAGAACCCTGACAAATAGGAACAGCAAAGATAAAACCTGAAAAAAAATGTCACTCTGGGTATGAAACAAGAGAAAAGAGCATGGTCCAGACATTAGAAATCACCAGAGAATGATGGGACATCAATGGTACTCCCCTTCCCTCTTCCACCAAACATGAGCCTGGCTCTTCTTTCAAGGTAACAATTTGTATCCTGCCTCTGCTCAGCCCTCAAGGATAGTCTCTCCTGTTGCTGGCAAAGGTACTCAGAAAGCTCTTTTTTTCCATGTTATTCTTCACATTTTGGAGGACTTCATGTAAACATGCACAAGTACCTCATTATGCCGTGCTAGGTGTATCATTATAACCTCCCTTTGTGCAGCCTGCAGAAAGGTTAGACTGCCTGATTTGCAGAGGTCTGCTTGACCTGTTTGCTGTCTTGGACAGCTTGGAAAAATGTCTGCACACTACATAATGACCTTTCAGAAGGTCATATTGAATTATTTATTACATGCTATGTGTGTACAGATATCTAAACATATATATTTGTATTATCTCTGCATATACATATATAATCCTTTTAGCTTGTGTATTTGTGCAAATGCTCTTATCCTGGAGGTGTTCTACAAAATGTGTCCCACACAAATCCTAGACAAGCTCTCTGTTACTGTGAGTGTCTTTGTGCATGTGTTATAGCATATCATCTCAGCCTCCTCCTCCCAGACCAAATCTTTCTTCTTGAACCCTCTCCTCCTTTCCAGGAGCAAGTATATTTCCAAATCAGGAGGTTATTTTGCACAATTGTTTCCACACAGAAACTGCCTATCTGCCAAAGGTTATAACAAATATTTTGTGTTCTTTGACTTTTTATTAACTTGTGTGACACTATTTGCTCTAGAAATTAACTTGTCTACTTCAGTGTGCTTTTTGTGGGCCTCTCTCCCTCTTAATTTTGTGTTCACAGGCCACAATACTGCAAGTAATATTGGATTGCAGATATGCTGATGCAGCCTCTTGTGGCTGTCTTCTCCTCTGACCTTGCAAGTACTCTTGGCAGAACAATATTCGTGGATCAGTTGAGAAGCATGGAATGAGAAACCTCCATTGAAAGCAGGGACTGTAGCTTTACTGAGTACTAAACCTGTCCTCAAGGCTGCACATAACAAAGAAGATCCAGTAGCTTCTTCGTGAAGGGCCTAAACCAGTGGTCATTTTGATACTAATATTGTCTTTCTTATTGATTGCCACAGTGCTCCATAGCAGGGACACATAGCTCCAGTTCCAAAAACAAAGGAAAACATTTTCTGCAGTTGTCTGCTCTCATTACAGCCTTACAGTTGTCAGAGAAAGAGATTAAGGCTGTGTCATTTTGGGTTTTTGTTGCTGTCTTTGCCAAGAAAATGTGTTGTCACAAAATCTTAAGACCTAATCTCTTCTCGTTAGGTGCTTCTCTCAGCCTGAGATTTAGTGGACTTTTAATGAGAACAGACACTGATGCAGAATGAGCATGTTCCCACTGGTGGCTACTCCAGTGACAATCTGAGTACGTACAATTCTTGACCCTCCTGGAACTTAGAGATATGTTTCTACTCAGTGGGGAAAGTGAGGCATCCAGTCTAGGTTCAGCTGCCTTCAAATATTCATTAGGGAAAGATAAAAATGAAAACTATAAAAGCCACCATGCAGAGGATAATACTGTGAATGGATATTCACCTCATTTACATGTAGATAATGTCTACCTGAGTCTTTGTGAGCACAGAGAAAACACATTGTTAAACAACTACTTTGAAAATGCAGTGGCCAGATAACACTAGGCATCACTAACTAAGATGGGAGTGGTGACTTCACTGTCAAGAGTTCCTGACACCAAAAGTAATTCTTAAAAGTCTGAAACCCACCTCTATTTGGAAAAGGCAGGTATCTCTCTAACAGGGATTGTGTCTGGGAGATACTAAGTCCAGTGACTAGAAATGTCCAGTGTGAGCTCTCAGAACTTGCTATACCACCTTTCATGCATAAGAGGTTATACTCATAGTTGTAGAACTGTAAATTAATTGTTTGTAACATTTTCTGAGACTGAAAACTACTCAAAGAGTGGTATGGGACTGTCCTGAAAATCTGTAAGCATGAAAGAAGTTGCTTCTGAGATGTGTTCAGCTCTCAGCTGCCTTCATCAGGGGTCCTTGCAGATGGAGGAATAATACATCTTCAGTCACTCATTTTCAGCACTCTAGTCACAGCAGTAACCTGATTGTGGTCATAAACAAGCCTTTTTAACTCAAGGTTGCTAAAGCCTTAATCTGAATGCACACTGTAGCCTCGCAGACCTCCACAATGACAGCAAGCATGATATGAGTACCCTTGCTCTTTTGAGGTGGTAACACATGGATGCCTGCATTAAGGTATTAGCTCAAAACTGTATCCCATGGATCAACAGAAAGCTATACAATTTCTTGCTCTTTCCCTAAAGTGATCAAAGCAAGTTATGTTCTTTTAAAAAGTTAGTACTACCTTCTATATGCAGTTTCAATTAACCTGCATTTTGGTGTTTTACCCATGTCCTGATTTGGGTGTCTAAACTCCTTTTTATTGTACCGTTATGACATTTGAGGTGGTATCAACAGCTCATCTGTTCAAGCTTCTCTAAAATCTAAAGTGTCTAAAGCCTTAGCAAAACCTTTGTCAGATCTATGTAGGAACTGATAAATGCTCCAGAAGGACCATTTGTCCTTCTGAGACCTACCCTGATTAGCATTTTGCTAATGCTCTTTTGACTATGTGACTTAGTGTCAAAGACTTGAAAGTAAAAGATTAAAAAATGTGAATTTCTTGCTGGATTGACAAGTGCAACAATGTGAAGTTTAGGGCATTTCATCCCTCAAGAGATTTTTTTTCAGATTGTCCATATTTTACACCTGACCATCGAGAGGTTTTAAGTCAAAGTGGAGATTAGATTTAAGTTTTACTTAAGATCTGAGAACAATGGAAAAGTCCTTTTAATCTTTTAGCCTTTTCAATCATCATCCTTTATTCTTGGTGTCTACTCTAAAGAAGATGTAACATGAAACTGGACTCCTCAAACTGGACTCCTCATTTTGTTCTAGGTAGTTGGCCTACCAAAAGTTCACCAAAATTGCAAATTGTCACAAGAGTTCATCCTAGTCCAGTGGAATCATGAAGCCATCAATAAGCCAGTTGAGTCACCCTTTTGTTTTTAAACTATAGACTTAACTCCTGTAATAACTACAGTCTTGAATATAACATCAGCATCAGTACAGTCAGCTGAAATTCACCAGTCCTTAAACTCTTGCTCACAATGGTCATTTGTATCACAAATCAACAAGAGAAATCTAGAAGCCCATTAAACCTTATTTTGCTATTCCTTTATGTGAGCACTCACATCATTATGAGCTGCAAGTATGATACAGGTGATACTAGCTGCTCTACAGTGTCTCACAACACATAAAATATGTAATTAATCATGTTTGGAGTTAATCATGTAGGCACCACAAAAAATATGACATTAAACCTATGTTTTTGAATTTATTTATTTTTATCTTTTTCCCTTCAAATCTTCATCCATAATGAAACCTAGAAAAAATATCTTGGTGGTTGATACCTCCACTGAATATATTCAATATATTGGCTAAATATCCTGATCTTCTAGACATTATTTTTGACAGAAGCAAAATAAATTTTATCCCTCAAAACAAATACTCCAAAAAACTAGGTTTTATAGACCTCGAGTCAGAAAAACTAGCTGTGGGATTCAGCAATTGAATAAAAATTTGATATAGAAACATTACAGGCTATCACACGTAGAGATAAGTAAGTTCCAAATGTTACAAAACCCTGAGATGTGACCTGCCTAGCAGGAAGAAACATTACCCAGATTTCAAAATGGTCTCTAAGCTTAGGTACAGCTGGAAACAAGTGACTGTTGCTTTCACCAAGTGTAAAGCACCTGTTCTTGCTGACAGAATTCCCCACTGCAGGTAAGCAGGTTCTGGAAGTGCAAGGTGAGGCCTGAGCTACTCAAGCTATCTTTTTGTGCACCTACCACAAAGCTCATTCTTTGCTTGTACTGTAACTACAGGTGGGGTACCTGTGCCCATGCCAAAGGCAAACGTGGTGAACAACAATTAGCCACCATTTTCTCTTCTTTTCCAAAACATTGTTCCCAGTCCAAACTATAGTGTAGCCTAAAAAGTGAAATAGGTATTAGATGCACCAAAATAAGGATTTTTTATCCTAATTTGCACACACACAAATGTCCCTATTTTCAGCCTGCGTGGAATTTAGTAATTTATGCATTTTACAGGAGTGTATTTTTGCACTTTTGCTGACTTCTAGCTTCAAAGGCCAGGGAGCAGCCCAGACATTTAATATCCTCCCCTGCTTAGAGAAAGACCCCTCAGAGTGAAGAATAACAGGTCCTTCCTAGTGTTTGAAACTGGGTCTGGTTGTCCCAGGAGGGTATTATGTTTCTGCTAGAGCAGCTTTGGCATGAGCAGGACAGCAGTCATGTATGAATGCAAAGAGGAGAAGAAATGTTTCAAAGAGAAAGCCAGGAGTATGTCAGAGCCTCAGGCTTCTCCTAATTGCCTTTGATGAACATTTTCCTTGCTCTGAAACAATCAATATGTCACCTTGTGAGGTGGGGGCGGGGGGGGGGAAAGAAGGACACTTTTCCCTTAAAAAGTACTTAGGAATGAATGATGACAAGTTCAGACTGATTAGTCCAACAGAAGAAACTTCCATCTTTCTCTAATTGTTTTGATTCATTGAGAACAAAGTGATATGCATGCACATAATTAATATAGTTAATAGAATCTAGTGCCATTCTTAATATTAGGAACAACTTATTTATAGAGGTGACATTCCAGTCCTCATGTTCCTTCTAATACGCACAACTGATACACCTAATTTTTTTTAATGTTAGCAAACGATTAACAACCAGTGCAGTCATGAAGTAATGTGGTTATAAACATTTATGTGGAATGTTATAAACTGCCATGAAAAGGTTGTGAAACAATAGCTGGAGCCTAAATTGCACGCATAGACACACAGATGCAGACAAAATGAAAAAGAAAAGTTTTGGGAATGATGATTTACCAAATGCAGTTAATGTTGGTGTGCATGTGCAATTACTTATAAAATGTAAATCGTGATGTTGACAATGTAAAGCTCCAGTCCTAGAACTATGTCTGTTTTTTCCTGAATTTAAAAAAAATCCACAGAGCACCAGCAGCTCATATCAAGCCACTTGTAAGGGTTGCACACTTTCCAGCCTTCCTAATTACACTGGCATAAGGCCACAGAGCTAATCCTCCTGAAGAGCTCTACTCCAGCCTCAGCCAGCTTTTTTGGCCAACTCCCACTGGAAAATTGGAGTCCTCCAAAAAAACAAGGATGGTAGCAGATCCAAGCTGTGGATTAACTTAGATGGGACTAGAAGCATATCTGAGACAGACATGCTTTCACCAAGTGCCTTAATAACCACTCAATTTCCCTTGGGGTGAAATTGCTTAAATTTCATCACTTCTGCTGAAAATTACCCTTGATAGAGTGATCCTGAGAGAGATCTCTCAGGAAACCATGGTGCAAACTACTGAGAGATTTAAAAATTAAAAAAGGAGAATCATAAGTTCCCCCAGACTCAAAAAGGGCTTGAACAGCTCCTGACCAGAGACAGAACAACCAAAACCCTTAGCAAAAGCACCCAGCCCCCAGAGGAACACCAGTTCCTCCTCAGCAGAGACCATGGAGTGCTCCCTCATCTAGTACCAAATCCAAGGGATTTCTCTTCCAGCTCTCTGCTCCACAGGAAGTGACCTACTTTAAAGCCATTTCTAGAGAGGAGGAGAGGAGCTGATGTTAGCCATGCAAATCAGACTAATTTATATTCTGATGCAATCAGCCACAGTCGTGAAATCCACTTAGCTGGGTGAGGACTCCAGCTTCTTTGTTCAATTACACAATTATCATATTCCATTTAATCCCCAAATCAAGTCCTGTATTTAAAATTATTTAAGATGCTTCAGCAATTATACTTAATTAGGTTCTATCAGTGAAGTAAATAAATGGTGTGATGTGCCAATCAGATGGCTGCAATGGCAACTGAAGGAAAAGGAGCTCCTAAGTCCTCTGCTTCAGCCAAGGATGCAAATTGTTAGAGTGTTACAAAGCCATTTCCTATTGGTGGGATGAAAACCACACAAGGCCAGTATTGGAGAAGAAACCTCCAAAGAACATCCTGTCCTCACAGGAACCCTCTGCAGGCTCAGTGACTGGAAATGTATGACAGTGTCCCCTCCACCCTCATGCAATCTTTTTATTCCACAGCCAGACTGGGCTGTTTTAGGGTCCCCTGATGCACTCCAAACTTCACTGAACCTTCACTGAACCTTAAGCTGCATACTGTCTGTCACCATCATAAATATGCTTTTCTATAGGAAGAGCCACCAGTTTTGAAAATATCAGCTTGTCTTTTGGCCATTTTATTTAATTCTTGTAGTTTTTACTTTACATGAGCTTGAATATCTGGCCTTCAGGCACAGAAAAGTATTCATTTAATGCCAACCCATGCTGTCTTGCAGAGCAAAAGGTTTTAAAGCAGTGACCTGTAATGTCAAAGTGCAACTTGCTACAGCTTGAGCTGAAGAGTAATTCCTTCAGCTGGTAGCATGAACAGAATATTATCTCCCATTTTGTTTAAAAGAAACATGACATGGCATACAAAGCTATGACATTTCCATTAAAAAGAAGCTTTATTTATAAACAAAGGCTATTTTATCATTTCCCACACTCATGGCATTGAGAAAAGGTAGATCTAAGTGAGTGGACATCTTTTTCAGCTGCTGAGCACAAATACCAGGCAAACATAATCCTCTACAGAACTGCTGTGAGGGGATTACTGGAGAACACTATGTAATTACTGGCTGCAGTAACTACAGTTACATGTTAGATTTGGCAGCACCATTACAGCTGGTGAGTTTAAAAGTTGCTATGAGACAGACTTTGCTCCCAGAGAGAGATTGTGAATTGTCAGCCTTGGAGCCGGGGCCTGGGATGTTAAACCCACAGCGCCCACATGCACTGTCTGGTGGTCGGTGCTTAGCTCTCTTTTTCTCCACTGCTTGGCTAAGGATGGGTGTTGGGAGAAGAGGCTGCCTGGACCCCTTACTGATCAAGCCCATGCACACAAAAATGCATTTGTTCCTTATTGGTATCTGCATTTTCTCTGGGGGGGAAAAAAAAAAGCAAAAGAAGCCTAAAACTCTTTCAATTTAGGCTGGTATAGGTCAGGAATGACTCACTGGGCTCAGTGGGGTAAGTGATATCAGCAATTTGTACAATGCCCAGAGCATGTAATTAAATAGCTAATGGTTAGCAGGCAATTGCATTTAATCTGTGGCCCCATAATTTGTAGTGTTATTGTGGGGGAGATTCTCTTTTGCTCTTGGCCTTTCAGTTTATCTTCCTGTGTGACATTGAGAAACGTCCTCAAGTGAATCCTGTTTGCAGCTGAGTGGGCTTCCTGGCCGTGCTGTTCACCAGGTCCCACCACAGCTGCTGCACAGCCCATGATGCACAGCCCCTTGGGCACAGCTAGCTCCTTGCCAGAAGGGAGGTGTAAAGATGAGCCTGAGGTCAGTGCTGAAGTAAATAGCTCCTTGCTTTATTTAGACAGGGCTTTGAGCAAACTGGTCTAGCGGAAGGTGTCCCTGCTCATGGCAAAGGGGTTGGTCTTTATGATCCCTTCCAACCCAAACCATTTTATGATTCCATGATTCATTCCTGGAAGTTCAAACTTAGGTGGAGGTTTCTTCCGCTCCTACATTTAGTGGAGGATTTACAAGCAAGTACATTTTTTTCAGGCCTTTGGAGCAATTTCCAAATTTACTCTGACTGAGCTGGCAAATAGTGGGGATGGAGCCAAAAAAATTAAAGGGTTGGACCACCTAAGGACAGGAAACTGTCTTGTCCTTAGAAGCTGAACTTCTGCAGTCTGACTTGTGACAGGACAGGAGCAAAGTATGTTACCAGTCTGCCTTTATGACTTTTGTTCAGCATAAACACAACAACGTGGGGCAAACCACAGACTTGCTAAATGGGGGATTTTTCAAAAGAAAATGTCAACTCATCAAGAGACAAACAAGAAGGAGGAGTCAGGAAAAAAATGATGAAACTTTTCAAGGGTACTGAGAAAGAATGTTGCGATCAAGATACCCGTGGAGAAATTGTGTACTCCTGCGGTGTTCCTGTGCCATACTGCAAAATCTTCTGTATGGTGTCACCCTGTCAGGCCATTCAGCTAGTTCCTGTGTACATCTGACTGTGGTATAGCAGACCAGAAAGCCACTGAATGGGGTAATCTGCCACTACATTTGGATTGTGGCATCATGTATTTTGGGAAATGAACAGGTAAGTTTTGGGGTAGGACATTTATCTACAGATTTCCATCTCTCCTAAAGCAAACAGCTGGAAGAACATTGAACATGGGAGACGTTGAACATGTGATGAAAAATATATTATGTACTCATTTATGTCCTGTAGATGATGCTACAGTCACTCTGGCATAGTTACTAAGAATCAGCCCAAACAATATTAATAGAAGTAAAACATCACTGCTTAATGATATTGTGCCATTAAAAGAGCATCAATAATGGCAGTATGGCATTGCATATATAGATAAGCCATTGAGTGTCAACAAACTAATGAGTTATATTTATATCCCTGTACAATAATGTTTATCAATATGGTTGTGAAAAGCAAGGGACACTGTATGTTTTATAGGCAGGTCTAATATTAGAACTAATTGGAGTTTGTGAGGCAGAACATCTCCCTCCATTTAATATGTCTGTTGCAGAAATCACATGCTTTCAATGGCTTTGCTCTGAGGCTGTGTGTGGGAAAGTGGTTTAAAGAAAGAAATGTAGAAATTACTGATAAGTCAAAATTTAACCCATTTTCCCCCTGCATATTCTTTCTCTGTTTTGCATTATTTTGTCCTTCTGAAACAATGATTGATTTAGGTGCTTCTTATTTTTTGCGTGTCCCCAGCTCAACCACCTCATCTCTCTTCTTTCCTTCCTGTAAACTGTTTTGAAGACCTCTCCTGAAATGAATATATTGCACAGACATATGAACGTCAAAACTTTATGAAAGCAGTCAGCCAGGAGCACAGTGAAGAAATTGCAGAAAATCTTCTCAGATACCCAGCAGCATCCTGAGTTGGGCATACCATTTCCATTCAGAAATCCTTTCCCTGAATGTTAGGCCTTAGTGCCTCAGTGGAAAGAGGATTGCTGGCACCATGAAGGCTTTTGGGTGCTGCATGAATGTGACTCTTTTAAAAATGCCTCAGATACGCGTGTGGGTGACCAGTGCTTGAAAAAAAGCTAAGCAGTTCTTAAATAGCCACTGTTGAACTAGTCACACCATCACCTTAGCCCCTTTCACTTTTTAATTAAAAACTGGATAAACAGATGAACAGTGCTGGGGAAGGGTCTGGCACGTGGGATGCCCCCTTGGTAGGGAAGTGTCTCAGAAACAGACTGTGGACTCTCTATCTCTCTCCTCTCTCTGAAAGCAGGAGAGCAGGACACCTGATGGTTTGGGTCACTTGGGGAATGTAAGCAAATATTTAGTACATTAGCTTTGGACACAGCACTTGAGGGAACCCCTGCAATTAGGCCTCTAGGAAGCTCTGGTGATGCAAAATGAGCATGATGATAGATTTTAAGTGTTGGAAAGAATGTTCCTTGGGTTGCTCACTGAGCCTTGAATACCAAATATCTATCCAAACTGGGTTGTAGTCCAAGTGGTCTTGCCCTGAGGTAATCTCTCACAATCTAAAGTCACTCAATGGCTGTAATTTATATGAAATGATAACTTCACTCCATCCAGAGGCATGTATTTCCATGATGAGAAGTGAGCTTGTGTCTTATTCTCGATAGAAAGGTATAATATAAATGGTCAGCCAAATCTCTGCTGTTTGCAATGCCTTCTGCCTCTGGATGAAAAGGCTCTGGACGTTAAGGCACTGAAACAAACTTGTCTCTCCTCATGGTGCATCATGGTGCTCTACCTCTGCAGGTGCTGGTGGGGCATCCACATGCTGTTCTTCCTGTACCTTCCTTGGGTCAAATGGGAGTATTGGTCAGGCTTATCCACGGCTGCTGGCTTTACAGCAGTAAACTGAGTGACTTCAAGGCAAAAAGGAAACACAGCCATTTTCATTCCTAATATCTTCAAGCCCATGCTCAATTGATTTTTATAATGTAAAGCTGAAAGACACCCACAGTTGCAGTCATATTTCATGAAAAGCCTGGGAGAACCTATCTATAAAATGTTCCTGAAGGTAACTTCTGACCTGCTTATCTGCCCAGCTTACTTATCCCCTGTCATACTGGAGCAGCATCAGCCTCTGAGGGGAGATGGAAACTCCTGATCTGTTTCCCTGCATTGGTGTCCAGGCAGCTCATATTGTTCTCCTGTCACTAGCACAGAAGGCTGTAGCTGGCAGGTATGTGCTCTCTATGAAAGGCTTAAGATATATGAACGTTGTGGGGGTGTCTGACCTTTATCTCTGTGTAATGATGGGGACATTTATTACAGATTCCTTTGCGCTCCACACATTTGTATAAAAAATAATGGGGCCCTGTGCAGGCTCCTTTAGTTCTTCCTTGTATCTGAGAAGTGATAAATGCAACAAAGTAGCTAATTAAACATTTTGTCAGTGTGACATTCACAAATAATTGAGATTTCTAATGATAGTGCTGTGATAAATGAAGGAGTTAATGTATTCTGATGGCACCCAGACAAAGCAGATAAAATGATCAATCTGCATCTCGATTTCTCTCCTGAGCATCCCTTTTTCCTCTCCCTGGATACTTGTTGCTCCTCCAGGCAGAGCAGATCAAGGAGATGAAAAAACTGAGATCTGTCCTAGCTGGGTATCTCGGTAGAGAAAACTTAAAAATATTAGATGTCTGGTCACAATCTTCCTGAGCTCCCAATGAATCCTGCCCTTGGGAAGAGAGTTGGCCACGTTGTACCTACACCCTCGAAAACCTCTCTTCTAAACCATTCCTATTAGAGTGTGTAAGGTTGGCAGAAGCATGATAGAAGCTAGAGGAGAAGAGACACAGATATGGACACGTATTCACGCACAAAGACAGCTCACCATGCAGCCAGCTAAACAGGAGGAAGTGGACTAGCCATTTGGCTGGAGCAACATGAGACTTTTATTGTTTTACTCTGCTGCTGACAAGCTAAAAATAAAAACCCAACCATGGAAGGGTAAGGGTATCTGGTGAACTTTAAGGAGAAAGAGTCTACTCTGCTTTGTGCAGTTGTAAATACTGGCTTTTCCTAAATGAGGCACCCTGCATTTGCACCTGGTCACAACCTACTGTAAAATTTGGCCCTAAAAGGCTGTAGAAAACCAGATTTTGCTGCAGCTATGGGGTGATTTTGTAACTGTCTCCCTGATGAGTTCCTAGAAGCATCCTGGGACAAAGATGTTTAGCCACAGAATGGACTTGACCTCATGAAATCAATAGGATAACTCTATCCCTCCTTCCCTTCATTCCCAGACTCTCCAATTCTATATTTCAAAAATGTTTCCAGCCCAGTACTTTTCCGAATTCAAGTATATCTCAAGAAGAATAATGGTTTTAACAAACCAGTATTTTGCAATGAAAAGCTGATTGCACTGAAACATTTCCAGACCAGCTGTTGTGAGGACAAATCCATTAATATATGCCTTTGGGCCTGTTTTGTTTTAGTCATCACAGGAACACAAATGCTCTAAAGTTTCTCCTGCTTCAGGTGATGTGCTTAGTTACTATTCTAGCAGAGCCATGCTGGAATTGAGACAAAATAGAATTGTGGAGACCTAAGCAGGAGCTCAGTAGCTGATGGCTAAGTCACTGCTACTCTTAGTCAAATGCAGGCTGAAATTGCTGCTGCTTTCAGAGGCAGCAGGTGCAGGGATTGTAGGCTGCAAAGGGGTGGTGCGTCCTGCTTTGAGCCAGGGTGTTTCTGCCTCTCCATGCCTTTATCTGCCAGAGGTGAATGCAGCTGCTACTGTGAAAGCTGGCAGCTGCTGTGTTCAGAATGATGTTTCAGGTTCACACTTATTTCTGCAGGCTTTCCTGTTAAAGATGGAGGAATGGGTTCTTCTTTTGGTCTTCAGGAATCCTGAGAGATGATGCAAATTGTGTGTTGGGGAACAAGGTCATGCATGAGAATTCATCCTTCTCCTCCCTTGCTCTTATTTCTAAAAATATTGTGATTATTGCAGTGTTATCACAAATTCTTTGAATTTCAGATGCGCATAAGAAGAGTAACCAAAAAAGAAAAAAAGCAGCTGTGTTCAGACCCTTAGGATTTAAGCACAGTGTTGTTCACAGCTTGCTGGTGGTTGTTGTATTTCACATGCACAGTTAGCACACAGCACTGCACAAACACAGCATTTCAACAGAGAATTTCTACCAAGCCTTGGACTGTATGTCCAGCTGAAGGCTTGACTCTAAGTGATCATGAAGAGACAGTGTTTGCAAGATGTCGGTTGACGAACCTTGACAAGAAGCAATATAAGTACTCCCATTGTAAACAGACATTGGTTCCCATAGCAGGAGGTACTGAAAACACACAGTAAAACTAAAGGGCAGCACTTACTGAAGCACTTACTGAAAGCAAATAATTTTATTCCACAGTATGTGACAGATTCATGGAATTAACTGCCATAGGATATATAGGCAATAGAGTTGAAAGGATAGGTAGACACATCAGTGAAAAATAGTTTGTCTGATAAATTTAAACTCAGTTGGAGGTAGTCTCCACTGTTTATTTATCATTTATCAATGACCCACTTTTGTTCTTATCTGGAGTTTCACTGCAACAGATACTATAGTGATGCATGGAGAGAGTTAGCCCCATCTCTAAGATATTAAAAATACACATATGAATTCAAAGAAGGGATGAGACAACTGGTAATCAAATGTCTCTGCAGCTTCACCTTTTCTATATTGTGATTTGTGGTTTTTTAAAGCAAAAATGGGCTTAGGAAGAAAGTTTCCTGAAAAAAGAGATTAATAACATCTCCCAGGGAATTCAGAAATTAGGGAGTAGGTAAAGGACATTACTTTTCCTCTGAAGTTTTGGGTGGTGGTTGCTAGAAACTGAGCAAAAGGCACTGTTGTCTGATACAGAAATTCTTCCATTTCTGATGGTAGAAAGTACAACATAAGAGAAAACTGGAAAAGCAGAGCAAAAAAGGTAGTATTCGACGAGTTGTCCTTTATTTCCAATGCTGATTAATCAGACACTGTGAAACAAACCTTTGTAAACACAAAGCTGCCTTTAAAAAATCAGGGTTTTTTTTAAATTATAAGTCTTCATTTGTTTTCAGTTGTTTAATCCTTTAGGTCTCATACTGTGTACTCTAGATAAAGTTTGATGTCTTCCCTGCTATTCAGTGCTGTGAGGGAATGGCTATGCTGTGTCCTTGGGAGAGATCCAGCTGCACTGGCACTGGGGAACAACATTTCCAGCTGCTGCCAAGAGGAACTCATTTTGGAGCAGAGGAAGGCAGAACTGTTCACTTGTTCATCTTTAGCCTTCAGAGACAGCCACAGTCCACCCTGGGGATACCATCCATCTGAGCACGTCTCATAAAGGCTGTTTGTTCAACGCGAGCTGAGAACAGATGGTTTGTAACAGGTAGTTCTTCAGGCTGTAGGATTTCATTGCAAACAGAGGCAAAACCAGAGGGAGTAGGGAGTATGAGAATAGAAACCTAAGACAGGAGCAGAGGGCAGCTGAGGCAACTCATCTATGCCTGAGACAGAAACAACTACCCAGCACTGACATCTGACTGTTCCTTGCTATCCATTTAAGTGTCCCAGCAGACAGTGGGATTTTCCTCTCATACGGAGGTGGTATCAGCAGAAAAGTGCCAGATGCTGAGATAATTTTAAGAAATGGGAAGAAGTGGGTTATTTATTGGCCTGGAGTTGCCTTTATTTTCAACTGCTATAATTTTCAGCTGTCTCAGTGAATTTAGGTCAAAGAGCCTGCTATGCAGCTTAGTCCAGACAATACCAGGCTGTAAAAAACATTTGTTGGGGAGCATCAAGGAAAGGGTGATGGCATTTACTGTAGTTCTACTGCCCCACATCTTGTGTCCCTCTCTAGGGCAGGATGAAATTTGACTAAGCATGGCCAAATGTAACTGGATACAAGCCAGGATCTGTACTCTGGCTGCTAGTGACCTGCTGAAGTAGGCCATCACCCCTTCATTTGCTCCCAGTGAACATGGGGAGAAAACATTTAAGTCATCCTACAGTAATGAGCTATCACAGAAGAAGCTAAATAGCAGAGAGGAAGGTTTTGGTGATCTTATGAATGGGGAGATCATGCTTAGTTTTAGATCTTGATTATGGAGATATTTAAGGCAGTAAGACCGGGAAGAGGCTTATCAGCACAGACTGAGTTACTGGTTGCTGATACACCTGCTAAACAGTCAGATCTGTCTTTCTCTTGCCCAAGCAAACCCTCAGCTGGAAGCTCTTCCTTCCCTTAGAGGGAGATCTAATGTCAGGTTCTTCTCACCTCCTAAGGGTGAGCAAGCACATGTGAATTAGTTGCCCTTCCCTTGACTTGAGCCTCTCTGCTACCATCTCCTCTTTCCTGGAGTCCCAATCTGTATCTCTGCATTGAAATCCCCTTGTCATGAAAACTGATCCTTACCCTGTCTCAAGTTACACCAAGGCTCTCAGGATTTGTACATCACTCAGGTGATGATCTGTTCTGATCTCAGCTGGCTTTGAAAACCTCTTCATTAGGACCATGCACAAGGGATCTGAATTGAGGCAGCACGGACTTAAACACGAACCTTGAAGACACAGGCTTGGCGAGAAGACACCTCACACATGGACACACATGTGTGGGCACACATGTCAAGTTGTGTGCATTTTTCTTTTCACAGTAAATATTTTAATAATTTTCTGTGGATAAAAAACCCACAAAAACAAACAAACAAAACCCCCAAACCTCACCCCCCCAAAAAAAAAAAGCCCAGATATTTTTCATACAGAAAATGTGTTGCACCAGAAACCGAACTGCTGTCAGAAAACCAAACTAGTGGAAATTTTTGTAGCAGCTCAGAGAATCTTCGTGTCTTTTAGTGATTCTTTGAATGAGTACCTCTAATGTTTTTCTTTATCTTATTTTTGGCTGCTACATATTGTCATTAAGGCACAATAGGTATAGAGGATTAGCTTCTTGTGTCTGTAGTTTAGACTTCAGGTAGAGCCTTTCTCTTTCAGATTTAATTATGAATATTCACGTTTGTATCTAATACTGTCCAGGTGTTTGCCTATAAATATTCACAAATCATTGTTGTGTGTGAGCATAAATCTGCATTATCAAAGCATGAATGTGAAATTGTCCAGCTAGATCATGAATATTCATTGTCTAAATAGACTCTGAATAGCCCATAAACTGTTCCACATTTTAGCAGCTTGATCTAGGTTTCATTCACAACGAGCCCATAGCTTTACAAGTGACTGGTCAGAGTGGAGACAACAAAATTTATCATCATGCGCAGTGGTTACTCATGGTAAAAGCACTAACTCATTCTGCATTTCTTTCTCAGTGTATAAAATGAGCAGGGACATGGCCCATCAACCTCCACTCCATATTCCATGCTGTGTGTTTTCACCCTCAGTTTTCTAGGCTAAACTTGCTTCCTTTGTAAGTCAGGGCAAGATTGTCTCTCTCTCAGAATCGCAGACACAGTGTATTTGGGACTGCCTTACTTTGTATTGCTGTAAAAGACTAGCTGTGGTGCCAAGCAATGAAGAATTAACCCCAGAATGTCAAGAAGTATAAGGTCCTGCGTGTTTCTGTTATTGTGCTACAGTTGTGGTAACCAAGAGGAACTGACTGCTTACCAGACTGCTTGAAGGCTGTTTGGTGCTATTGGAAATTCACCAGGGGCAAAGTTTTTCTCCTCCACAGAGGACTCCTGTCTCACCTGGTAAAGATTTCCTATCACATACCTACACACTGAGGCAGGATTTATAGGAAAAAGAAAAGCTCTTGTATTAGGCTATTTGACAGAATTGGAAAAAATCAAACTTTTGAGCCCTTAGAATTCTACCGATTTCTAGAATCTACTGTGTTCTAAAAGTTCTAAAAGTTTTGTTTTGTTTTGCCATAGAAGATAAAGATGTCTGAATCACGTGTAAGTATCTCTGCCTTGTTTAACCCACAGATATTAACTTTAAAGGAAATACTCCTACTCTTCAGACCTTTGATGCTTTTTTTGTGAAACAGGTAGTGTTCATTGTCCTTTCCCATGAGCTGGGAAGGAACATGCTATAATGTGGGGCACTCAGAGATAGAAGGAACAAGTATGATAAGAAGAGGCCATGGGTACTGTAGATAAATTGATAGAACAACCAAAACTGCCAGGGACTCTGGGTCAAAGCTTTTCCCAATAAAACTAATGTGAATTTGACTTAACACCACAAAATCCTGGTCAGGTTTGGATCTATATGCACCCTCTGCATGGGCCTCTCTCCCAAGGCAATATTAAGGGAAAAACAGTATGAAAGCCCAGTGCAATGAAAGTAGTACTCCATACACAGTATTGGAGCAAAGAACTCTTTTGTTCTTTGCTTGCTTTGCAGGGATAATGTACTGCTATTTGTCTCTGTCTTTGAGACTCTAGAGAGGTGACAGGCACAGGAGCAATGAAAGTGAGATTGTACATTTTTGCACTTGCATTCTCAGTGCCCAGCAGTGAGTACTTGTGACTTCCTTGAAGAAATAATGTGAAAAATTCTTCTCCACTGCAGTTTAATTAAAACTCAGAACATTATGGTTCTTTCTATCTCAGATATACTCAATACATGTCCTTCATCGCTCCTGCTTTATTTCCTCTATGAAATGCTTTTTGGGTTGTGCAGGGTGGGAATCACAGAATCATAGAATGGTTTGGGTTGGAAGTGACACACAGTGGTCATGCTGGGTGCATTTGGTTCAAATTCTTCTAGTGCCCATTTACGGTGTGAGTGAAAGGACAATCATGCCATACCAATCAAAATCCTGTAAAAGCTAGCAGTTGCTACCTAAACCCACAAAGATGTCAGTAAATAAGCTGACAGCATTTGCTTTGATAGTGTGATTCTTCTAAAATGCTTTTTCCTTGACGCAAGGTTTCTTGTAGAGGAACAGTGTGCAGTGAAAATTCTCTGAGATAGATCATTGACTGCAATGTTGATATCGGTAATAATAACAACATGGTAGACTCCAGAGTAGCATTGTCTTGCTTCTGGAGGAGATACAATTTACACTGGAAATGAACCTCCTTGACACAGAGATCAATTTAACCCAACCGCTAATGCCATTTGTTCTGTTTGTCGTTGTAGAAAGTCAGGGTCCTGTTTTTTTCTAGTTCACTTTTTGGTTTTTAATGAGGTGCAACTAGATTCTGACAGGAAGCAGGACGCAACGCAGTTAAAATCCCTAGATATTTGGTCAGATGCTTGTTTTCAGGATCTGTATCCTTTGCTGCAACCCAAATGACTTGTTCAAATTCTTTCCAGCTTTCGCTTACAATGATGCCTGTGCTTCATGCTAGTCATTTGTCAAAGACAAAAAAACCATAAAAGCTTGGACAGACAAGAGACATGGGCCTCATCAAATAGGGGGAAGATATTGCTTGACAGTAAACAGCACCACGTTGAAAAGCAGCTTTGGCTGATGAGAAAACAGAGAGTGGCCCAAAATCCCTCCAGGGGAAGATGAGGTTCAGGGTGAAAAAGGAATAATGATCTTAAGAGCCTTCTAGATCCAAAGGAGAGATAACTGTTTACCAACTCATGCCTGCAGGATGGTGACATGTTAAATCACCTTTTTAAAGAGGAAACTGTAAAAACATTAGATTAAATTTTTTCTTAAAAAAGGTCATGCTTCTTCTGCATGACAAAGCCAATAAACTAAACCCCACAGGAACAAGGCTGATTATGACAGGATCCTGCCCATGCCCCTGGGGGGCATTAGCTGTGCAGGCTGGGGTGTACAGCAGCAGGATGGAAAAGACTACATCTGTATTAGGAAGAATAATCTGCTTTCAAGAGCCATACAAGACTTGGCTTAGCTGTGAAAAAGATCATTATTACACCTCTCTGAGAATCAAAGGATCTGAAAAGTGCAGAAGCTAAGAAAAATATCATTATTTTAATTAATGTTTTATATCCTAAAGCTGCTTCCTCACAGGTCAGTTCAACTGTCTCAAGTACTCATGGCTGCACTATAGCACACTGGGGCTGGCAGCTGAGAAATTCTCCATGTCCCCAAAAAGGAGTGGAGCTTTCTGACAGCTGGGTTGGAAGCTACTGGGAATAGCAAGACTGGCTGCAAAACCCACTCTGGGGCGTAAACTGAATGCAGAAAACATGGCAGCATCACAACTTTGCAAAGCCAGGACTCATTAAAAGGACAATTTCATTTTCTGACTGCCAGCACAGAAACAACTGTTCAGCATAGCCTGAAAAAGAGGAGTGTCTATATGACTGAGCCAGAATACATAATGGTTGAGCTGTGCATTTTCTACCTTATTGTGCAAAAACTACACAGAAAATGTTCTCCTCAGCTGTGCTTAAATAAGGGACTCAGAAGTTTTCCTTCTGGGTAGGTATGTCTAAACTGGCATGTTGCTTGAAAATAATCAAAGATTCAGTAGTTGCCACAATCTTGTGACAGCAGCAATTGCTATCAAGAGGGAAAGGGGGATGCTGCTTCTGAACACATTCATAGAAGCCTTCACGTGATGAGATGCTGTTGTTTTAGGAGAATGCATGCACATCTCCTTTGGCCCCTGTTTCATTTGCTGCTCTGTGTTCTTTTCTTTTTCCCCTTGAGGGTATGACATGGCCAGTAATGTCATGGCCCTAACATAAGTCTCTGCACCTGGGACAAAATCCAAGCCTTTGAGTGTATTGGTTGCTCCAGAATCAGAGCCTGCTGCATAAGAGACATCATTCCAGACCATTACACTGAATATGACTTTTGACCCTCTTTTCACAAGTATTTTCCTCTCCATATGTCCAAGTCTATGAAGATGTGAAAATAGATGTGGATGGCCTTACGGCACAATACAACAGGCTACAATGGAAATGACCCATTTAACCATTACTGTAGAAAACATAAGAAACCACAAAGACTGTTGAATTACATGTTCAGGGATGGGGATTACTCAGCTACTTTCCCTAGGAACAAATATTTACAGCTTCAGAAGGTGCCACATACCACTAGGAAACATTCCCACTGAAAAAGTAGCTGAGAAGTGGAACACTGATTTAACTGGGAGCATGATGTGGCTTTCTGTTGGATGAGAATGCTCAAGATCGTAATTTTACAAAGACAAACGGCCATGAAAAGTCTTTAAATAGTTTGTATTCTCTGATGTTTTCAGACAAAAAACGCAGCTGGAGTTTTTTTCAGGCTTCTGTGTGCAGGGGCAGACCTTGTGTTCTCACCTTGCGAATAGTGGGACTGTGATTTCAACATTGTTTCTGTGTTCAAGCTGATGGAGAGCTGAGTATGAAGCATGACATTGACAATGTCCTTTTAACATTTTGATTGGCAGGTCTCTACCTCCTGCCACTCACAATACCCAGAGGGAAAGCTATCTCATTAATAACAAAGAAAGAAGAAAAATGAAAGCCATTGCCTTGTGTTGTCTGAGTGCAAGTTGTAAGACTCCTGACACCTGCAAGGTGGAATAAACACTTGCATTTCAATCACCAGGGGGAGAAGTCCATGTATACAGAATTCAAATGGTCTGTGAAGGTGGTTCCTATTTACAAGTTAACACGTCAGCCTTCAGTCAGAAAATCCAGTTGTGCTTTCCCCAGGATGAGAGTGATTGATGACATGTGTGCTAGGGGGCTACCAGGTTCCATGGGCTTCTGAAGGACAGGGAGCACCGGGCAGAGCATCCTGTAGTTGGTAGGTAGTAAAGGGTAGGTTTACACTGCTGTAGAGTGCATGTATGTGGCTTGAGCCCAGCTTGGTGCTGCCACTGCACCACAACTTGCTCAGAGGAGTAGGTGCAATTCTGCTCACCCCAGAGACCACGAGCACCAGAGGCATTGCACCCTGTGGGGTGCATTGCTGGGAACTGCCTGAAAACAGAAGGGCCAAGGTGTGCTAGGGATGTGCCTTGGAGGAGGAGAGAAACTACCACAGGAAATAAACTAATTCAAATGCACTAGCACTGCAGCATTTCTCACCTGCCTGCCAAGGGTGATAGGAAATCCAGCTGCCCCTTTACAACCTCCGAAGCAGCGAGCAGCACATAACAACAGAGAGAGAAATGAAAGCCCCTCAAAGTAAAACTGAGGAGCACAGAAATTAAAAAACTGAAGGGAAAAACAAGGAAGAATTGCTGAATAACCTTTTGGAGGTGACATGTTCAGATGTGTGTGACAGTTCTAGGTGGTGAGCTGCAGGCGTGGGCACCTGTAGCAGTCCGAGCAAAGCTTTAATTAAGTTACCTGTTCCCCAGATAATATCCTCCTTGCTCACCTTTGCAGTGACACTTCTCTGTTTTTCAGACTAAACCAGATTCATCTTGTCAGTTGGTTTTGTGGGTTACTTTTTTTTTTTTTTGAATCAAGTCACATTTTTCCTTTAAGGAAAAATAAAATGAAAAACCTTACCAACTCAATGATTTTAATTCAGGTTAATCTTCCTTGGACTGCAGTTTTCCTCACTCTGTATATATCTATAAGAATTAGTAAGCAAGAAGCTAGAAGGCAGAGGGAGTTTGTTGCTGCTTTTACCTTGTGCTGCTTTGCTCAATGGACCTTAACAAAATTTTCTTTAGTCACCTTTCTTCCTCTCAATATTCCCTTCATCTTTAAGAAACCTAATCTTTAAGACAATCTTAGAAAGATTTTCAGGACAGAAGAGAGCAGTATGGAAATCTTGGAAAATTAGCACCACTCTCTGTGGTATGAGCAACAGCAGTTCAAACTATCTCCTCCCCACCTTACTAGATGGACCCTGTCCTGATACAGACAAATCACCCCTTACAAAAAATTGTGTTTTGCCTATTCACTTCTTGTTCTGTGCAGTTTTTGAATGGCTACCAACAGCTTTTTAGTAGTTTTGTCCACAACATATCCACACTAGAGAGGTCAAGGTGTGTTGTGATCAGTTTCAGGCAGATATTTTTAAATGGAGGATCTCAGTGCAAAGCTAGATTTGAGCCTCTCTGGAGATTTTGTGTAGGTGTGGTGTCCAGCAAGTGAACACCAGAGCTGGACACCACTGCTGTGTGCTTTCCAGCCCCCTCAAAGTCCTGTATCTGTACATCTTTTCTTCCAGTTGGTTTAGGTGTTGTCCTTTGTGAAGGAATTAATTTTTTCTGGGAGTGTGGTAGGATGCTCAGAGATTGGGACTGTTGGCATGGCTGTGATACCCTTCACTAGGTACATTGTGTCCCAAAGCCTTGTGGTCTATTGGCATAGATTGTTTTGAGCCAGTGTCATGGGTTTCTCCTTTCCGTATGCTGTTCCCCACCTTTTTAATTTTATTTTTTTACCATGGTTGCAGAGTACAGTGTGAGCCATAATGAGTTCTCAGGGTCATCTGCTTTTATACTGCTTTGTCTGTCATCATTCAGGCAGTGCCACAGAATAGGGGTAAATAATAACTTGTAAATTAATCCCAAAGCAAGATGACCTTGCTTACAATAATCTTTTTCACTCTCTTTTGCTGTTTTAATGCAAAATGAAAGAAATCCACACCCTACTGGGAGTGCAGGCTACTTTTTGAAGGCACTCATGCCATTTTACGGTAGCATCCTTCTTTTGACAGCTTAAAGGGAAGAGCTGAAAAGGTAGCTGTTGTATTACCTACTACACTTTGCACAGCAGCATGGGTTCCTTCTTTGTTTCCCCTGATTTTCCTTGTAAAAGAATGTGTCTTCTCTTAAATAAATGCCAAAGATTATGTTGAACAAGTGCCACTTTCTGACCCTGTTCTCTGCAAGCTCCGTGGTTCTAGTGGATGTATCTATTCCATCTTAAGGCCGTTCATGTATCATATACTGTATTGACAATATGACTCCTTGGGCTTGAATAGATCTGGGTGCTTAATACGAAACCTGCTGTCTGCAGGTCAGCTCTGTGGCAGGAGAACAGGCTGGACATACAGCCATGCTAATGACCAGCTGGCCACCAAAGACAGTCCTTACTGAGTAGAGAGAATGGCTCTTTCTTGGAAGTGAAAACAAGTTACTTGGGTAAGAGCAGGAAGAACAAGAGTTCCCCCAAGGAAATATGTAGCTGATCTATATGCAGTGTCAAACCTATTTTAGCAGCTTGATTTTACAAAGACAGGGGAGCTGCAGGTTTACCAGGATCTAAAGAATGTCAGTCCATGCAGCAGTATTTTGTGTAGGCTGCTTTTAATACTTCCCAACCGTAGTAAAATAGATGCATTTGCTGAAGGAAACCTGAGAAAATTATGTTGCGGAGTCACCCTGGCTGGACACCAGGTGCCCACCAAAGCTGCTCTATCACTCCCCTCATTAGCTGAACAGGACAGTGAGATCACTCACTGACATGGGCAAACCAGACTTGACTTGGGGAAAGTAGTTTAATTTATTACCAATCAGATCAAAGTAGAGTAAGAAGAAACAAAACCAAATCTTAAAACACCCTCCTGCACTCCTCCTTTCTTCCTGGCTTTAACTTTACTCCCAATTTTTGCTGCCTCCTTCCCCCAAGTGGCACAGAGGGAGAGGGAATGAGGCTTGCAGTCAGGTCATCATATGTTGTCTCTGTGGCTCTTTTCTCCTTAGGGGGAGGACTCCTCACAGTCTTCCTCTGCTCTAGTGGGAGTCCCTTACATATGTTGCAATCCTTCCCCTGTGGGATCCTGACAGGATCCTGCTTCAGTGTGGGCTTCCCACAGGGTCACTGCCTCCTTTGGGCATTGACCTGCCCCAGTATGGGGTCCTCCAGGGTCTACAGGTGGATCCATCTGCTCTAGTGTGGACGTCCATGGGGTGCAGGGGGACAGCCTGTCTCATCATCTGCCTTGAACACCTCCTCCCACTGCTTCTTCACTGACCTCTGATGTCCACACAATTGTTTCTCCCACATATTCTCGCTCTTCTTTCCAGCTGCTGTTGTGCAGTGGTTTTCCCCCCCCCCACTTCTAAAATATGTTATCCCAGAGGTGCTACCACTGGCACTGAAGGGCTTAGCCTTGGCCAGCAGTGGGTCTGCTTTGGAGCCAGATGGCATTGACTCTGTCAGACACGGCAGAAGCTTCCAGCAGCTTCTCACAGAAGACACATGTGTCGCCCTGCTTGCTACCAAACCTTGCCACACAAAGCCAATACAAATTGATAAGGTCACAACCCCACCTGGTGTAATCTCAAGAGTGCCATTAGTTTGAAAAGCTTCCTGTCAACTCAGAGCAGCCAGGTATCTGTTTGCACAGCTGCTGCTGCTGTGTCCATTCTCCAGGTACTGTGGCTAAACCTGCAAGAGAGGAAGCACTTCTTGAACTTGCAGATCACAGTAAGTGGGCATTGAAGACACCTCAGATAATTGCAGTATAGGTGTTCATAAGACGAAATACAAAATTCACAAGCCCCTCATGAAAACTTTGGCTTGGAAAAGATGTGCATAGGACTGTGTGTCCTGGGGTATCTCCTACTTTTTCACTTACACAGACAGATGAGCCTGGAGTGAGGACTATGTTTGCTGGTGGTGATGGGAACACTGAAAATCTTGGAGTATTTTCAATATCATCTCTGTGCTCCCACAAGGCCGGCTTGGTGGAGATACTTCGGCAAATGGGGAATTATGCAGTGTTCTGGGAAAAGTGTGGGCATTTTCTGATGACTAATTCAGCTGGTGTAACCTAACCTGTGGGCTTCCCTGCTTCTACCTTCACCTGCAGAGATTCCTCATGCCCTCTATTTAGTCTTCCAAAGATAAATGGCTCTCAGCATTGTAACACTTTCCTGTGCCATTTTTACAGCAGAGCTGTGCTGGAATACCTGGGAGAACAAGCCGCTTTCTCTATCCCATTCCTATCTTCAGTGCCCCAGAGACGTTATGGTGATTTTAGTCTGCTCACCTGTTCGTCTTACTTTAGGAAACTGACTTTTGATGTACCAGGTAATAAAGACAAAGACACCTTTTATTCCTACAGTCATAACCTCTAATTCTTATCTTGTCACTTCCTGGGGTCCCATAGAGAACACTACAGCCACAGCATCACATTCTCCCATGAATCCACCTTCCCCCTTGTGACTGCAGCTGTTTCTGTGCTAATTACCCTGCCTAGCTCAGTTGGCTGACTGCTTGTGTTATTAAATAAACACTGCTGTTGTGTCAGTCTCTTGTGAATTTCTGGAAGCACTACCTGAACACTTGGAGCATCCTGCTGCCTCTACCTTTTGTGGCACAGATATAGGGATATGATTTGGCGCATGTATGTTTTTTTATTAACATACTCATATATTTATGATCGCTTCTGTAAGTGAAGGCTTTCTTATCTTCTTCTTTTTTTTTTCTTTTCTCTTTCTCATTTTAGTCGGACGTCTGTTTTTTATTGCTGTTCAGGCTTTCTTATTTCCTAAGGGTCTGTATTTTCTCTATAGTGTTTCAGGAGAAGAGTGTATTAGGGATTTTTTTCACTATGTAGGAGGGCTAAAATGCAAAATACATACTCTTTTTCTATAGGAAAAAAAAGTTTCTGGAACATTATGGGATTCCATCATTTTTTAAGTGGAGAATGCACACACAAACCCAGCTTCTAATGGTATCTACACCCAGTTTGTGCAGGTTCAACTTGAAAGGGTCTTGCTATCTCCTTTTCTCATGTGAGTGTGAAATGCACTTGGCTTTTTCTAACAGTGCTTTATTTTGGTTTTACTAGTTAATTTTCCAAACACATGGAACTGTGCTTAACCTTCTGAAATTGAACCAGCATCTGATAATTTAACCCAGACTGTTTTACACATCGTTGCCAGAGATGATCAACCTGCCTCTGGAATTTAGTGGGTTGTTCCAGAGTTATTGTGTGCTACAGCTGGTTGAATAATGAGAAAATCTGTATGACTCTGTCCTCCTGAATGAGATTCATGATGATTTGCAGAGGCACCGCAAGTCATTATTCACCAATATCGCAGTGGCTGCTGGGAATTTATGAAAATGTTTGCAAATTGTAAATGGTTCAAGAATACATTCTGGAAATGACTTATTTGCTATTTGTCATTCACTGGTCTACTGTTTGGAGGCATAGCTCACATACAAGTTTCAGTCATCAAGTCCAAGAACAAAAATTATGCCATATGACTATTCACACATCATGAGTGACTGGGAACAAAAGCGAGCCATTTGTGAACAAATTGCATTTTGGAAATTATTTATCTGTACTAACTGGCAAAGATTTATAAACATGAGTTGAATTGTGCATGTTTGGAGCAAGTCAGTACTTTTCCCTGATGCTTTCTTCTTCTGTCCAAGAATCTCATTTTCGATTAGAATACATGATATATAAACACATAAAATTTCAGTCTCTAGCTTGTGCCATTGGGGAAAAATCTTCAAAATATGAGCAGGATATAACCAATACACTAATGTCTTCCTAATCCCACAAATGATCTGGTAGCTGCAAGATACAGCCTCATTCATTCAGATGAACCTAGTATTTGAAATTTAATGAGCTTTAGAATGATGATGGCTGAAATGTTGACATTTGTATTTCAGTGTTTATTAAAAGTGCCCGCATAACAGGTGTGCATGGGAGATGGCCACATTTGAAAGACTAAAAAAACTTGGAGTAAGCAGCAATTTATAAGTAAGATGAACCTGCAAGATGAGTGGAGCTTGGGAAAATTTCCTTCACTTGATTTTCCCGTCTTCAGTCCCTGCTTATGAATATTGAATCCTTTGACTAGTTAATGAATGATTCATCAACACAAGCACACACACAGAGCAAAATAAGGAAAATATTTGCTTTCATGAGTTTTGTTTAACCACTGTTTTGCTCCAGACAGAACAAAACTCAAGGTGCATGGGGGGATTGCCAATGAGGTGCAGTTGCTGCAAGTCCCATGGCAAGTTTAATTTTGAATCTTACTTCTCCTTCCATGAGGGACTAGTGGTGACTTTTGTACTCTGATGGGCAGATCATGTGAGTAGACTTGTGTCAAGCAGCACGACTCTGAACCTGTTGTCCTCCTCAGAGCCCTTTGCAGAGTAGCACTACAAGGAGTGCCATTTTGATCATGCATTTTCTTTGCAATGCAGTTGTATCTCTCTTAATAATCTCACTCATTATTTGCAGAAAAAGGTAGAAGTGTCCTATGAACTCTGGGCTTGGATAAAACAAGCCCTTTAATCCTGGTGTATTCCTTCAGTCAGCTCTTGCAGACACTACACCAATCCTGCAAGACGGAAATCTCTCCATGCAGTCCAATTCTAGACCACAGCAGTGCTCCCAGAGACAGGGATAAATGGGGTTGAGGACATGTTCTACATTCTCAGTTGAGCACAGGTATACCAAGAAACACACTTCTCTTTCTTCATCTCTTCTAACTTATGAGATGGAGTCCAGTTCTGGCAATGTATCTGTCAGAAAGGATCATGCAAAATGGGGTGCTTCTCTTGCACACAAGTGGTGTGTGAGATCAAGGCATGAGAGAGTGGCCACCACCTTGAGGCAGAGGGCAAGACACAGCCCTGGGGAAAGGGAGGCAGGAGCCTACTGCTAGAGGGCTATGGATTGTGTATGGCACTTTACAGCTGCAGTAATGGGGCTGGTGCTGGGGTGTGACAGGACTTTGAATATTGCTGCTGGTGGATAGGATATCTGCTCCCCTCTCTGCTAGCTTAAGGTGTCTTCCTTCCCAAATCTGTCTGTATGATGAGAGTAATGATGGTTATCCACCATTTGGGAAGAGAAACTAACCAGACTATAGGAAGAGTAAGAAAAAGAGTAGTCAATTCAAATAGCTGGGAACATCTTGTGAAGACATCTGTAAGTGCAGGAATGCAGCAAAGAAGGTACTGACATCAGATGCTTGGAGAATACAAGGCAAGTCAGAGAAAAACTGGGTAATGTTGTAACAGGGAACGTACAGAAAAGAGGAACAGGAGACAAAATGAAGAAGTCAATAAAAACTGTTAAGGCTTCTCTGTCTTTAAAGTCCTTGATTGTATAGATGAGTGTCTGCTTACCCTGCTGTTGCCATCCCCATTTCAGTAATGGCTACAACACTCTGCGTGTAGCTGGAGAAAAAAAAAAATTAATAATAGAACCATCTGGAAGTAATGAGTCAAGGATAATGTAAGATGACAGTAATTGATTCTTTGAAATAAAATTCTGCAGGAGGAGAAAAGAAAACAAACAGAAGGAGGGTTGGGAACAATGCCAGCTGGGAACCCCAGGGGACAACTCTGGGAGCATACAAACTTGAAATCCTTTGGAAATCCATGCACATAGTTAGGGGAAGACCAAAGCTGGTTTGAAACTTCCCAGTAAGACATTTGGGTTTGTAGTTAAGTTGCCTATTTTGCCTGGGAAACATCATTTAAGTATAGTTATCTGCCAGGTCTATCACCTTCAAAGATGAGCATTTATTTGTTTGGTTGCTTTTTAAAAAAGGGTTTTGGGGATAAAGAAGCAGAGCACATTCTGGAAAATACTACACTGACAAATAGCCTAGTTCCCTGGTCCTGATCTGATTGTTCACACTGTCTGTGTCTATGTTAGCATGCTTGTCCCTTTTTAATACAGTGTTTTTAGTGACTGTCTTTTCGGGGACAGTCTAGAGCTGTTAGAGTCTCTGTAACAGCTGGGTATAGAGACAGCAAACAATTCCAGTGAAGCACAGTCTCAGACTTTTAAGTATTTTGAGTTTTTGTAGGATCACCATATGTGTTCTGCTGAACTTTAAGTTAAAAGCCTTCCTCTATGGCCTGAGAATGGACAAAGGAGTCAGGGATTTCTGTCTCTTTTAGTGGTCTGAATTTACCATACCTGAATGGGACCAGTCCTGGAGGCTCATGGGTTACTATCCTTGGTCATTGTCTGTCTTGTCTGCAGGTGTAATAATTGGAGTCAGTCCTTGTTTATGGCTTTGGATTCCTTATTGCTCTGAGATCATGCCTCATTTCTTCATGGAAGAGAAGGATGTACAGGATGAATTCCATGTATTCAGTTGTAGTTTCAAACTGCACCTACATACACTGAGGTTCAAACTCCTGCTGAATCTGGAAGAGCTCAAACAGTATTTACAACAACCCTTACTGCAAATTTTCAGGGAGGCTTGATACAAGCCTCTATCAGCTTCAGTACGTGGACCTCTGTAATTTGGACTAAAGGAGTCTCTCCAAGGGCTGGCAGCAGCAGTATGCTGTGATTTGCAATGCAGATCAGTTGCCAGAGGCTGAAATAACATGCACTTTACAAGTTATTTATTTCTCGCCCTCTGAAATCAAGGCTCAGAGCTCACCTGTTATTGTTTTAGAAGAATAACAAGAGATTGCAGCAAAAAAGCTGGATGCTAGAAACAGAAGGAAGGCTGTGTGTGCACTGTGCAGTATGGGAAAGCTGCTCCCAAAACCCACTGATGGGTGCAACTCATTTTTCTCCACAGTAGCTTGCTACACACTAAAGACATTCACATGGAACTGGCGAGTATATAGCATGGATATCTCAGGTACCAAAGGCATTCAGAGGACTATACTTAGGCAGCTGAATTGCTCCTAGCACATTTAGCTGCACAGTGCTGTACTGCATGGAGATTCAAGCCATTTCCACACCCTGTGGTGTCCATTGTGCATCGGTCTTAAAATGGTGCTGTCTTCCACCAGCTCAGCCCCAGGCAAGCTGACAGGTGCTGGAGCAGCTGTGGTGCTCTCAGGTCAACTGCTTCAGGTCATCCTGGCATCAGCTCCATCTCTGGCAGCCCTTCTCCTTCCTGCACTCTCTCACTCACCAAATTTAATTTTCAGAGTGAGGAAGTAAACAGGGTTGTTCTGTGCCCGAGGTGAATGGTGGTGTGTGCTGGATGGCCAAACGACCTTAACTTCAGGAAGGTCTGCAGAGTTTGTAAGGAACATGTCCAAGATTGGATTGAAATATGGGCTTCATAAATTGTTCCCATGATCATGCTCACTCAACAGTCAACTCCAAATGCTGGAGATGTGAAGATGACTTCTGGCCTTATTTGACCCCTACCATTCTCTGGGTTTCATCTTTTCAGGCAGAGCATGACTTACTGTTTCCCTCCTCATCTCACCTTTTTGTTTCTCTCTCCCAACACTAGACACACACTCTTTTCCCCTTTCTTTCCCAGGCTGTTTTAACACCAGGTTTTTAATGTCAGCCTAGAGACAGAATATTCCTTACCCCTTATTCCACAAAAATGGTGGGAAATGTAGCCTTACCCCAAACAATCTCCTCTCTCAAAATCATCAAAGCTGATAGCAGCATCACTCTCCTGCATCCTGCCTGCAGATTTTGGTTCCCCACAGATGGAGTTTTCATTTAATCAAGCTCAGACCGAATGAAAGCAGTACTATTAATTAAACAATGGCCCATCTGGTACACTGCAAATATCTACAACACTGGGAGATTAATATCAATTATATCAGAAGCTGGAGGGATGCAAACCCCTGCAGAGACACACTGTTTGGGTTGTATTAGAAACCAGGCAGAGAAAGAGTGTAGTCCTGTGGAGAGATCTCTGGGCAGGGAGCAGGAAGTGTCTGATCCTATCGCCAGCTGTGATGCCAGTATTCCTTGTGCATTTGGACAAGCCATGCCTGAGAAGATTTCTTCAGGTGAAAGTTTGGGACAATTTGGTGTGTTGTTCTTAGCTGTACCTTTGAAAACAAATCTTGTGTTCCTATACCCCAGAATCCCTCCACTCTAAAATCCTTTCTTCAAAACATGCTTTAGGAACTGTGGAGAAAGATGTCTACATGAACTAGGGATAAAACCTGCAACATCTTGTTTCAGATCCCTATTTGCCATGTCTCAGTTCAGTGTGGTGCTTCCTGGCCCCAATCCAGAAACTCTTCTCTTGTCAGTTGGATTGCTCACTCTCTAAGCTTGTATTTTGGAGCATGCTGATTTGGAAACCAGATTATTTTTTTTAACAAATCATGCCCCAGCCTACTGGCACAGCCAGAGATGTCCGGGATTTCTTATGTGCATCATCGTGTAGCAGCAGCTATCCAGAAATCCAGGAAGGTCAATTGCTGTGATGTCACGGAGCTGGTTTCTGCACATGTGTGCCAAGTCTGGCACATCTGGTGCTGGAGCTAGGCACATGAAAAGAAATCACTGTTGGGCATATTGAACCTCCACTTTTGACTATGGTGGCAGCAGTGAGTGTATGAGCAATTTAATCATGGCAGAGCATGTCATTGCATTTTCTTATGAGAGCACAAAGAAATGGGACTAGAAATAATATAAAAACCCCAAACAAACAAAAATAAAGGAAAAGAATCCAGTTCTATCACGTTATTTTTAGAGCAGCTGGTTTTATACCGGTGAAGAGTTGTGTGCAGTAAACACTGACTGGCTGTGATGAATAGCTATTCAATCAGAGATAGAGAAGTGTCACTTCACAGTAAGAAAGGAAAACCTATGTCTGTGCTAGAAAAAGTCACCATAGACTTGATATCACATGTATGAGCTTTGCTATCTTCTACAATTAGCTTTCAAGGGCAATTAAAAACCACAAATGTGGCTTCTTGAGCAAAAGCTCCCTGTCTAAGACCCCAGCTGACAAAGACCCCAGATGACAACTCACGCTGGGCCTTGTTCCCTGAAAAGGCAAAACTGATTTTCAATTACAGGTCAGCAGACTTTTTGCTTGAATGGGAATTAAGTCAATCAGATGCCAAACCTTTTTTCCCTCCCTAATAGATTTCAAAAATAATTTTGGCCTTGGGCTGCGTAAATCCAATGTCAGGCACATTGACCTGCTCATATTTAAAGCTGCTTTGGCCAGATGGAATCAAGCAAGGGTAGGAGAACTGAGTTGGAACAAATAGAAATTGTCCCAATCCTCAGATTTAATAATCTGCTTGGTTTGACAGGGTTTGGAGGCTAGAGAAATGCTTGGATGAATAAATGCTCTTTTGCATTTTCTCACTCTGGAAAGGCTTCTTGCAAATTTCTTGTCCCAGTTGAGGCTACAGGATATATCCAAGCCTCTAATGGGAATGCTGCTCCCTTCACTGAGAAACAATTTCAAGAGCCGATCACACAACTTTGTGCTGCTCAGTGCAAGGATGGTGTCCCTCTGCAGCCTCACTTACACTTGTAAATGATACGAGAAGAAAGTGGCTTTGAGCTTGGTTCTGCTATCTCCAACCTGTACTGCATCCTCCTGCATGGGAAAATAACTCATTTTAGGATGCATTTTAGGATAGCTTCCCAGGGGAAGCTTCCTCTAAACGAGTTATGCAAAAGGATTTTGATGCAGCTGTCCATATTAACCTGAAAATGACTTCCTTAATTTCCTTTGCCTTTTGGGGATTAGGGACATAGGAACAGCTATTCTGCAACACAGGCAGCTTTTTTGTTCTCCTTTTGTTGCAAATAATGAGGATTTGGAGAGAAGGATGGGTCATGTTTGCACGCTACAGAGCTGCCAGCCCTTCTGTGACACCTGTACGCAAGAGAGAGGAGTTGTCTTTGGCTTAACACACAGGGACTTGAATGTGTCTGGTTTGTTCTTGCAGAAGTCAGACTCCCTGCTCCCCAGTCTGTAATGGAACAATCTCCCTTTTCAATCTACGTTTTTCTCATCTGCAGAACATATTTTAATTTGTTTATTTATGTAATTTTTTTTGTTCTATCAGAAAGACGAAAAAGAACAGCTGAATGAGAAATGCCTAGAAAAAAGGAAGGCAAGCAAACAAAAGCTTAAAGGCTGCTTAGCTTTTGTGGTTTCTCCTTTGTGCTGTAGGGTGTTCCTGAGAGTAAAAACTGAGCAGGCAGTTGTAGCTGGGGAAATTTCCAGAGAAGTGACATTTTCAGAAGCCTTACAGATCTAGGACAACAAGGAACAAAGAAAAAAAGTTGACCTTGTAGATGAATCAAACCTAGGCAGGATTCTGTGAGATTTCCAGGTGAAAGCTCACACAGATCTAATGCAAAGCAAGAAAAAGGTCTCATGTTTGCTCTAGATGATTGTGTAGATCTGAGCAGGTTAATTATTTCCTGCTGACCTCATCAATATCAGGTCAAATTGGTATTCTCAGCTAATTGGGGGTAAGGTCTCCTTGGCAGAGATGGGATTGTACTCACATCTGAAATAAGACTTGGGTGTAGTATGAGCCATGTAGATCTTGTTTACACATCTGTCCCCTTGTAAATTCTGCATTTTTATTTTTATTGATGCTTTTACAATTTGACAAATATTTTTCCATTAAGAGAAACATAATTAACTTAAGTCATTTATATTAATCAGAAGGGTGAAGACTCATGCAAAACGGGTAATTTTGCACTGAACAAGTAGGGTAACCTAATGAATATAGATGATGCTGATTTATGTGTTTACAGAAAAATAACGCTGGGCTGGGGGTGTGGAGAAAGAAAATAGGCCAGGAAAATGCACTGTTGAATGATGTTCTATGATTTCTGTGGAGTCCTTGCTCGAGAAGTGTTTCAAATGTAAATGCAACTTTTCAGTTGTGCTTACTGAGACTAAATTACTCAGAACAACAAAGTAAGACATTATTAGATTCACCGTTTCTAAATGATGGGCTGACCGTTAGTCCCATGAATGAGCCACATTGTTAAGTCTTTCCACTCATTTATTTGACTGGGATTTGTAGGGCAAGGACATATTTCTACCAGGGAAAAGGTTTATTTTCAAAGCAAAAGCTAATGTGAAGCTCGCTGCCTTCTCTCCAGGGCTTGCATCAAATACTGGTGGGAAAAAACATAGTGTTGAAATGTCAACCTCATGGAATTAGTGATGAAATAGCCATGAGATTCAAAGATGACAGACTCACCTGTAACACACTGGATAGCTGTACAACCAAATGCTACATAGATGGAGGGGAGTTATCCTTAATCTTATTTGGTGCCCTAAAATGCGCAAATTGAAGGCATTGTAGGTGTGTATGTACTGAAAAGCATCTTGGTCTTTTCAAGGATGGCTAAAGCCAGTACAACAAATGATTTGCCTTCAAAGGCTTGCCTAGCTTAGTATCTCAGACCTGGCACAACCACTTGAAACCTCAGGGGAAAGCTGAGTAAGTCCTAACGTGCCCCAGCAGTTGCACAATGGACTCTCTGATGTTTCTTCTTTCCTGAACAAAACAAGGGCAAATCCAGCCACAAGGCTCTTCTGAGTTACCCATCTCCAAGAGGAGTCATTACCTGCAATATTCAATGTCCTTTTATCAGAATCTGTTGCAGCTCCGAACATGGCAGTCAGACTCACAGCTTTGTTTGCTCAGGTTGCCCAACACAACTAGATTTTGGAGTTATATTTTATTAATCTTTTACACAATCAATAATGAAGAGGAACAATCTTTGCTGGAAAGCTCCTTTTATCCCAGAGGCTTTTGGAGAGGTTTGCAGACTGCCTGCAGGGAGCACGAGGCGGCTGTTTAACAGTGTGCAGCTTAACATGTGATGGAAAGTAAGTGAAAAATATCACTTGCTACTTCATCTTCAGCAGAAAATGTGGGGAGATGAAATATAATGATTCTGTAATGTTTCTGCAGGCATTTGTCCAAGACTGCAAAACACTGATACTGCTGTAGTGAAAGATGGGACTTGAATTTACTGAAAGTAAATTCAGCTTTTGCAAAACCAGCCCATTTGTAGCTTTTAATGTATGTTTCCTGTTCTTGCTGGTGTGGGAGTACTGCAGGCAGGGGTGTGTTTCCTCCAGCAAGAGGCATCTCGCAGCTCTGAGGTGGGGACCTCCAAAGGTTTGATTTGAAAACAGAGCAGATATTTCTCCCTGAAGCAGTTATTAAGCACAGGCACCAGGTACTATGGGAAAGGCTTCCATCTTCATCAGGAAAATGCTGTGATCCAGATTGGATGTTTTCTAAGGATCAGGCCAAACAGAAATGAATCAGGAAAGCCCTAATGTCTCTGTGATGTGGAAGGCTGGATTAGTGATCAGATTGTGTTTTCTTTCTGGCTCTGCTGTTTGCAAAATTCTTCACAGTTCAGGCTCACAGTCATTTTGGATTACAAGTTGTTTTGCTCCCAAAACTAGGGACCCATGCCAGTGGTTAATTTTCAATACCATTTGCTTTAATGTCGCAGTTCAGGCTCTCCTGCAAATCCTTGCTAAGGACTGTCCATTTATATTTCAGTCTCAAACGCTGCTGAACAGTTTATTCAAAGAATTTTAATGAATAATAAAATCAAAATACCACCCACAGGCAGAGAGCAGGCCTGAAAATCTTAATTGGAAAGCTTCTCAAGATTACAAATGACTGAAAGACCCCACGGCTTGCTGGGATCTGAGCCATCAGGATACCTTTCACTGTCCCAAGCCTAATATTTTTACTGGTTAAGCTTTATAGAGAGCTGTAAGAGACAACCCTCTCTGTCTGCTAAGATCTCTTATATCTCTTGTGTTGAAGATGGGACGTACCTTGAAATAATGAGAAAAACTAGCACACAAAAAGGAGTAAACACTGGCAACTTGGACAATTAAATTACTGATGGACCACAGTCAACGTAAGCCCCTTTCTGCACCATTGGAGGGTTTATTTATGGAGGTTTTTCTCGGGTCCAAGCAGATCTCTTCCATTTGCACCTGTGGAAACCTTCTGAATCTAGACAAAACCTGAACTAGAGTTCTGGTACAAGTCATATCACATCAGGCATGCTATTGTTGTTGCTATTATTAGTACTAAGTCTGTTCGCCGCAGGTTGATCGACAGTTTGAAGTGTTTGTTATCTATGGGAATCTCGATACCACCAGATGCTTGGAACAGAAATGGATGAAAGCTGGCCAACAATATATTCAATGCTTTGTGATTTATGTACATTTGCAGAAATCCCAGAGAATTGCTGTTCTTTGTTTCACTGTTTACCATCCTCAGACAAAGAGTATAAGAGCCAATGAAAATAGTCCCAGCTGAATGTTGTCAGAATAGCAATCGGTTTTTCCACAGTGTTTAGTTTTGTGGTCCTCTCTTTCTGCCTTTCAGTGAACACGTCAGCGGCGTTGAGCTGCAGATAAGTGGTGTCGTCTGGGAGAAGCTCTAACAACACCGGCTCCACAGCAGCCTCCTACGTGCAGCTGAAGTGGCACAGTTTGCAATGTGCTCTGTTTTTCTACACAGAAGTGGGGGTAAGGCTGATTAGTGGGAAGTAAAAAAACCCCAACTCCAGGTTTATTTGTCAGAATAAGTTTTGATTTGATAATTACTCCTGTGGAGACACAGCTGCATTGGGTGAATTCAGTTTCATTTCTCTTTAAACACTGCCACCTATTTCTGTTCCTCCTTCCTCCTTATAATATGATCTTGGCCATGGCTTTACCTGTTCTGTCCTTGAGTTTCTCTGCAGCTGAACTATTCTCTGTATCTCCCTGACTCCTGGTGTTTCCTGTCCTCCTTATTGTAGATGAGAAGGGCTAAACGTGATAATCAGAGTACAGCAGAGCTTTTGAATTCCAAAGTGCTTTGCCTACACTCATATTGCAGATGACAGGTGACAGTTTTTATTTTCTAACCTGAGGAAAAACTGCCTGCCTGTGCTGAAAGGAAAATTTCAGCCATTGCTTGAGGGTGGAGTGCTATGCCAGGGGCCATGCTGTGCATGGGAGAAATGGTCTTATTTCTGTAGACATGCTGCTTCATACTTTAACCCAACTAAACAGTCAAATGTGATCCCAGAAGACACATGAAAGCCTTGGCTGCTAGGAAAACTTCAGGGCCGTAAACAACCTTTTTGTTGAGTTCCTTTTGCACGTGGTACATAGTTTGGTCTATTATAGAAGAGACTTGTGAAATAGGGGCCATTCCTGAAGATCCGTGATCATGAACTCTCCTGGAAATGTGTCTATCTTGATAGATGAGCTATCTCAGTCAAATTTCTATTTAGGAAGAGGTGGCAAATATTAGCAAAAAAGGTTTGCCTTGAGGCAATGGTACCACTTATAATGGCTTCATATGTCTTTTAGAATACATGTGACAAAAAAATGCAAACAATTTCACCATCATTATTTTAGCTGACTTTGATCTTACTAAGAATTTACACTTACTGTCTTATTTCAGCAGTAGATTTCAAATCATTGTGCAAATATGAGCAAATAATGCCATAATTTCAGTTTACAGATAAAATATGTGACACTAAATGAGGAAAATGGTAAAATCAAGGTTAACTTTAAACTGGAGTTCAGATACTTTGTTATAAATCCTTTCTTCTCTAAAAAGTGCCCTTATTTTCTCTCTCTCCTTCCTCCCTGAATTTTCACTTTCTGCCTTATATTCCTGTACACTGTTCTGATGAACTATTGAACAACTAACACATTCCTTCCCTGAGGGATTTCACTCATGTAGTTAAATTGTTCCTACGTTTCGAAGTTTATAGAGCATTTTGAAGCTTTTCCTGGAAAGAGAGAGTTGTTCCTGAAGTTATTTCTGGGTATAGGAGCATGCCAAAATGACCTTCACTTTGAAGACACTTCTGAGTCCAAATGTTACTATAGTTATAATGCACTAGAATAAAAAAGCAGCTGGATCTTTGGTCAGGAAATCCAAAACTTTGATGTTTGGCTACAATGTCTGCATTTAGCATCCCTTTCTAGCTGGTTTAAGTGTTGAGGATCCTGCTGTTACACTGTGGTTGTCCACAGAATATGTGCCAGTAACTCTTCTTTTTTTGGGGCTGCTGTTTAATATTCAGAAAAGCTAAGAAATACAATGAGTATTTCCAGATAGTTACTTTCCCATGAAATAATTGCTATAGCTGGCACAGTGGTCCTTCCTTGGCATTGCTGGAAGGCTCTGTGTGATTTGGACAAGATAAGAGCCATCAGAGTCACTCAGAAGATCATGTGCAAGGACCTGCAACAAAACTAGGGAAAAAGCTGGAGAAGTTTTTTGCCTTTTTTTTTTTTTTTAATAGGAAGCTGACTGCTAAAATGGTCTCTTTGTGGGCAAATGGTAAACATACAGGTCTTGTTGCTTTTGGTTGTAAGGGTCTCATGACTACTATGAAGCGAGCACACTTTTTGTGGTTATTAGATGTCCTTATTTATTTGTTTCTCATGTGCTGTTTTAAAACTATACCTGCATCTAGCACTTCACTTAAAAAGTGAGTTTTAACACTGCACAATGGCAAAACACAAGCAACAAAATTCTTGTTATTCCTGTCAGATGCCCTTGAGCAGCTGTAAACTGGAAGTGGGTTGCTGATGGGTGAGGGGCTTCTGCCACCAAAGAAGACAGGCTCATCCAGGACTGAATGGGCAATGCATTCATATTCCCATACCATCACTCAGATATTCTCAGACAATTAGGCAGGGAAAATGAATTTAAAATTGAATGCTTTTGGTACAGCTTCTTGAAATTACTTTTATTAATCAACATTGATTTTTAAAACAGTTTTTACATAATAGTGTCATAATTTTTCCTGTTAAAGAGAGTAGCAAGGAACTTGGCAAAGACTTGGGAACTAATGAATCTGATTTTGTATTCCACGTGTCAGGGCCCAGAAGCCAGGCTGTGACAGATTTCTTTATTGAACCTTCAGTCAGGCTTTTTGTGAGAGTCATTTTGTAAATGAGAATTTGTAAGCCATGACCATGGAAAAGGTTCATTGTCCATAACAGTGGATGGTTCAAAGGACTGATTAAGAGTAGTGAACAAAGATTTTCACCTTGAAGGTCACCAATTCAGATTTAGCCCAGTCTGGCAGTGACAGCAACTTCTTTACTTCTCAGAACTGTAAAGGATGAGAATGATAGGCAGAAACCCAGGTGGCAAACTGCACCATGAAATTATACACTGGGGACAAGAGGGAGAGCTCTCACATCTCTAGGGACATCTAGTATAAGGATTTAACTTGTCTCCTGATCTCCCCAGAGACCAATTGTACTGGAAGGCTCTGCAATGCCTGGAGGAGAAGCCTCTCTCACTATGTGGTCTCCTTGACGAACCTAAATGGACTAATTAGCTTGACTGGGTCATGTAAGTACTGTCTCAAACATGTGTCTTAGTGACAAGTTTGCTGGGAAGACTGACGATCATTTGGGTGACTCTAATAAGTGCCTTGCTGTATGTACTGTGGCATATGAAGTTGTGTGCACAAAGAGTCCATGAGCTTTTATCACTTCCTTGGCATGGGTACTTCCTATTTCCCTCCGTTGTTGTGTCTCTTCCTAGTTTTGGAATCTATCTGTAAGATTGCCAGGAGAGATGCTGTTTCCTGTAATCACACAGAGCTTGGATCATTGAAGAGAGCTGAATCTCTTACTGCCTCTGATTGCTATTAAAAAAGCAATGTGTGCTGCGGATAAGGAGGAGATAATTTCACTGATACTACTTGTGCTGATTCTATTTTATTGAAAGATTTCAGGGACTACATTCTGACTGCCAAGAAGATGTGACTGCAACAAACACGTTCCAACTCTGGTTTCATATGAACATACAGAATCTGTGAAGATTTGTTTGTGAAATGAGAGATTTGCTCTGAGGAAATAAAAAGATTCCATCTTTAAACTGATTTAACCATACCTTCTGGGCTGACTGGCCAGTCAAGAATCCATTGAAGATTAGAGGAAAGAACTACATGCTCGTATTCTATCTTGAATTCGTGATGTGGCCAGATGTCAGGTGAGGGGAAGACCAGATAAAGATCACATGATGAAATGAATATGTAGGAACAGGGAGAAAAGTGTAATAAGGAAGCTAATCATACCATAAATCAGAAAATCAAAACCAGACTTCTGGATGATTGGGTCAATTCATTAATTCTTATTAGCAGCAAAGGGAAAGTGAGCAAGAGTGACTGGTGTGCCTTCCTCATACTGCTTTCCAAGTAACATAGGAAAAAAAGGTGCCAACAGAATACGAATGTGAAATAAAGTATGAAGTATGGTGTAGTTGTGACTCCTAGGACAACAGGGTTGAGAGGTTCTGCATAGAAATGAAGTTAGTTAATAAACACATCTGTCTACCATGAAACAGGTTTGCAGTTAAGCACTACCTGGGTCCATGACTGGAGATGAACTTACCTTGACTACATATGTAGTCACCATTTAAGTCAGGAAGAGAAGGGTTACCTTAATAAGAGTGGAATAAATCCTTTATTTGAAAGGGTCATGGCTCTTGGGATAGGGTTAAATGCCCCAGCACCAGACACTAAGATTGTATCTCCAGGAAGATTAATGCATCTATGCAGGCAAAATGGAATTTTACTTTGCAAAAGTTATTCCTCACAATAATATTTGCTTATGCTTCCCAAATGATCTTTACTGTGTACCTTCAAAGTAAATTTAGCTTCAAACCATGATCTATCCTTCTTAGCATCTTGTGTTTGCCCTTGCCCCACTTCTCTATGTCATTATGAAATTTAGGGCGTGAGTGGCAAAATGTGAATTTAACACATCTGCACAACTAACAATTGGAATGAACTGTCAACTTCTAATTATTCACTAGAAATGTTCATGGATAATTGTGAATACTAGATCCATCTGAGAGTTTTCATAAATGCAGAAATGGCAACATTCATTTTTGTGAAGTGTTTACTTGGCTCTGCTTCTGTGTCTACAACACCAAGCCAAAAATACTAGGGCCCTAACAGACTTTCTCATGAGATATACAGAGCTTCCTTTTACAAATCTGTCTAGAAAATACCAGAACAACAGCTTTACTTGTGACATTTTAGTATTTCCATCCTCAGTTTGATCCCAGGAGACCAAAACCATCAGAAAAAACCAAAAGCAAGCAAAAAAGCAGAATTCCTTAAAAGACATCTTTCTCAAACCGAAGTCACTGGTAACCAGTGATTCCTTTATCAAATTCAGTCTGTGCCTGTGTCCTGGTTTGCAGGAAATCACGCTGAACAGTCATAACAATACCTTAGGGTATTTAAAGCTTCCAGTGAAACATCAGGTGAACATCTAAGGGTGAATTGGAATCAGTACTGACATTTTTCCTGAACCATTTCTTCTGTATGGCTGGAAACAAGTAAAATGTGTGCTGTATCCTGCAGCAGCCCTGTGAGAAACTTTTATTTAAAGAGACCCATGGACACCCAGCACTGTGCTGTCAAAACTGAACCTGACCCTGTGTAGCCTAGCTGTCAACTTGGTCTGTAGACCTGCTCTTCCCTACTCAGTTACTGAATACTGTGTGAAGACTCTCAGCTCAAGCTCTCTGGAGTGGCTTTCAGACTTGTTGGCTGTAAAGTTTTAAAGCAGCTAAAAAAAGTTTTATAATGGCATTCCAGTACCTAAAGGTATCTTATAGGAAAGCTGGAGAGGGACTTTTTGCACGAGTGTGGAGTGATAGGACAAGGGGTAATGGTTTTAAACTGAATGAAGGTAGGTTTAGATTATATACTAAGAAGAAATTCTTCACTTAGAGGGTGATGTGTCATTGGAGCATTCTGCCTGGAGAGGCTGTGGATGCCTAGTCCCTGGAAATGTTCATGGCCAGGTTGGAAGAGGCTTTGAGTAGCCTGGTCTAGTGAAAGGTGCCCCTGCCCATGGCAAGGGAGTTGTAACTATATGATCTTTAAGGACTATTCCAATCAAAACCATTCTGCGATTCTAAAAAAAGAAAACATCCCTGAAATCCTAATTTTGGTTTACAGTCATAAATCTTAAAAGTTGTGGGGATATTTGATATTTTTGGCTCTGGTTATTGAGCATTTTGTGTACTACAGTGGTCATGTTTTTGCATGTCTCAGCAACTACAAAAGCTAAGGAGCCTAGAAGGATGACAACAACAACAACCACAACACCAACAACCACAACACCACCAACCACAACAACAACAACAGATTCTCCTTCCACCTCTGAGCTCCAGGAGCTGGAGCATTAAGTAAAACACTGGTTTTATGAGAACTGAATGTGCTAGCTTTGGTTGGGTTGTAGCTGATAGTAACTTGTATGGAGCTGTGTTTTGGATTGGTGCTGAAAACAGTGCTGGGAACATAGGCATGTTTTTGTTATCCCTGAGCAGATCTTACACACAGCCAAGGCCTCTTCTGCCTCTCACTCAACCCCATCAGCAAGGGGACTGAGCACGCACAAGGAGCTGTGAGGGGGCACAGCCACAGCTGACCCCAGCTGATCAAGGGGATGTTCCACATCATACGGTGTCATGGTCAGTTTATAAAGTGGGGGGCCAGAAGGAAGGTGGGGGCGGGATGGGGACATTTGAAGTAATGGCATTTGTCTTCCCAAGTCACCATTATGTGTGATGGAGCCTTGTTTTCCTGGCAAAGGCTGAATGCCTGCCTACCCATGGGAAGTAGTGAATGAATTTATTGTTTTGCTTTGAGTGTGTGGTTTTTGCTTTACTTCTTAAACTGTTCTTATCTAAATCCATGAGTTTTCTCATTTTTATTCTTCCAATTCTCTCATCCCAATGGGGGAAAGTGAGAGAGCGACTTCATGGTGCTTAATTGCTGGCTGGGGTTTAACCATGATATTAGCAAAACTCATTCTGTTCTTTTCTGGAGTCTGGCCTCATATAATGTTTGCTTCTCTGTTTCCAGTATGTGCTTGTCAAAACATTTCACTCTTCCTTTCCAGCCTATGTGGTGACTGCAGATGATCCCAGCTCCTCCCTGCTCCCCTGTCTTGTTTCGACTTGAAAAACATAACTCTTCTTGGTAACAGATGCTTCTCTGCCGAAAGATGCCATCTATAATGGGGAAATAATCTCCTGAAATGGAAAGGGAACATTAGCCTGGGCTTTGACATGTCAGATCTGAGAAGAGAGTGGAAGTGTTCTGGAAGCGACCTCAGGCAGAGCCGGGCTGGCAGGGTTGCCATGGCAATCAGCTTGTTTATCACGTCAAGGTCCCCATAATCAAACGGCAGAAGATGTAATTCACAGAGCATTCAAAGTAAAATATACATATCAGTATGTACTAACTTGCAAGGAAAGTGGGCAAAGAGATGGAACTGTCTCAGCAGTTTAATCATAGAGGGAAAGACTGAATCCTCTTCTGGTTTAAATGAAATAAGTGACAGATTTTTCAGCAACTTTAGTGTCAAGAGATGATTCTGATCAAAATACAAATATTATTGTAGAATGAGTACAAACAGAGATGTATTCAGATGCACAAACTGAACTCACACTCAGTTCATATGAAGAATTACCCCATGTTGGTTAATGATAGCTTTTTTATTCCTCCTATTTTCATTGAAAGAAATGGTCAGGCAATAAGAAAGTAGTGTAAGTTTGGATCTTGGATTGAGCAGAGTGAAATAACCCATAAACACTGTGAAAGCTTATTGCATAAGACAGTGTTTGCCTAAAAAATATAGATCACCTTGTGGGAGGATCCAATTTTTAGAATAAGAAGATTGGAACTATGGGATAACAAGAGATGAATGCTTAAAATTTTGTTAATTCTTGTTATTGATATAAGGACAACTCTGTTCTACGCAAGCTTCTATACAAATGTACCTGGTTGCAAGGGGTAGCATTATCAGCCACTTGGTTTAATTTGAAAGAAAAGCAATAGATTTGATTGAAAGAAACAGGCAGTGCCAGGCACCAGTTTGTAGGAGATGCCTGCCCTAAGTGCTAACCTGCTTAACCTGACTTCGGGGGTGAGGCCACACGTTATTGGAAAAATCATTCCCCTTGGATTCACAAAAAGTTTCTGCGCTTCAGCTGTGACTCCAGATTCAGTAGGTGCAAATGAGCAAAACACAAATATTACACAGCCAAGTGTGGGAGCTCTTGGACAGGGAAACTCAGGCAGACACCCTCACCCTTCTGACTGGCACTGGCATCCCAGGTCTCTGCAGATTCTCTGCCTCCCCATGCAAATGGACTTCATGCAGCTTATGGGCTGGGTGTTTGCACACATTGCTGCTTTAGTTTGCCCTGGAAAGCTTCAGAAACAGAGGCATGAGAGAAACTGAAAGCTTACAGTCAGGTGCTGCTTTGGCACTTTCTTCATATGGGAAGACAGACAGGTCTGAAGGAGTTAACAATACACATAGCTAACTAAGTCTTAAACATGCACCAAAGTATAATGTTAAAATTGAGTAAATTATATGCTTCAAAAGATCCCTGCTTACATATTTGGCGAGTGCTGGCTCTGCATCTACTTGCACTGTACTGTTTATATTTGAATGACTGGAACAATTCCTGAGGTTAATTACTAAACTAACCAAAGGCCTTGACTCATTTGGAGCTGATGGAGAGTGCTGCACTTACTGCCCAAATTTATCAAGCAAACACAATTATACTGTTCATGACACATGGCTTGACTAATAGCACAGATAGATTGGACTATAACACCCTTTCTTGGGATGTGTCTCTCAGCCTCAGAAACTATCATGTGCCATAAGATGGGAGGTGAAGCAGGAGGGAAAGCAATGCCCACCCACTGGATATTCTCCCTGACACTCTGATTTTAAATTACATTGCACAACTGAAAACTACACAAATATATGACACTATCTTCCCTGAAAACTTGGGATATCTGCAGACAGTTCTTGCTAAGCGGTTTTCTGTTTGTAGGGTACAAAGCAGTCTAGTTGGCTGTGACATGTGGATCAATAAGCAAGATGAATATGTGCCATTGGGGTCTGAAATGATGTCTGAACCAGCTGCCTGTGAACTTCCAGAAGAATTTTTGGTGGGAACAGGAGGTGAGAATAGCTGGGGAGGAATGGCTCCCAGCCACCCGAGAAGCCTGATGCAAACTGCTGATCTAATGTCTGGTTATTGGCCTTTGCTAAGACTGGCAGATACACAGGCAGTGTAACTGCATGTCAATTAGCCATTGCCACGTGAATCAAAAGATGCCCTCACCAGCTCACCTCTGCAAGCCAGTGTTGGTGCTTTGTTCCCTTGCCTTTCACTGCATGCTTCTGCACCCTGTAGAATTTTCCTTGTTCAGGAGGTTTCTCCAGGAGGGACTTTCTTTCCTAAAAGTGAATGTCTTTTTACATATGCATTCTGCCAGGTCCACGCAGAATCACAAACCTGTAAACAGATATGAAGGCAGGGCAATGAATCTATAATTTCCAAGGTTGGTTACCTTATAATCTGAAAGTCTTTTCTACTTCTAAGGCAATAATTGTATCCTTAAAAAACTTGATGATGTTCCTGATTCAGCACTAACTTAGGTGTGCAGCTATGGACATTCCTACTTAATAAACCCCTCAAATATATGATTAAATCCTACTAAAGCCAATTTTTAAGAGTTTAGCTGAAGTGGCACTTAATTTGTTACTGCTTTAATAGTCCCTCTACAAATCCTATCTAAATATGAGATAATGAAGCAGAAAGTGTCATCCATAGCACCAGAATGAAGACCTTTATTAACAGAGGTAGTCCTGAGCACTATCTACTTCTAAAATAGTTTTCAATTTTTGGTTAATCGAGGCTGCATCCTGCCTGCCCTGTAGGTGAACTGTCTGCAGCCCCTTTGACATTGAATTTTGCAGCCTCCTGTACCATTTTGCCTGTGAAGAAGAGACTGGCAGTAGAGGTACAGCACCAGCCTTTAAACATCCCATTATTGCTGTACATGCCCCTGACAGCAACTGTGGCACTCAAGTGCCAGCTGGGAGGATGCACAGGTGGAGATCTAACTCACAGGGAGGAATGTGGCTTGTGCAGTGTTTACCAACCTCCCCTGCTCTTCCCTAGTTAATGTGAGATGCCTGTCCTGCCGTCCATATCCCCCTTCTAGTTCTCTGTGACTGCATTTGTGATGTCCTTGTGCTTGGGCTTTGCTTTTGGTCACAAAGGTTGAGTAGGACAGTCCAGCTGTCAGATACTTGCCAAGTTTATCTGTTTTCAAGCTGGAAAATGGGAAACCTGATTAATGAGCTAATGTAGGAAGACTTGAATTAAGAATTATAGACTCATAGAATAGTTTGGGTTGGAAGCAATCTTAAAGGTCATGTAGTTTAATCCTGCTACTGATTCAGAGTAATATGTTTCTTAAAGAAAACAAAAGGAACCACATTTGAAGCCTGGACAGGATTTGTGATGATCCTTTTAAAGTTTGAATGTGGGTGTTTCATGCAGCAAGATTTGGCAAAAAAGCCTGCCCTGAATTATGTATAATTTCTGTATCTTCTAACTTTAACAATCAGAAGCAAAATGTAATTTCACATTTTTTTTAAAAAAGAAAAAAGGCAGGGTGGGATGTGGGGGGAGGAAGTGTTGAAAGCACTTCTTTGGTCTATCACAGGATTATTTGAATGTGTATTTGAGATCGCACAAGTGCTCTGACAAACTTCCTCTGGTTACAGATATTACTCCCCCTTTTTTTGTGAGAGAATGTGAAAGAAAGTTCAGTTACTTGCTGAAGTAAAAAGCATTTTGTTCTCTTTAAGTAGGAGCCAAAATGCAGTGTGTGCCAAGGAGAAAGTAAGATGAATGAAGCTCTTGCACCACACTAGTAAGAAGTCAATGCCATCTTTGAGGACAGTTATCTAGATGCATACAGCTTATGCCATAGGCACCAGTAGTGTTACAAAGCCAAAAAGTTTAAAATCAGGCAGACAGTCATTAAAAGAGGTGTTTCCCATGGAGGACTACAGAGACACTGGTCTGCAGCAACAGGTGGTAGAAGCAGAGCTTGGCAAGGATCTCTATGCTTCAAGAAGTGCATCCCAGTGACAGCCAATACTACTCACACTGTGTTAAGCCACCTGCTCCTCTCCCTGGACAAGGTCAGGTCGTCAGTGCAAAACACATGCAGGGAGAGAGGACACTGCTACTGAGCCTCACTTTGTTATCTAGTGGTTCCTGGTTTGGACAAGGAGCTGCATTTTGCTGCTGATTGTCATTGCTGGGTCTGATCTGCATGCAGGAATAACTCATGCCCTTGTGTGACACTGGTGAGACTTGAGATCGCTGATCCCTTCAATAAAGTCCTTCATGTCTTCACTGGCTGCTGATTACCACTGACCCAGGGAGCTGTGCTTGCTTCCCAAACTTGGTACATGTTTCCTGACTCTAACTCCTATAAATTATTCTCTCTGAGTCTGAGTTATTCCCCAAGATCCTATGAAGACTTAGGAATTCTATGGCTAAAATACCCTGATGATTCAGAATTTCTATGACTTACAATGCTAATTAGATCCCTTTGTGTATTATGACTGATTCTCTAATTGTGGGATGGCCTGCCACGCTTTTCAACAGGATTTCTGTCTCATTCAGTGAACATGATTAGTCCTGCTCTGGGGGTCCCTTTTGCTGTATTTCCAGTCCTTAGACGGCCTCTGAGCTTGTTAGTCTGACAACAAACCTTGTGCCAGAGTGCAGGTTAGGGAGATATTTGGATGTGTCTCAACCCCTTCTTATGCCCTGATTTCCCTAGTAAGGAAACCCTGGCACACAACAAAGAAGGAAACCACTGTATTCTCCAGTCTGGATACTGCAGATAAGGAAAAGCACAGCTTACTCAACCTTCATCTTTCACTGCTGTGGACTTTGGGAGGAAATGTTCACAGCAAATTCATTAGGGACCTGGAGAAGACAGTGGATGGTGCTGTCATGGTTGAATCAGTGTGATGCTGCCTGGAAAAATGGATTCTGTCTGTTCTGCAGCCACAGGGCTCTTGTGTGATACTGAGCAGAGAGATTCTAACTCTGTGTGTTCCATATCCTGCCTATGCACAATGCAAGCTGTGGAGTCTGTCTGTAAAACAGAGAAATCAGCAACTGGACTCAAAGCAATTAAAGTACCACGAAACCTAGCATCCCCTGCCAAGTCAGGACTTTCAAATGCAACACCCAGCACTGCTGGACACTTCAGATGTAATATCTCACTGTCTCAGTTCCCCATCTCCATGGGAAGTAGCACTACCACATCATGTCTCAAGATTTGTTGTGTATATCAATTAATTAGTTTTTGCAAACCACTCAAACACTGTGATGATGAATGCTTTAAAGAACTTATGATTAATGTTGTCTTCAGATTAAGTTTTCACAGTGTACATAAATAAGGCCTGGGGCTGTACACAGACAAATTAAGATAAAACAAATTGCTGAACAGCTGCTTCTGGGGGGAGCACATCCATTGTGCACTCCAGGTGGTGAGGGTGCTTGAAGATGGTGTATGTGGGCATGAAATTAAAGACCATAGTACGTGCTTTGCCCACACAGGACTGAAGCAAGCTTGCACAGTCCTCTTTTCATTGTTATCTTTGATTTTGCAACTTTTCAACCTTTTTCAGTCCATGTGATAATTTTTAATGTACTAAATTAACCAAGACAAAGACACAATTCAAGGAGGTAATTTATTTGTGTTGGGTACACAAAGTACATTTAAAAGAGAAAACAACCCTCTTACACAAATAACTGTAGCAAATGCTGAAAATCACATGGCTGGTAGTGACAGGCTAGTGCAGCCTTGCCATGAATGCTACGGCGGCCATGGTACTCTTTGAGGAGTACCAATATAATATTCTTTCCTGGGTTATATTGTGTAGCATCCCTATGCAAAATTCTGCCTCCAGCCTTGGGTACCTATGGGAGTATCATGGTACACTGTATTCCTGGGCGATGAACCACCACTGAGCCATCTGCTGACTTGTCAAGGAAGGACCAGAGAACAGAGAACTGAGAGAGGATTTTATCAATGCATACAAGTATCTTAAAGGTGGGTGTCAAGAGGACGAGACCAAACTCTTTTCAGTAGTCTTCACTGAGAGGTCAAGGGGCAAGAGGCACAAACTGAATCACAGGAAGTTCTAGTTGAATATAAGGAAAAACTTCTTTACCTTGAAGAAGACAGAGCACTGGAACAGCCTGCTCAGAGACGTTGTGGAATCTCCTTTTCTGGAGATATTCAAAACCTGTCTGGATGCAATTCCTCACAACCTGTTCTATGTGAATCTGTTTTAACAGAGAGGTTGAACTAGATGATCTCCAGAGGTATCTTCCAATCCCAACCACTCTGTAATTCTGTGATTCTATGGCTGACAATCCATTTTTCCCTTCCATCTTTTTTGCTTCAGAATTTGGGGGCTAAAATGGTACCTTGTCTTTCTCCCTACTGTTGAGTGTTTAGCTTAATTTAGTGTGAGTATGAATTGTGGTTGCCAGCAGCATTAAAACACTAGACCATGCTTTCTGACTCAGCTTGAATGTCTCAGGAAACCTAGGGTGAGTGTTTCCCAGGCACAAAAGTCACAGTCACCCTGGAGCTGGCACCAGCCCTGCATCCCTTCAGTTTCATCAATATAGGGGGGACAGCAAATGGGGAGCACTGCTCCTGGGGACAAGTGAGCTGATGCTGCTGGCAGAAAGTCCCAGGAAAGTAACTCAAAATAGCTCAGACTTCTCTGAAGCGTTATCTAGGCTAGTGACGAATTAGCACACAGGAGCCAGTGAATTTCTAGCCCTGAGGTTTAGTGTTCATCCCCAAGGCTGAATGAGGAGGCTAGGTTGCAATCCAGCTGAAGCTTAGGTGCCTTCTGTCTTCGCTTCCTTTGCTTGGGTGCATGAAAAATATGTGGTCAAATCATCTGGTGGTGTTCTAGTAGCAGAGAGCCTCCACAGGATACCAAACCGAGCATCTCACTTGCCGGGGGCTTCAGACATTTTTTCTGCATGAATGCTTCTACTACAGGTCTTTTTGGGAGACCAGACCCAGAATTAGCAATGGTGGATTTCTGCCTCTCATCCTCTTCCCTGCCATATGCACCATCTTGCTGTACAAGATCTGAGCACCCTTTTGCATACACTAGTACTTTGCTGTGGAGGGAATCCAACCTATACTAAATTACAGGTGGGCCAATCAGAGCTTGCCAGTTCATTTTAAAAACAAACAATCTCATCTAATTTTCTGCATGTATGTTTTTTCCTGCATATTCTTTAGCTTTGCCTTGGCATTTCTATAGCAGCAGGAGACTATTATCTTGTCAACAATGGTCTATTGCATTGACATTATCTCTTAATTACACAATTACTTTGTTATGTACTGTAGTACGAGCAATAAAACATTTGAAGTACTTCAAGCAAATATAGTTTTAAAGGTTTAAAAGAAAAAAGACATAACACAACTCTGATTCAAACTATCTTCTAAGTGTAAGTACTTTTTTGTTCTCTTAATAGATTAAGGAAGTAATTACACAATTAGTGTTAGAAAGGTGTAGATGAAATGATGTTTCTTGTTGGGATTGGTAAAATGGTGCTCCTTTTCTTATCCTGATAGACAAGTCGAGAGAATGGGGCTGCTTTACTCACATCACTCCCAGTCATATCACCATAGGACCCTTCAGAAAAGAACCACGTCCAACCCAGCTCACACCTTGTTGCTGGAGGCATTCTGACAAGGATCTGCATCTGCTAGCTACGCTGTTAGGGAAATGCTGGCCTTCCTGCACTCCTGGCTACCTACAGGGTTACCGCTGAGCACCAGGTACAAATCTGTGATAATGCCACTGGGTTTTCACTTCAGAGAAGCTAACCTGGGATACTCTACCAGCACGGCTGTTGCCTGGAGGTGTGATGGAAATGCAACTTACAGTCAGGTACTCTCTAACCCAGTCCCATACCTGTCAGGTTATTCCTTACTGGCAGCTGTCTCATACCCCACACTTGCTCCCAAATAAGTCAACAATACTTTGTCATTCACAGCAAATTTGGGACTTTGTAACCTAGATAAAACTGGTGCATTTGGCAAGTATTTTATTTTAGAAACAAATCTCTTTAACCTCTTAAAAGTCCAACATTGCTGACTTCTAGACTCTATCCTTTTTCCTACAACCATTGCTTTGCCTTCTGACAAAATCAATATCCTAAAAATAAATAAACATACTGTGCAAGCATCTAAATTGAAAAGCAGCAGTTGGCAGAGCCATGCATCTTTAAACTGGATTTAGTCACCCAGATAGAGCAAAGCTTGGTAAGATCCCTCAGGCAAAGCATTCAACAAACTTTCTCACTTAAGAAGGCCATCAGTCCTTTCCCCATTACACAGGTATAAGAGAGCAACAACATTGGAATGCTCCTAGTCATGTCTCTCACAGCCCCTCTCAGCCTGTCTCCTGGGATAATAGAGGAAGGTTGTGGCTGTTGGCTTTGTGTCAGCACAAAGGAAGAGGCAAGTCCTCAAGGTTGGTGGGGAGGAAGAGCTGGGATGAAGTTGGAGGAGCAGGCTGCAGGTGCAAACACTTGTAACAGTTTCATTGAGGTCCTTGCGTTGTGTCAGCCCCTCTCTTAGAGGAAATGCATTTGCAAAGGAGGGTCCTGTTTCCACGGTGGGTGTTTTCTTTTTTTGATTTTGGGAAAACAATACTGGGAGGATTCGGGGATGTTAACTTGAGCAGAACAGCTTTTTGTCTTTAATCTGTAGCATTCTTAGTGTTGCCAGTAAAGACAAATGAAAGATACTTCCAGGTGCTCAGCACCTCACACACTCCCATCGCCAGAGAATTTTAACTGGAATCCCATTCTGTGTATAGCCATTTCTAAAAAAAAGGTTTCATGATGTTGCATTATTGGGAGAAAGAGAATGAAATGCCTGTCTGTTATATATCAGGGAACGAAAATCAGCAGCTCTAAAATACAATCTGAATGCAGATATCACAGTGATGACCAATGAATAAGGCAGTGAGCAGAGCATGAAGTTTTTTACACCAGTCTGCTTCCTTGGGATTCCCATCGAGTTTGCACACACAGTTTAGCTAAAATTCAATGGCTGTTCTGCACTGAAATATTTATCAGAGCTAAAGATAAGCCTAAGCCGCAATGAAATCTCAACGGAGATCTCAGCTCCCCATGATGAGCTGGAGAGGGGTTTGGGCCCATTCAGACTTTGCAAAAGTGTGAATATTTTAAGGAAGGATTTTGAAGGCAGAAAATACTAGCACTTTTGGGAGAAGGAGTCTTGTGCACAGAACCAGCAGGGAATGAGTGACAAAACCAAGAGGGGAATGCTTTTCCTTGCACAAAAATAGATGTTTCCTAGTAGCCCCTGGGTAATGGGTTAGAAATTGAATTGAGATTTGTTTGTCCTTCTAACGTGTTCATGTGTGGCTGTGTATTGCATGCACTAACTGCCCTGGCAGCCCTGGACCCAGATTCTTAAAATGTTTTTGCAACAGGATTTGTGTTTGCTGCCTTTGGCCTGATGAAGCTATAATGCCAGAGAAGTTCAAAGGCAGCAGATGCTGAACCGTGGCTCTTCTTCTTTTTTTTTCACCACATGTATGCAAATATCAGCTGTCAGCTAGAGATTATGGAAAATAATTCCTTCTGAATGATAGGAATAAACACTTTTCAAACATCTGTATGAAGAAGAAAAACAGAAGATGATGACAATCAGACAGACAGGGGGGCAAGGAAAGCATAAACAATTAGCATGGCTGGGTAGACCAGAAAAGAAAGGTGAATGCTTTGAGAGCTGTGTTGCCACAAGTACTGTATGCTATAAACAAATGTGCTTGTTTTTCCCTTCTTCTTTTTGGCACTACTTCTCAGATAGGTCCTGCCCTCCTGCCCCAGATCTGAAGCTCAGTGGAAAGTGATTTGTAAGTGTCTTTTAAGACATCTTATTTTTCAAGCCTTGGATTCAATTTGTTTCCAAATGTGCTTCATAACATTTGATATTTCATGGTTAAAAATGTTTATTCAACTGTAAAGACCAATACTTTATTTTTTTTTCAAAATGATTATCTGATATGAATGTAGATTTAGGTAGTTGAGGGTTTTTTAATACTGAAAGTAAAATATGAAATGTTTTGACACATTTTAAAGTTAATTAGCTTTTCATTCTAGCTAAAAACATGATAAAAATACAGTTTTCTTCAGCAAAATTCATGACCTATTCTGTTATTTTATTCTGCCTTTTCTGCACGTGTGCTATTTTCCAACAACAAACAGCTCTGTAGGATCATGGGGAACTTTGGTCTTTTCTCTGCCCTATTCCTTCTGGCTAGGAGCTACTCCACTATATATAATAAGCATTTCTTTTTTTACTTTCTTTCTTCCTTCTTCAGTCTTGCAGCATACCCACCTCACCGTGCTCCTACTCTTTTGAGTTTTTCTGCTTTGTCTGCATTTCTGCAAATGAATAATTTTTTTTGCATCTGTTTTTGTGAAAAGGAAAAAACAAAGCAAAACAAATGAGCTCTGTGAAATGTCAAGGAGGCTGTTAAACAACAGTCTTGAGAACGGTGCCTTAATTGCATCACTAATGGGAGTTTTTATCTAATTGAAAAGCAACGAAGCAGATCATATTTTTGTTGTAGTTTCCATTAAACACTGCCTGAGAAGTGGAGAAATGAAGAGGAACCACAAAACAAATCTTTACAAGGGCTTGGAGGGTCTCGTTGCCTTGAGAGAGGGATGTGCCTCCTTGGAGACACGGCTGCCCACCATACTTGCCTTGGAAGCATCACTGCTGCCTACAGAACCCAGTGGGAGGTTTAAGCAGCCATGGAGAAGAGGTGGTGGGCAGTCACTAAGTATGCATCAAAGCTGTCTGCTCACAGGGCGATGTAATACCTGCTGAGGTGGAGAGAACTGTAAGCCTCAAATTTCTGGGGTTTGCAGAGCCAGTTCTAATAAAATTTTTATTTCTTAACAACACCTGTCTGTAAGTAGCTGATGTGAGCAGTTGCAGCATAAACTTTATTTTTTGAGGAACTTTAATTAATCTTGGACCACAGACTGAAGTGCATAAAAAAAGGTACCCTGTACTTGGGATGCCTAAGGGCTCTAGTGTCAGGCTTACTGCCCATGTGAAGATTTGCACACATACATGGGCCCTGACAAGTCTGACAAGCACTGCAGTTACTGACACTAGGATGGACTGGAGGTGCTGTCTCTCTGTCTCTGTTTCAATATACATGCACAAGCAACCAGCATTTCTCATTTCTCCTGTGGGAGTGGATAAGCATGTGAAAATTGATCTGTACTTGTCCAGTAAGTCCTGCCCTCCCATCTCAAGAAAATCTTGACAGATTCAATTAATTCCTCAGCAACCAGTAAGCTGACAAAACTAGAGGCTGGTTGGAAACCAGCCTGGAGCAATGGCATCATACAGCCAGAATTTAATAATGTGGCACTTTGGGAGAGAGGGTGAGATGGGACTCCCACCTCACTGCTCCTTTGGGAAAGAAGCATACTATTCTGGGGACTCTCTTGGGCTACAGGGATGGAAAACCAGGGACCCTTCTGGTCAGGTAGGTTAATAGCATTGTGGTATTAAGATTTAGCATTCTGGCCTTGAAAATGATATGGGACTTTACCAGTAGCTCTTCTCTTCTCCTAATAAGTGTGCAAATCACCACATTTGGTCCAAGGATGATAGGGATTCAGGGCCAGGGCTTAAGACTGAACTGTTTGCTTTTATCCAATCAATTAAAAGAAAAGCTGTATGGTTTTCCTGTAATTTCTGTTTGAAAGTAGATATCACATCAAATTGGTCTGGAGGTTTAGAGCTTATCTGTACCTAATATTTATGAATGTTTGTGGTGCATGAGTGAAACAAATGGTATCCTAAATTGTACTGGGAGAATATGAAGGATCAATTCAGCAAACAAAACAGGCCCTGATCTTGTTAGCTATACAAACACACACAAAAAAACATTCAGAGAATAATAAATATCTCTCATTTCAGCAGCCTGTGAAGTTCCCCCTAGGAACTGTGTACCCAGACAGAGATTCCACCAGGCAACTCTTTGGCTATGTGTAGTAACTGCAAGTGTATACAGAGTCTTTCTTAGCAGCATGTCCTGCAGGTGCTGCACAATTAACCCTAATCAGATATAATCACAAATTGAGTAATTGAGTAGCAATTGAGTAGCAAATGCTGCTCAATTGTCCAAGCAAAGGAGAACAGACTACTGAATAAACTGGCTGGGGAACAGAGTTTGGCAGAGTGCAACTCCCAGTGTAGAGAGCTGATAATATTCTTTTTCATGGAGAAGTGCCAAGGGTCCCTTAGAGATGATACATAGATAAGAAAACCTCAGAATTTGTGTCTCATCTGAAATACCTCTATACCAACAGTGGACAGCGGTCTGTAATGATACACTGGGGTGATGGTTTAATATAGACTCTGCTAGAAACACATTATTTATTTCTTCACCTGCACCCCTTCACATGCCAGGGTGTTTATTTTCCTTAGAAATATTCTCACCTCTGTCAGTAGAACAGGCTAAGCAAAATTTTGCAATAATTGATAAAACCAAATAGGCAAATTAATTTTATTAAAAAAAAAAAATCCTGATTAGGATCAAAGTCTCAGCACTGAGAGTCTCCTCAGGGAAATTCTGCCCAATTACCTTTTGATATCCCTAGCATTTTCTAGTAGCAGAAATCCTGCAGTGTTTCTGAAACAGAAGCTGCTGTGCCAGCTTCCTCCACACAGCCTGGCTTCATGGCAGCTGCCAGATGTGCTGCCAGGGGTCTGCAGCTCCCAAAGTTCTTAGGTACCACAGCTGTGCATTGTATCTTATTGCTGCACCGCAGAGGGCTCTTGATATTAGACAGTGACCTGGGTCTGGGATCCAGGGATGGTTTTCAAACAGCTGCCTTGAGCTGAACATTATTAGATGGGGTGGTTTTGGGGCAACAGTTCTGGTGGTTCTGAGATTATAGCTCTGACCATCAGAAAAGGGTTGCACTGGGAACAGGGACATAACAGAGTGGTGGCACATCAGGATCTGCTGCTGGAGAACACACCTCTATGGCAGCAGATTAACCTCCTTTCACAAATGACAATGGGGACGTAGTGGCCTCTGGATGCTGAAGTCTTGGCTCAGACTATCAGAGGCTCTTGACTCTTGTCGTTGAAATAGGGAGTCTTATGATCTAATGAGATGTACTGTTTTGAGGGTTTGTAGCTTTAGTCCCCTCCATTTTCTTTTTTCTTTTCATTACTAGTCAGATAAAACAGTGGAGATGAAAAGAATAGCGGAGGTGTTGAAGCAAATTTTTTTTTTTCCTTAATTATGATGTAAGGAAAATTATACATTTCACTTTAAATGAAAAGTACTATTTGAGGAACAGATAATGTCCTGGAGATGTTTTCTAAAATTGAATTTTTATTCTTTCCTTCAAAAGATGTCTCCAGGAGTTTGCTCTATTTCCGTCTGACTTTACTGAGAATATACACAAATATTCCCTCCTGTAAAGAGTGAAGAGAAAAGTAAGTCTTTTCAGGTCACTCTCCATGATTCTTCCTCCTCTCTGCATCACCTTTGATGTTCACCCACCTCTGCTGTGCTGGTGATGCTGCCCTCATCACTCACTAATTACATCTCCGTAGAAGTACCTCCATGCTTTTACTCTTCCCCCTGTGAATGGGCATTGTTGCTTTCTCACCTCTATGAGAGCACTGCTCTGAGTTACCATCATGTGCAGGGGCTGACTGTGCATGGGAAGAGCTCCCTGAAGGAGGCTTCCATTATAGTCTATCATTCTCTTCTTTGAAATATCTTTGCCCTGATTTCAAGGAAAGTAAATTATGGGGGAAGGACAAACCCTGCTTATCAGCCTGAGGTCGTGTCCTCCCTGCTTCTTCTTCAGGCACCCCCATGGCCTCTCTTGCACCTGCCCATCAGCACAATGGTCTTCCTGGGGGCTTCTATCCTCAGTGTTGGTCCCCAATATTATTTTTAATGGGCTGCTTGGGCTGAAAACAATTTGGATCATGTGTAGAAGTGTCTCCAATAGCCTCTCAAGCTGAAGCGCTGAGCCTACAGAGGTGCTCACAGCAGAAACGCTGTTAGAAAGGAACTGGCAAGAGACACTTGGAGCTAATATTAATAATAATGTTATAGAACTAAAGCAGAGGAGATAGAAGTCATTAGGAATTAAGAGAGTTATTGAAGTAGAGTAGGAAGATATTTTAGAGAACCTGGATAGATTAGTGGAGGAATGCTGATGAAAAAAAATGTATCTACGCAAATAGGCTTATGATTAAAAGCTGAATTAGTAAACATAGTTAAGAAGATTAAAAAGAAAAAAAATAAGCTAAATAGTTGAGGTAGGAACAGTGCACTGGCTTTGAGCAGGTTATGGTTTATCAGCCTTCAACTTGTGCTCTGCAGAGACAGATTGCAGAAGACCTTGTTTGGAGTAGCAGCAACACAGTGGGGACTGCTGGTGCTGGGCACCTCCTGAGGATATCTACCACAGGCACACTTATTGGTGAGACTGTGACTGAAGCACAGGGCAACCTCCTCATGCCGGGGTGCCCCTTCAGGTTTTGCAAGTGGAATTCCCTCTTTCTAGGGCCTGTTAATATCCTCCTGCTGGAAGTTGAATCTCTGTGAGTGGTATTTCAGCAGACACCAGGGACCGTATTTTCAAACCCTAGTGTTTGCAGTTATTGCCATGCTTTCTTCCAGATAGATTTTTGGGCACTTATGGTACTTGAGCATGTAATGATGCTTGCTACTCCACCTTGTAGTAAGGAAGAGATTATTGGCACCTTTTGAAGAAAAGTGCATTGCAGGAGAATCTGGGGGCAAAATTCATGACAATATAGTCAGTATGAAACTTGGCTTCAATTACCGAGCAGTTTCCTTGCTCATTTCTTTACTTACCTCTACTAGAATTGTGCTGCTGGCATTACTAAGTGGACTTCAACAGTCCTTTAGAGCATCTAGGTCCCACTCCTCTAGCAGCACTTATGCTCTTTTTATGCACTTCAATGATCTTTTCCATGTGAAAGGGAGGTGATTTCCAAGTGGAGACCAGTTTGCCAAAAGCATTGCCATGACTGCAACCATTGGACCCTGCAGTTTTGAATTGTTCAAGACTTCCTAAGAAAAGCAGAGGTTTCAGCAAGCAGTGCTTTGAGACCCACTTGCAGTAGGTTTTCCAAGACCTGGCAGCTCTCTCATGATGTCTGGGTCTCACTTTTAATGTTTTAAACAGCTGGCAGCTGTGAACAAAGGCTGTCCCCAAATTCCCCCAAAATTTCTGGTTTTTATATGTCTGGTATGTTTTCTGTCTTAAGGAATTGCTAATCTTGCACATAGCTACATAAGGTTCTTACTCATGTAATTTACTACAGCTCAGTTATCCCCACAGGCATTGCAATTACTGAGGGCTGGAGCTTTGCTGATACTCTATGGCCTCTCCTAGGAATAGGAGGCACTTGGCTCAAGATGCTCAGGGACCTGTATGTAAAGGCAGCTGGGGATGGAAAATGTTTTGAGGCCACCTGCAACGCCTCAAAAATAATGTTCTTTATTTCTGAATGAAAGTAAAGCTCTATGAATACTTTGTAATAATACTTCATAATACTTCATAATCCATCATAACAAAACTGTGTAGGAATATTTCTTGTCAGATTGGAAATGCTTATAGAGGTATTTTGCTTTTACTGCTAGAGCCTATTTCCTGTTCTGATGAGATGGTCCCACCTGCCTCTCAGAGTTCTTCCTGGTGAAAGGGACCTTCAGTTATAGCTAATGTTTTCATGAAATGTTTTAACTTTGCAGAAACATTACACTTCAATAAAAATGCTTAATCAAAAATACTCTGGCCAGCTCTATATATGCAAGCCTTTCCATTAGCATTACAGAAAAAGTATTTTCCTCAGTGCTACTTACATTCTGAAGTTGTCATTATGCCAGCAGTGAGCATTCTCCTCCTGCTGTCTGACACTGCCGCCGAGATCCACCAGGGTATAAATCACGAAACCTGTGTTAGCTTCAGTGATGGGCTGCAGGAAAACATTTGTCCCCTGAGTCAGCCTGACCAAGAGGAGAGTCTGTCCCAGTGATTCGGATATCTTATTGCTGATCACTGTCCTGCATTGCTCCTCTGTCCTATTATTTCTTCCTGCTCCTGTGCCTCCTCTCAAGCAGCAGCAGGCAATAGAGAACAGGAATTTTTTTACTCCTTCAGTAAGCATGATTGAGACTTCAATTTCTTGCCCGGCTTGTTGATCCAATGGAGCTAAGCTCATATCCTTCATAATTCAAGGTGACATGACAAGGCTCTCTGGGGACTATCCCTGCACACTACAAGAATGAACAGTCCTATAAATGGTCAAATAGTTTTCCGCTATTTTGACTTCTCTGTTTTGTTGCTCAGCTCTTGGAAAACAGAGGATTACTCTGTTTCAGCCCATAGCATATTGAGTTTGAAGAACTCTTTTGTCCCGTGTTCTTTTTAATTATTTTTATCTAGTTGTAATACAAGATCTTTCTTATCAAGAGATGTCTATGCACTCCTTCCCTCTGGAAGATGCTTCTGTTCCCATTTATACATGGGGACACTGAGTTAGAGAGAAGTTACTAGTGTGGGTTTTGTTGTGCTGGGCACTGCCAAAGTTGTGATATGTGGAGCACACAGGTATCTCCTCCCACCATAGCCAGTAATAACACTCTTTGGAGAATGCAGCATATTTTCCTATGACTGCAAGTCATATGACAGAGAGACAGCATCACAGCAGTGAACTCCTGGACTAAGAATCAACATGGAAAAGACTGACATGGTCATTGACTGATTTTTCCTCTAATTATGCCATGCAATAACACTGAACAAGTCTTTTTGAAGGTATCTTTTCCCTTCCGCACTCAAGATCTACTCTTTCCCTTGCTTTTTTTCTCAAGTATTTTCTCTGTAAGTGCTCTGTGGTGCTCCCTCACCCATTTGCACACACCTGCCAGGGCTGTCTTTGAAACAGGAGATTAAGGTGCAATTAAGCACGCAGACAACATGATCAGCATACTGTTACCTCCAGAATCCTGAAAATCACTATTGTCTCATATTTTCATATACTCCTCACTTCCTGCTTGGAATCCCCAACCTGCAGAGACATTTTGAAAAAGAGGATCAACACCTTCCTGTACCTGTTGACCAGTGAGTGAGTCAGAGCTAAAACTGGGATGCTGTAAATGGAGCTGAAGCCACCAGTGCTGCTCTCTGCAGGTAGACAAGCCAGCCTGGATAAAGGGTTACAAAGACATTCCCTCCAACCCAGAGCCAAAATAAAAAGAAAGCTCAAAAATAAATAAAAAAAATCATAAGGAATCTTGGCATTTGAATAAATTTAGTTTCCCCTTTATTTTATTCTTATATTCTGAGCTTTGACTAGGACAACACATGGAAAGGATCACAATAGACTATCCTGACCAGGAAGACAAGTGCAGGAACTTTGTGCAGACAAGAAGTGTCCATGTTTCAGGAGGCCATGACTTACAGGACCCCCAAAACTCTTACTCTGCTCTAATGTGAAACAGGACACCCAGCTGCTGAATGCAAAACAATTTTGCACCTACTAATCTACTTTTTTGTTACTGAACTTACTTCTGCCCCAGACACTTAGTATTTGGCCATTTCTTCCACTTTTTTTGTGATGTTGCTGTCTCTTGTAGTAGCACACTTGTGCTGTGATACTTTTCCATAAACCATCACAGACAGCAATTAGTTCAGGATCACCCTTTCCTGTAGTGAGCTTCCTGCATTTATAAAAAAGTGGAAATTTATTTATTTGTAAAAGAAGAAATTATTCGAGGGCTGGTGGTATCTGAAAGGTCCTGAACAGGGCAAGGACATTTAGAAAGACTCAGCCTGTATTAACACCAGCTACATTAACACCCTGTTGCATTTCTTGTTCTGTGGTAGAAATTCACTCCCAAGGAGAAAGAGGTCTTTCCAAATACTGCACTGATTTCCTGTAGTAACCTATGTGCGCTCTCCATTTTCTTGAGTCTATTGTGTTTTGCCTTCACTTCCCTCCAATCTAATCACACTCATTCCTCTTCTTAGCTGAAACCTCTCTCTGTCACTGTGTCAGAAGATTCCTTCTGCCTCTTTCGGTCTTCAGCATACCTGTCCCCTTGCTCATTAGAGCAGCAATCACAACAGGCTTTGCTCCCACTCCCTGGCTTCCTCCTGTAACTTTGCCACCTCTCTCTGTGCCTTGCAGTTGAGCCTGCAGTGTGTGTTTTTGGTTGCTCCGTGTGGTGTGGCAAGCTCAGCTCCTGCTGCCTTTCCTGGGCACCCTTTGAAGATGCTCTACAATGATTCTAGCCAGGAATGTGCAAATGCTTTCAATAAACCAAAGAATAAAACACTTTCTAGTTTTTCTGTTTCCAGAAGAGCAGAGAGAAGTGAAAACCCAGGAGAGTTCTTCAGTAAATCTCAGAGTTTATTTTTGTGAATGAGTGGAGGGTCAGATCAACCTCTCAGTTTTCAGTGGACAAAACATAAACAACAGCACTGTAGCTGTAAAGGTCATAAAGGGTCAGAGGAACATGCCGTTCTTCTCATCATCCCTCTAAATTCTTCAGAAATCTCTCTATCGGATTTTATTGCTATTTTTTTGTGGCAAATCAAGGTCACTCTGCTGGATGTTTTATAACATGCACAAGTATGAATGCAGGCTTATGCTGCCTGCCAACCTTTGTGCCCAGTGGTGGTACAAGACCTGCCGCTGGTGCAACCTCCCACATGTGCCAGTTCCTTCTCAGGGTGGTTAACAAACACCCACTTCTTCCAGAAGTGAAGGATCATGATCTCAGCCTCAGCAACCAGCTGCTGCATTGTCCCTGTAACAATAGTGCTACTGTAACTAGAAGGAGGTGATGTTTTTCCAGGGATTCATTGAGCAAGAAAGGCTCTGAAGTGTGTAAGATCTGCAGAGAGTAGCAAATGACAATTCAGCATAAAGGCACTCTCTTTTTGGGAGAGTGGGAGAGAAGAATAATATGAACTAATAAAAGATAATAGGTTTCGTCCCTACACACCTTGCCTCTCCAACACAAAATAGAACAACTAGTTTGGTCAAGACAGAGGTTTGACAACTGTTGAATTATTTCCAGTTGAACAACGGGCATTTGGAAGCCCTGGAAACAGGGGAAAGGAGTTGGGAATAGCTGTTTACCCAGTCCTGGTGCTTCTGAAATTGATTAGCTTTCTTCTCCTTGTGCCACCATGGCACAGTACTTGCTGACACATTTAAATGTGCAGGCCTGACTGCTTGAGCCAGGGGTTACTCAAATATTGGTGTATTTAATTGCATGCACAGCTGCAGTGTTAAATATTCAGGTAAACAATTCCTGCAGCTTTTGCCTTCTTTCAAAGTTTGACCCAGTGAACCCCTGTGGGCTGTCTGAACTGCAGTGACAGCCTTGCCAGTTGGGCATCATATCTGCTTTAAAGGCCAAGCTGTCATGTCTTGCACACCCAATCTGCAATTCAAGTAGCCCCCTGTTCACATTCCCCAGCCTACATCTGAGACATTCCTCCACAGCCTTGTAGTTTTGCTCCCTTTTCACCATGTTGCCTGCTTGAGAGGCTGAGACCTGGCATGGGCAGAGTGTGTTGGGTCAGGCTCCGTGCTTTTCCCATCCTACAATGCTATCCCAGGGAGGGTGTGACCCCGTCTATCACTTACTACATATAGGCTGGAAAAAGGAAAAAAGCACTGGCTCAGGCTGTTTTTAGCTTAGGAAGAATCTGTGTCTTGTGATTAAGGAAATAACTAGGGGCTGGGGTCTCCTGCCCTCTGGCTCTGCCTCTGACACAAATGTCCTGGCGGCCTTGGCCAAGTCATCTCACCACCATGGGATTCTGACCCCATGCTGTTTTCCTCCATCCTGTTGCCTGTCTCATCTCTTCGCATCAATGTACCTGTGTACCCCTGCAGGCCACTACTAAGATGCCTGAGCAATTAAAAACATCAAGCTTTCTGGCACTAGGGTTGTGATGGATACACCTTCCATATTTTTCACTGTCACTGAAAAAAAGTGAAGTGTGCCACAAAAGAAAATAAAAACCAACAACGGAAAACTCTGCTTGAGTTTGCCAGTTGTTGAAGTAAAGAATTATCCTCATGCAGCACAGTGCTGGCCCTACGCTTCTGCAACAACAGAAGAAAGAGATTCTGCTTCTGAGAAGAGTTTTTGTCATTAAACCTTTTCTGGGTTTTGGATGTGTAGTTCCAAGATGGGATTGCCTTCCCCTTGGTCACCACTCTGTCCTTGCCTGGACCATCATAATCTATAGGGAAGCTTGAAGATGATAGAGAGGTTTGCTCTTTCTTTTTTTTTTTCTTTTTTTTTTTGCCTTTTTTGTCTGAGGTTTGAAATCTGTGTTTCTTTACTGTTGAAGATAAAAAGATCTACTCATGTATTAGTGTTAAGTCTGTTTTCATCCCACACCTCCTTCCAGATCTGCTCTCATTCTTTTTAAAGACAGCTTGACTGTAGGTGTGAAATACAGCATGGGGAGTCCATACATTACTTCCCCTGAAGTAAATCAAGATTTTTGTTATTTCACAGTCATTTTGGCTGAGCTATTTACACAGCCTTTCCTAGATGCAGGCCTGGGGTGTTTGGTGGGAGATCCAGAACCCAACTGAGCTGTCAGTCCTCACTTTCCTTCTCAGGGCAGCTGCTTCTGTGCAGCCCTTGTCACTGTATACCCGTCTGCGAACCAAACCAGGTTTTTGCTGAATGAAAAGTGCAGCCATTACAACACTTCTTTTCCATTCCTCCACCCGATCCTCCAAGGAGAGCTTCAGCTATCAATTATTTGAGAAATTGGAGCCATCTGTGGGGCACAGGGAACTTTATCTTTGCATGCTGTGCATAGCAATGATATGAACCAGGAGTCCCATAGGAGAAACACTATTATTATTTAAAGAGCTATTGGCTGTCATTGCTCTGCCCTCTGCAGAGGTCTCTGCAGCTTTCTGATTGCCTGGCTGTTTGGCTTTATGCTGATTTATTGTACTTACATAAATAGGATGAATAATGTGTTTTTCAAATGGTAATTCAGCACCCAATTGTAAACTCCCTCTTTGTTCTACTTGAGCCCTTGGGTGTTATTTTCTTTCCCATATCTGTTGTGGATTGTCTTGTTTCTTTTGGCTTCAAGGGTGTCTCCAGTATGTTCAGGAAGCTTTGCTTGCATAGCAGTGGCTGCTCATTGCTGTGCAAAGGATTGTGGTTTCATATTCGATTTGAATTACTGAGCTGCTCTGCATATGTGGCAGCAGAGCTACAGCCTCACCAGGACCCCTCACTGGCAGGGGCTGGGAGACTCCACCTAGAAACACCACATACAGTTTTGTGCCCCCCTGTACAAGACATCAGCAAAATGGAACAAGATGCTCTGCGTGGATGACTATCAAGACGATCAGGGACCTGGAGCACAGGATGTAAGAGAAAAAGCCAAGAGATTGGATTTGTTCAGCCTGGGAAAGAGAAGGCAAAAGGGGATTTTGCTGTTTTTTTCACCTGGCTAGGAAAGAATATAGGGAAAATGGAGCCAAGCCCTTCTCAGAAATGCAGTATAAGAACAGGAAGCAAAGGATAAAAGCTGCAGCAAGAAGAATTCTTCAGAAAAAAAAAAAAAGTCCCCGGGAAGATGGTGTAACATCAAAACAGGGTCCAGAGAGTTGGTGGATCTCCACCACTGGAGACATCAAAAACTCAAGTAGATAAGGCCCTGAACATCCTGCTCTAGCTTTGAAGTTGTCCTGCTGAGAGCAGAGCTTGGAGCAGTACTTTGCAACTTCAAATTCTGCAATCCTGCCTTCAGTCCCTGTCTCCCAGGAAAGCATCAGGGAGAGAAGGGAAACCTCTCCCAGCTCTTTTTTTCATGGCTACCCACAATAAAATACAGCTGGGAAAGGAGATCTTGACAGGAGGGGGAATGTAATCCTCTCTCCCTATTAATGTTACCTGATGTAACTGTGTTTTCCATTTGGCCAGAAACAATAGAGAGAAATTCAAATTGCTCTGTGCTTTGCATTTTCATAAGTCACGTGCAAGTGGCCTGACTGTCTGTGCAGCCTCTGCTGTGTTGGACTGAGCAAGACCCAAGTAGGCTGTGGGAAAAGAGCAACAGGTAAAACAAACTTGCTGTGAGGAAGTTCTCGAAGGTTTGTGTTCAGGGGAGAGGAGGGGATCTATCAAGTAAATCTCTGTCTTGTGCTGTCTCTGTGTTTGTCTGTGGTTTTATCTATTAAATTGAGCCATTAGGAGAACCAAAATGCTCCCCAGAGTCATTCAAGATGAAAACACTTTTCCTTATGTCCTAGGTACTTCTAACCACTAGAAGCAATTTCCTGTCTCTCGGAGGCTTTTGCTATACACAGCATGTAAGTGATGGCCTAGGACGGCTCTGCGATGTCATTCTAAATCTCTGCTTTGTCGCACATGATGAGTTAGAATAAATGCAATAAACTGCCGTGTGTCGGTAATGGAAAAAGCAATGAAGCAAGGTCCAAAAACAAGAGCCAGCCACTTTGCAAATAATATGTCCACAGCTGATAGTCAGCAGTGATCAGAAAGCCATGGCAGTCTGTGTGGCCAGCCTGTCCCCTCATGTGAAACAGGCTGCAGGCTTTTGTCCAGCCCCTTGCCAGAGGCATGTGTGGGGTATAGAAGGGCTACAGCAGTGTGCCTGGAGACAGATTTGGCATCCTCTGTTTCCTACGTTTTGGTACTTCATAAGAATATGGATGAAAACCTGCTGTTGGATATGACCTGAGGGATCTCGGCTCTGGCATGAGACTGGTACAAGTGTAGTAAATAAACTTGCTCATTTCTCCTTACTGCATTACAAGCAGGGTTAGTAGGAGCATTTCAGAATCACAGAATCATGGAATAATCTGAGTTGGAAGAGACCCACAAGGATCATTAAATCCAACCCTTAAGTCATTCAGTGTCAATGAGATTTGCCTTCATTTCCCCCTCAGTCAAAACTGGCATGAAAATCTTTTCCCTTAGAAGACATTTTCCTGCTTCTTCATTCTGACAGAACCTCAAGCCAGACTGAGAGTGGATGCTGATCTGTCCATGCCTATGGTTTGTAATAAGCTCCTCCAAAAAGTCAAGTTGTTAATCTCAAAAGGCCAGTTTGTTTTAGAATGCTGACTAAAGTGATTTACTCCCTAAGAGATGGAGGAAACTCAGATAAGGTAAAGAGAAAGACTGAGAAGAGTCTTTTCAGGGCACCACACACAGGAAAGTGAGTTAAGAAATTATTCAATTTGCTGAGAGTGCTTTGGATGAGAAAGAATGTTTTGATCAGGTAAGGAGTGTGAGAGTGTGACCTGTGGTAATGACAGAGCATTTGTCTGTTCCTGTGCCTGTCTCCTACACTGACCAAAATCTTCAGACAAGGGCATATTTCCACAGCAGAAATTTGAAAATTCAGATAGAGAGAGGGAACTATATCTTTCCCTCTTTATCACCCTTTCCACAGCTTACATTGACAGCCGGTCTCTTCTTATTATTACTTGTACAAGACAGACAAACAGCCCCATGGTAAGACAGTATTTCTTTCAAAACCCACCTAGAGAACCCAGGTCTTACCTATTGCCTCCCTTGTACTGCCAACACCTTGTAGGGCGCCCCAGTCCCAGTTAAGAAATAGGAAGCTGTGACCATATTTATTCACCAGTAACTGTATGGGATTTACTTTTTCCTTTCCCTACCTAGACCCCACATTGAATCACATGTGCACACACACAGATCCATTGTGGGCAAGCTGAAAAACAAGCTAGCTACAGTGAGCATTTCATTTAATACTTTATAGGATTAAATATTTGAACAGTTCCATTAATCTTGCAGTTAGCTGCACTGAACTGCTTTACCCACACCAGCGACAGCTGGAGGAACAAGTGCCTGACCACACTTCTAACATGTTTACACTCCCTTCCCACTTTGCAGTCCCTGGTAATCTAATCTAGCAAACCTTTTACAGAGACAACATCCCCCACTGGAGACTGTTCTTTCCTCGACATCCTTTGTAAATTACTTCTTGAAAGAGATCCCTTCTTATTATTTCTCTTCATTTGCCTTCCAGTGGATAAGCAAGCAGCAACCAGGCTGCAATCTGGTAAGCAAACTGCTCAGAGCATGAAAGAAAAAGAGAGGAAATGTAAACAAACAGTCCAGGAGGGTGGAGGGGATCCACCTCTTCACCTTCCTCTTTCCTCATGGCTATCTCCTTCGAAATGGGATGCAAATCAGTGCAGATCATCATCTGAGATGTCAGCCGCAGGCTCTGCCTTGAGAGCCATTTCTGATCCCACCCTGCTTCTGCTCAGCTTCCCCACCCGTGGGGATGTGGTTGCACAGGCTCATCTGAGAGGTGCTGAGTGCTGGTGGTGGTTTTTGTGGGCTAAGGCTCTGGCTCAGATTCATTCAGCACACCTTGTCTTCCCCTGACTCTTCTCCAGTGCCTGTCACGTTCAGGAAAGAGCACTGGATGTGAGAGGTAGTTCCAGTTCCCCAGCCATGCTCTATCCTATCGCAGTGCAAAGGCAAAGTATCTCTACTGAAATGAATGATGTGTGAGTAAAGTTGACACAGGTGGAAAGAAGAGAATCGGGCTTAAGGTTTATGTGCAAAGTATAATAATCTGGCAGTTTCTGCAGGCTGCATAATGAACCTACTCAATGTAAAACTAATGCAGTTTCTTTTGATTCTGGAACGCCTCCTCATTAAAATTGTGCACTCTCCTTTCTTTAAAAAGTGACATATAAGAATGTGCATATTGCATCATATTAAAAAGCAGAGAAAAATTGCAAGCACCATCTCACTTTGCTAGGTACAGCAAACACTGTTGGCATCCCTAATATGAAAGTTTTTAATTTGATAGTTTACATTCCATTAGCATCCCTCATCTATCAAACCTGAAGTGCATAAATGCAGCACGGCATACAGTACTTTGCATTTGCAAAGACAGTGCTTTGAGGTGCATAAGAAAATATTTCTTGAGGCTCTAAAAAGCCATTTTCAACGTGATCTCGCAAAACTAAAAAGGAGATGGCAAGTGAATGGGCTGTACGGATATTATGAGAAACACATTGCAGAGTTACATTTCACAACCTCTCCACAAACATCCATCTGTTTACCTACTGACCACACGATTACCTTATCTAATGGTCCATCCAGTCTGTTATTGTGTAGTTCCCAAAAACATCACTGACACTTTGATTAAAAGGCAAGGAATAAAATAGCGCCCACAAACACATTTTCCTGGAGGGAAGCTGCTTCCCGGTGTTTCAGACTGTGACCAACATACGATCAAATATTAATGTCCTTAGCTTGTTGAATCCTCTAATCAAAATTTTCAAATACTTAGAGATCCTTAAAGATCTCTGTTTTGTGATTGTCTAAAATAGACAATCGCATAATAGATAATGATTTTTCATCTGTGCTGAGTATGCTCTGAAAATTATGCTCTTTTTAAAGAAGGGTGCCAAAGTCCTGCTGCCTGAAACCACCACATGTTTTGGAAAATGCCAGCTGCTCTTTTCGGAAAATATTAACAACCTTTTGGGATGAATGAAAAACGTTTTTTCTCCTTGCATCTGTGTGCAGAAGTGCATTGATTCGGATTCCCATTGTGGGTAATTCAAGGGATTTCAAGTAAGGTTAGTAGTCCCCTGATATGTATTTGATTTTATACATAATAGGGGGCATTCTTCTGGCCTGTTTGACATGAAGCAATAATATAAGCACAAGTTGCAGCTGAATGGAACTAAAGGAAGACAAGAACACTAACACAACTATTTGTCTGGACAGCAGAGTACTGTCCAGTGGGACTCTGTTGCAGAAAGCCAGTCAGGCAAGGTCAGCCTTTAATAAAGGACAGATACTCTGTGACAACTTCAGCTGCACAAGATAAAGTAAAAGTAATCACCCATGATTCAAGATAAAAAACCAGTTTCCCTGAACTCCTAAAGGTTTCTTCCTCTACTCTGTGTACAGCAAGCATTGCATCAAGAGTCACCTGTCATTAGACAATGCTTGGACCATTCCCTGAGTTAGCTACACAATAGTTTTTCTTTGAAGGGAGATTTCATCCGTAGTGCTATGGATGGCATGATGGTCCCTGACTTTTATGTCCTCAGTAGTAAATGGAATTAATTTAACACTGTGATGGTACGTGCAGTATTGGTAGGGAATGCTGCCTGACTACTACAAACCATTGCTCTAACCAGATATGAAGAGGCATTGCCTCAAATGCTTCTGTGATTTTGTTCTTGGCTCACAGGGGTGATACCTATGGAGGTGCTCACCCTCTGACAGGCTTATATGAGTCAGGGCTGCTTGGTAACACTTCAAATGATGAACACAGAGGGCAAACTCAGTCTTCCTGCCTCCTGACACATTAGGGGCCCAGACTTCTCTCAGAGATATCAGGAATCTTGGAGCTCCTGGGACTAACTGGGAAGCAGAAACTTCTCCAAGTACTTGAAAAAGAGCCCAGCTCTAAGTCAAGATTTTGGGATGCTCCAGGGGACAGGTCTTTCCACTGTGCACTTCACTGCTCTTCATCACACAAAGCTTCAGGGATCAGCCTGTATCCAAGCCTGGTGTCTAAGGGATGAGCTACAGAAAAAGCTCTCTTTCAAGCATTCATGAGATTTGCAGCCAGGTGAGGAAACTGGGATTTGCACTTGCATTTTATTCTCTCCCTTGTCTTTTTAATTTGGTTGAAACAGAACATCACCCTGTATATGAGAATCCTACATGGATTTGAGGAAGGCAGTTAAGCCAAAAACCTGCATTCATATACAGTCTGTGCATGAGAGTGGGGATTTCTTCACAGCCCCAGAACACTTTCTGTGTCTTCATTCTTGCCAAGTGTAAACAAGCAAACAAAATGCACCAAGAAAAAAAAAATCCACCAAGAGAAACTTAGCCATTGTCATTAGCAGAAATTTGCAAGAAACAATGGAAAATGACAGCATACAAATCCCAGAAGGTGTTGTTTCAGACAGTGCTACAGATGTGAGCCCAGAGAACAGATGTTTTGAGACCAGCTGTGAAGGACTGAAGTCAAACAAAATCAGTTGCATTGGGCTAATTTAGAGCAACCAGGTAGAGCTGAACACCTTGAACCATGAAACCTATGGCCCCTTTCAGCAGACATCAGCTAACAACTACATATGTAAGAGACTGAATCCTCCACAACTCAAATTTATACCTTCACATCAAATGTACTCACAGGTCCCTAAAAGAAGCTTCTCATAAGCTAGAGATGAGAGGACATCTGTCAAGTCATGTGTTTAAAGTAAATTCATTCATGGTGGCATTAATTTCAGAGTAGTATTTCAGCCCTGTGTACCAAGGTAGACTTGAAGTTTGTTTTGGGAAATCATTAAATACTTAGCTCACCATTTCTTCTTTACAAGATGGCAATCCTGGTATTGTTTGCTTATGGAGTAAAGTGATGCCATGTCCTCACCTCCCCCAGACCTCTCTCCTTCTGGTCTTCAACCTGAGAGGTTTCACATGTACCCTTCAGCTATGGTCAACATCACAGTTTGTTTGGATAGTGTCAATCTGTTTGCATCTCTACAGTGTTTGCATATAGTGAAATACTTGCATCATATACTGTGTTACTGGTTGCAATGTATTCTGGCACTCAGCTTTTATGCAATGTACCTCCTTGTACTTGCTTCTTTTCTTGCAGTCTTGTGACACTGATGGAGTCAGCTTCATACAGGAAACCTCTTCTGGAGGAGGCAGATCCGAGACTTAGGTGGCAGCTTCAATTCCCTTTTGTGTCTCATGTGCAGATTATCAGAAATAAATTGTCTTGGTCATTTCCTTCAGGATGCCTTCAAAAGGGCACTGGAAACCTCTACCTTCTTTCACCTGTGGAAATTCAATATTGGAAAACACAGGTTTCCTGACATAATGCACAGGGGTGCCTTTGGAGGGTGGCAGGTTGTAAATGGAGTCACCACAACACTTCTGTGTGAAGGGAAAGTGCATTTCTGAGAGAAGACACCTACCCAAATACCTTGTACAGAACTTAGTGCCTCTGCTGTTGTTACTGATGACTTTTAACTCTTCTGAGTGGACCCTGAGCCCAGGAAAAGGTCAGCACCATTATGTCACATCTTTGAAACAAGACATCCATCTGAGGCTGCAGAGCCAAATCAGAGCTGCAAGCATTGTAGCCCTGTGATACTCCCTGGCAGGCTTTTCCCGTGAAAAGCATAGGAATGGTGTCAGCCCATGTCCCTTCTGAGTGGTGGTAGCAGACAGTGTGAGATCCTGCTCCTTGTTCAGAGCACATGGTGGTTCCCACCCATGTGCTTTAGGTCCTGCAGGCTGGTGCTGGAGTCCCACAACTTTGCTGATCACTGCTCCTAGGAAACTCAGCCTTTGTATTTCACCCAAACAGGCAAGAGCAAGCTGACTCAAGACCAACCTGGGGTGTGAAAAAGGAAACCAAGAGCAGAAGGAAATCAGTGCCAGTTTCAAAAAAAAGTTCATTGAATTGTCCCAAAATCCCAGAACCCTGTCTACCTGCTGCTCTCTTAAATACCCACACATAGAACTGTGGGCATTGCATAGCTGAAGACACAGAGGGACATACACAAATTCAAATAATTATGTATGTATATGTGTATAATATACATTAATATATAGGAACTGCATCTTTATATATTTGTGTTCTACCGCAGTGAAGTAGGTTAGCTTCTCTTATTGAAACCAGCATGTGTGAGTTTTTCAAAGGAGAAAAAAAAAAGGAACAAAACCCTGCAACCTCACATGGCGGAAGAGTGATTTCTAATTACAGTCACTTACATATCAACATTGCTGAGGGATGCAAAAAAGAAAAGCTGAAAGCTGATGGCAGAATTGCAGCAGCTTTCAGAGCAACCTGTGGGCTGGTAATGCAGCGTGTGGAAAGCTTTAGTACTGAAAGCCTTAGAGCATGAAAGACAAACAAAAATAGGGAAGGGAGGAGAATGCACTGGCCTGTCACACAGTCACTGACACAGCCCTATAATGAAAACTTTTCGCATATGTTTACTCATTAACTAATAAACAAGAAAATAACCTGAAATGTGAGCTGCTAGCAGGCCTATGAATAGGATTTCTGTGAAGGGAAGGAAGTAAATAATCAGAAAATTATATTTGATATTTATTCAATAGTTTGCTGAAGCATTCACACTATGAAGCAGGATAGACCTGATCTCAACTATGCCAAAATGAGGTTCAGTTTCAGTGCACGCAGGAGCCTTAGGAACAGAATCCAGAACACTGAGCCTTTTTTACCATTCATTTATACTGGTTTTACACTATATTTACTCTGTAGAGCTCTTGCAGCCCAGTGGAATGGAGAATGAGCCTCAGTATATTAGATATTTACAGATGTAAAGCCATTTGATGTTAGATAATACTTAGTAAGAACTGTAGTACTGACCAGTAATACTATCCTAGAGACAGGCTGCAACTCCTAAGAGTTGTTCCTTTCTATTTTTTAGTAACCTTTACCTAGCATTTCTTTTCTAAAGAAGGGCATCAAGGGCTTTTTCCTGAAGACAAGCATATTACAAAAATGTGATAAATTTCAATTTAAAACATGTCAACAAATCTGAATAGAGACAGATATGACCTGCACAGAGGTAGGCACCCAGAGGGACACTTGCTTCAGGCAGAATCCAGGGCAACATAGGATACCTCAGGGTGAAGAAAAGAAAAACAGGAGAAAATTAAATACAGGTAAAAGCAGGATCCAGAATACAGCAGAGAGAGGAGACTGTGATCAATGGTCCCAGCAATAGTCTGTATATTGACATCCCTGGGATAGGAAAAATTTATAGGGCCTTGGAAATGGAACTTTAGTCTTTTTTTCTACCATCCTTTAATGGGTAGAATTCAGCTTCCATAATATCAGCCATTTAAAAATTAGTCTGAGGTCGTCATCTAGGGTTGTGTAGACATTGAAGAGCGAACAATCTAGTACAGGATCTATGAGTTTACTTCTTGAAGTGTTTTTTTCTGTCTCAGTCAGATTATTTAGGGAGTTGTCTAACTTTTAAATGGCTACAGTTAAGCAAGATGATTCCCACCCTTAACAAGTGTGACTTCTTGCTGGAGGTGTAGATAAATTTCTCCGAAGGAATTAGGATTTTAAGACACTCCACAGGGGGAAACATGGGTAAAACAGAGAACCAATTTCAAGAAGTGGGATTAGCCTGGCCTCAGACCTGGTGACAGTCAGAGGTTTAAACTGAGAGTGAGTCTTTAAGACAGGCACTGGATATGGTTCTGTCCAACTAGTTGTGATGAAATAATGGGATGAAAACATTTCACTGAAAGCTGAGTCTCTGCTTGTCTGGAGTAACACAGCTGGGCCAAAAGTGCAACCTGGAAGTTGCATCTGTTTTTCCCATTCCAGCTCATAACAGAATCACAGTGTGTTCAGGTTAGGATGGGGACTGGTGACTCTGTACAGAGATTTTTATTTAGCTCAAGCCTATCTATTGGTGCATCCACCAAACACAGACTCACCTCTGAAAGAATATGATGAAAAGCAGACGCAAGGGGAAAAGCTTTGTGCCATTAGAAGCACCTTCATTGAGTTCTGCAGTACTTTACCCCAGTGTAAAAGGAAGATCAGCCACTATCAATGGCTAAAGACACAACACAGTCATTATAGAAACTCTGAAAAGAAATGTTAAGGGGGTGGAAAATTAAGGACTTAAATGAAACTAAGCACTGAGGTTGATACTATTAAAATAACTTCTTTCATCAGAAAATCAGATTATTAAACCTTTTCCACCCAAGACAGAAGTACTATCTTCCCCAGAAAATAATTTTTTTCTGAAGAAAAATAAAGGACTGGGTCAAAATTTTTCTACAAAGAAATCTCTGAGTGAATAAGCCACAGGGTGTCCCAAAGGAACTACAGTTCCGCTGACTCATTGTCTCATTCTCATAGCTAACATATTATCCAAGCCAGACTTCCACTCCTGCTGGAAAGTGTTTGAAGGGGGTTTGCAATATGCTACCTCCCTTTGCCAGGAGAGTTTGGAGTGCATCATGAGAAACATAGTAACCAGAGATTGTGATTGATACGTGAGGAAATGATATGGTGCCTCAATTAGAGCCTTCATTAGGCTCGCTGAGACGCAAAATTATATAAACACCTAGGTTTTCCATCGAAACACTCCTCTTCCCTCCACCCCCTCCAAGTGAGAGCAACTCTCACCTATAACATAGGATTTGTTATTTTGGAGCTTCACATAATTCATATCAGGAAGCCCAATGACAACATTTTTTGGGTATTATTGTGATTTTCCCTGCTGTCTCGCATTTAATCTGATTTTACCTCTCTCTTCTGTAGATGCCATTTTCTTCCATAACTACTTCCCCTTCTGTGTCCTCACTTAAATCATCAATATTTTTCATCATTGTCTTGCCAGTTTCTTGTAAGTCTGCTGCAACAGGCATGATTGCTTCCACATCTCCTTAGCTCCCTACCCCTGGCAGATATTAATTCATGGCTGTGCAAGCCTACCCTTACTCCACAGTGATATCTTTGGAAAATCAGGTTTGCACCCAGAAGACTCAAATCATGTCTGGAGTCTGACCTTCTTGTTTTCTAGATTATTCTGTCATGTGATATTATTTTGGTCCATATTTGCCCTCTTGATATTTCATTTAGTATTTTCTTGGCATTACCATTTCCCCATTTTTTCCCGTTTCCTCTCTGGCAGGCATGCTGGACAGATGAAGGTACTTTTAGCCTTACAAGGACATTCTTTGGCAATATAGGGGAGCTGTCATTTATGAATGGGGAAATGAAGCACAGAGAAATTCAGTGACTTGATCGCAGTAAGAAAGCTATAGAAAAAAGGGGGAATTGAATTTGAGTGTCCTGAGGTCGTGCCTAAGGTACAGATCCATTATTCCAGGTAAATAAATGTATGTACCAGTAGACATTACTGATAAACTAACGTGTGGTTTTGACTACTCTGTCTATCAGAAAATCCTAAAGATTTCACAAAGAATTGATCTGCAGTGGCATCTTTTACATTTCCTGGGTTGTTTTGTTGTTGTTGTATGTTTGTTATTTTCTTTTTCTCTCTTCATGGAGGGGTGAAGGAACTGAATTAAAAAATGCAGTGAGGCATAGAAGTGTTGCTTTCCATCACTCCCAGTCCAAGGCTACTTCTCTTTTCAGGAGGACAAGAGGCTTACTTCAGGAAGGTGTAGCACTGGAGAGTGCTGGCTGGGGAAGATGACCCTTTGACTTCTACAGGCTGCCCTCTCAAACGCAGAAGAGGAACTTGCGTCTCACTGAAAAGAAAAGCATACTCCAGTCCCAGCTTCTACCAGCTTGTTTTTCACTACCACTTTTAAAATTAATATGTTGCTGTGCTCTTTTCTACTTCATGTGTCCTGTCAAGGACTTTTCATGTTACCTAGAAATAGAACGTAATGCTATGTTTTAATAAAAATAAACTAACCAGCTTGCTGCTGCTGGTTAAACATCATTGACTTAACTCCTTGGTATCCAGATTTTTGCAGAAAGTAGGCTACATTAAAAACCATCATGATTTCGGAACTCTTTGGTACAATTCCTATAAAGCATATTAAATATTTCAGGTGTTAAGGAGCAGTTCTTTGTTTATGAAATGGTCTTTGCTATATGTCCATGAGGACTTCATACAGGTAAGGTGCAGTTACATCTGTCTGCTGCTCTGGGTATGTTGTTGCAGTGATCATTTAGTTGGATCCACGGGCTGAAATCTTTCCTGAATCTTTCACTGACACCAGCTAAGTGAGCGTGCTTTACTTCAACTAGCATCAGAGTGCTCTCTGCGCAGTGCCCTAGGTCTCCCCTCAATAGGTTGCCAAGTGCTTCAGTTTTCTTGACATTCTCTCCACCTATAATACTTCTCTGAGGACAGCTTGTAACATACGGCCTTGAACTAGATACCTCCCTGAAAACCTGTCAGAACCCAGACAGCTCCCAGTGGAAATGTCAATTCTTCTTGTCATGATAATTTCATTGCTCTAACCAGATGCAATATAACTTCTTTTTAACTAGATCAATGTTCTTTCCTTTTCACCCAAGAAGTGCCACAAATCCTGAAACACTGACATTGTTACATTCTTGTCCTTCTGCAGCTGGATTGAAGAACTCAAAATAACACAGTTAAATTTTTTTCAGTTTAGATTCCTTGAATCTCATGCATTAAGAAGTTCTTTGCTATTTGTACTGGTCTCTAGGCTCATTTCATTGACAGAAATAAAGACAATGTTAAATCATAGATCATAGAATCAGTTAGGTTGAAAAATGACCTTCAAGATCATTGAGTCGAGCCATTAATCCAGCACTGCCAAAATCCACCCCCAAATCATGACCCTAAGAGCCACATCTATGTGCCTTTTATGTAGATATGCAAGAAAAGTGTAAATACAAGCACCCTTTACATCAAGGGTCATCATCATCAGACAGTACATATTGTGCTAATATCAGTTGCACAATATCACAAAGTGGTCCCCAAAGAATCACTTCACTTTCTGAGTGACAAAACACAAAGTAGACTTAATAGCTGATTCCCAAAATTTCTTTGTATGCGTAACAGTTGAGATGCATTTACTGTCTCATGTTTCTCTTCTCAATTTCTTCTATGTGGAACTCCTTACAAGATTAATGGCAAAATTTTGAAAGACTTTCTCTGCCCCCTTCCTTATTTCCTTTCAGCACAGCAGACTGCATTTACTAAAGACAGAGCTTCTTCACAGCCTACTGTTAATCAACTTCACAGATATACACTATTTTTGGTAAAGAATATTCTATATTTCCTAACCTCATGGACATGGCATAAGTAAAGTTTTAACCTCCAGTACCCTGGCACTGCTCACTCTTCATAGTTCCGTTTGAGTGAAATCTGCACTGATGCTCAGGCTGATAAAGACTTTTTGAATGCTGCCTGTGAAAGAGTTAGATATGTTTATCTGAGAAACCATGGTGGTTTATCCAAACCTTTTCTTTTCTAGAAATGTCCAGAATTTTTGTTTTCTGTAGAGGACATGGTCACTTCCAAGACAGAAGAGGTAGAAGGGTCCACTGGGGGAGGACTCATACCCTAATCAAGGCGAAACTCCTTCATCCTTTTCCACCACAGCAAATGTGCAATGACTGTTCCCTGTGCCCTTGTTCTTTTGGAGCACATCAGGAAGGCAAGGCAGGAGTTACAGGATGGGAAAAGCACAAAAGCTCCTGCCCTCCAGTGTCCTTACCAAAAGCAGGGATGTGCCTCAGTTCACCCAAGGGATGCATTGCAGGGCAAGGCATGGTAACACATATCAGAGGGACAGTGGAGGATGGTGTGCAGGTACATGAGAAGAGAGGATGGTGATGGCTTTTATTAGACTGGACTATTTATTTAGAAAAAATAGATAAGCCATCAGGTTTCAATCAACCACAAACCAACTGCCCAAACAAATGGCTCCATAAACCATTATGCCTTGGCACTTTTCCATCCAGTATTCGCCTGAGAATTTTGCCCCATATATCTGGAGAACTACCAGCCGTACAAAGAGGAGAAACTACCTAGGGAAAATCTACTACTGGAATTTCTTTCAGTAAGAGGACTTGGACTGCTAAGGGTAGCTACCAGCTGATTATGTATTTTGCTGCCTTGTTTAATTTTCTCAGCCTAGTACTATGTAATCAATAATATCCTGCAGTCCCATAGACAAAAAGTGCGAACAGTGCACCTATCTGGGCTTGTGTTGTTTACTTTTAACTGTGGATTTCATTATCTTGTAATTTCCTTACTTACTGCTCTACTGGAGGTATCATGGATTTAATTTGTCCCCAGTTCTTATAATTTGGTGAGGAAGGCTTTAACAGTAAGAAATGGTCAGTTTTCTAATGCACATTGCCTGACTTAATTTTTTTTTCTTATGCACTTTATTCTTGTATCTGTTTATTTTGCTCTTTCAGAAGTTTGGACTCAAGTGTGATATTCTACATGATGGTGAATTTTGAGATCCCAATGGAAAGCATTTATATTGTTTTCTTGTCATTATTTTCCTGATTCCTAATCCTGTTTTAATACATTTGAGACATTTTAATACATTTACAATGTTTTTAACAAGGTTCTCCCTCTCTAAGATATAGATCAGTTAATTACATATTATGCCCTTTAGCTTTAGCAACAGAAATAACAGTAATATTGAGGTAAAGCAAATATTAAGTGTTGTACTCTTATTATAGTGAAGAGTCATGTCAGTCCTGGGCTTCTCAGTATAAGAGAGATACAGAGCTTCTGGAGCAGGTCCAGAAAAGGGCAACAAAGATGACTGAAGGGCTGGAGCATGACCCCAGAATTAGCTTAGTTGGTTAGAGCCTGGTGCTAATAATACCAAGGTTGTGGGTTCAATGTCTGTATGGGCGGTTCACTTAAGAGTTGGATTTGATAATCCTCCTGGGTCCCTTCTAACTCAGAATATTCTGTGATTCTGTGATCTCTCTTATGAGAAATGCTGAGGGAGCTGGGTCTGTTCAACCTTAAGAACAGATGACTGAGAGGGGACCCCATCAATATATATAAGTATCTGAAGGAGGACATCACGAAGAGCAAGCCAAGCTCTTCTCGTTTTGTCCAGCAATAGGACAAGAGGCAATGGGCAGAAACTGATGCACAGAGAATTCCACCTGAATATATGAGGAAGAACTTTACTATGCAGGTGACCATGCACTGGCATAGACTGCCCAGAGAGGTTGTAGAGTCTCCCTCTCTGGAAATATTCAAGAACCATCTGGACACAATCCTGTGCAATGTAATCTAGGACAATCCTGCTTGACTAGGGAAATTGAATCAGCTGACCCACGATGGTCCCTTCCAACCTGACCCATTCGGAGTTTCTGTGATATGTTAACCAAATACAGCTAACCAAGCTGACACACTGTCTGCGATGGTAAATATGAGACTGACATATTATCGAGGGAAAGAAAAAGAATTAAGTGTAGTTCAAAATATGGAAAACCAGATGAATGATATTATTAAGTAATGAGAGATCATAACTTCCCTGTGGAATGAGTATTACTATCACAGACAGTCTAAAAACTGAGATCATGTTCCCCATATGGGATTTTCAGACTAGATTGGTTAGATTTGCACTTTAAGAATAAGTTATTTGAAAATATTGATGTGAACTGCTACCAGTGAGAGCAGTGAATAGCTGAATAAAGGCAAGACAGAAGCAGTCCGATGTCAGAAACTATGAGACAAAATCAGACCCAGTGTGACCTGTGTTTCTGAAAAATGAAACCACTTAATGTGGATGCCTAAGTAGGGATGTAGGTTCTGCATATAGATGTTTTTGTTAAGAACTTGAGTTTGAAATTCTGTTTTCCTCCTGTCAGTAAGTTTTTACTGAAGACCTGGAGTTGTATCAAACGTTTACATGGTGTGTAAGAAACCCATGTATCCTGCCCAGCCATCACTGTTCTGGTGAAAGCTATTACTCAGTTCTGAATAATACATTTGATTTTATCCTGGTCATTAAAGGAATCATTTTGGAATGAGAATGTAAAAATTGACACTCAACTTTCACAGGCACAGCACAGAGGATTCTTGATCTAGTTCCAGAAGGTGTTTGACCTTTGTGCATTTAAAACATAGCCAGTGTGAATTTTATAGTACAATGAATAGAAAGATAAGATGTTTCTCAGTATCGAAACTAGTCTGGATTTATAACACTTGTTTGCTCCTTTCAACATAAAGTAATGAACTTAATTCTTCCTTTTCTTGCTCTGGTGTAAAGACAGAGTTAGCCAACAAAATTAATGCCAAAATGTTGCACAAATTCACATATTATCAGTCATATGGTCATTGAAATCAAAACGGTTAAGGGGCTGTGGATAACATGTCCTTCAAAAGATAAGAGGTGAAGCTTGTCTTTATGCTTTTGTCTGGATCAGGCTTCTGCTCTGCCACATCTGCCAAAGAAAACTTTATTTTATACTCATGTCAATATACAGTATGCAAACGAGTTGGATTGCTAGTCTAGATTTATAAATGCAGTGAGGTACAACAGTGATGTGAACTCTAGCTTGTTTGATTTAGAGAGGAGATACGTAAATTGCCAGTCATCTTCAATGATTTAGTCTGATATGACATTATGATGAAAGCTGAATAAACTGCCAGCACCTGTGGTCTTGCCTTCTGCACTTATGATCTGGAATTAAGACTTTGCTGGAAATTATTTAGTGGACTTCACTGTCTGACAGAAGAATATTATCACATGGCTATTATTAATACTCCATTAACAAGCATGTGGTGTTAGCTGAAAAGAGAAAAAGCAATTTCCGTGAAAGGAGCAAACAAGTTTAAAAGCTCCTGCCACTTTTGCAGTGGAATAAATGTGACAAGACACAAAAGACTGAGACATTAGCGAGACGATCACCATTAAGCTATTAATCATTTTCCAGTTTATTGCCTAGGGTTTTATACAACACAACACAATTCATTATATCTTGCCTGATACATCTAAAGCTGAATCCTGAAATGCTTTTTGGTGTTAAATAATACAGCATAGTAGACACTATAAATTACAGGAAATGGTGGTGTGAAGAATGTTGGGTGGTGAATAATTTACAAACATTAAAACAGAGCTAGGAGGGAACCAGTGCTGGAGCAAAAAACAGCAGGGGAAAGAAGGTGAAGAGTTAATGAAAGAGGCAGACTTAGGAAGCTATTTCATGTGGCTTAAAAAAAATAAAATTCTATACCAAATTTCTATACCAGAAATATTCTTACACTGGAGGACATGATAAAGCTGTTAATTTGTGACTCAGGTGGAAATGGTCTAATTAGTGGTGCAAAACAGTCCAGAAAATTTTGGAACAAAATGCTCTTTGGAACAAAATCTTTGCATGAGTGAGGTGTTCCCTTCTCCATGTGTCTTTAGGGAAGCTCAGTCTTCTTCAGTCCTTGGAAAGGTCACCCTTTCCTCTGGTTCTGGAGTAGTTTCTGAGCAGACCTGTCTGATCACCCCCTCCAGTCCTGGCTGGGGGTTTCACAGCCATATTATATTTTCTGAGGAACAGGGTTGTACCATGGATGAGGTTATCCTACCCTGAGCTCTGGAGTTGCTATCATATTAAAGAGGCATAGGCACACTTCTGGATGAGTAATATCCCATCAGAGACAGAAGATGTGCTGGCCTCTGAAATGTGGAACAAGGGACTGCCATGACATGCTTACTTCCACCACCAGAGAAACAATCTGGAATGCCATTGTGAAGTGTAATCAGCAATAAATGATTAATTAATGGCTTTTAAATGGTCTGTGTTCAGTATATGTTGGTGAGGCTGTGAATGGAGCAATTATTAAAAAATTCTTGTGTTCTTGGTCACAGAAGTGATAAATACTGCGAAGTGCTCTTCGATTACAGTGTCAGGCAGTTCACTTGCACACCACATTTCTGTTTCTAATTGCCAATAAATGATGGCTGTGCCCATGTTTGTCAGGCTCCCTGAAAGCGCTCAGCTGCCATTTAGCATTTGGCACACTGGCAGAGTATATTTTCCTGAGTGTTTGGAGACTGATTTAAATGCCTGAGATGTAGCCTCAGCTCTCTTCACCTCTCCCTCCCTTCTCTAGCTTCCCACCCCCAGCTTTCACAATGTCAATCAAGATAGCACAGACTAAGTATTAGTAGATTTCACTCTTCTGCCATTTACCTGATGTCTGGTCTTCAACAGATCAGAGACCCATATATTAAGAGAATTGTTCCATTGGTAAAAAGCAGGAAACGATGTAATCACCCACCTGCACAGAGCACTTTGATATCTAAGAATGAAAAGTGTTGTAATTAATTTCTATTTTGGAGAGCTTTGCAGACCTGAAGAGCCTGATTTGGTGCAGTAGAGCATTAAATCCTGTTTTTCTATAAAGTAAAAGGGAAGACATTGTATAAACAGCTGATTCAATTTGCCTCCCCCCCACCCCGCGCTGCAGTATCAGTTTTGCACCAGCAGAGAATTATACCTAGTTCTTTGCAATGACAGTAGGAGCATAGATTAGCAGGTGAGGCCATGATTTCCAGGTACAGAGTGATAGTGAAACATCTTTTAATATCAGTACTTGAAATTCACTGTGTACTCTAGGGAGAAGGTGAGATAGTTTCTCAGTAAAGAAATTGCTCCTTTTGTTCCTGCAAGCTGATGTCATCTGGGTTCATCAGAGAATGTGAATGGAGCCATTGCTTGGTCACAATTTTGGACCAGCACTCCCTGTAGCTTGCTCTAGGCTGATTGTCACAGCAGTCCTGCTGGAGACAGGGAACAAACACAAACCTCCCCAGACACAGGGGAGAACTGAGTCTCTCTCTGAGATGGTAAAAAAGCACTTGAGCCATCATATGTCAGGGTGTTCTGGGACTGAGCTCTCTGCCCCTCTGGTGCAAGCTGTTTCACTTCTGCATGACTTCATTAAACAGTCCCTGTCCCAGTGTGGCTCTACAGGGCATGAACACTCAGAGGAAGAAAGGCAGTTTCCAGTCACTGCTCAGAAAGGGGATTATGAAGTAAAGCTACAAGTCTAAGAGAATTCAGGTCATTTCGGGTTGATGAACTGCAAAAACAGAGGTGTGCCTCCATGCAGGCTGAAAACAAACTGGGGCTCTTCAAGTGCATGATGGAGGCATCAGAGCTGCTTCTACCCAATTGCTCTTGTGATACAATCCTGAGCTGTGCTGGTACTCCCTGTAGGATATCAGGCATTTTGTTTGATTTTTGGAGTTCCTCCACCACCCGGGAACATGTTACCTCTGTGAGGGCTTACTGCTAAGTCTTAGCAATGCTGCAAGTTTGTCAGTGCTTCTCCAAAGAATCTTGCTTTTCTCTGTTTCTATTCATCACTTCACCAATGGATTTTCTTCTCCTTATTTTGACATTTGGGGTGACATAGTTTCCTACCAAAACCTTGTTTCATTCCACATATTTCTGTTTGCTCTAAAGAACCAATAGTCTCTAAAACTTCTGTGCAAAGAAAAAAACCTTCACCATAACAAATCCTAGGGTAAAAGTAGGTATGGACACACAGAGAGCAGCTGCATCAAGCAAAGAGCTAAGAGCAGTTGCTTGGGGCATTGAGTGAGTGTTTGTGATTTTTCTGCTGGAGGTATTTGTGTCCAACTGAGACTTAGCACCATGCTACAGTAGGGTCCCTGCTGTTGAGGGCTGTTAAATAAATACTGTATATCACAAAGGAAACCATCCTAGTAGAATTCAGGCTTACAGATGGAAGGCATTTTTAACTCCTTCAAGGATAAATGCAGGGTATTTGCTCCTCAGGTGAACTCCACTGCACATACTGAAGCACAGGGAGGTTCAGGAAACAGAGTATGGAATGGGTACAGGGCTACCTCAAACAGGCTTTCACAGACATAAGAAGTGAAAGCCAGAGGAGTTATATAGTCTTTAGATGGCAAGCAAAGAATGAAGTGATCTTGTCTCTGAGAAGAAAAAGGTGAATTTTTAGGTAGTTTGCCTTGATGTCACCATTTGCACTCTGGAAAATAGTACTGAAGCTAGTAGTGGGTTCAACCCAAACCTTTGGATTGTTGGTTATTTTTTGCAGCTCTTGAAACCATACCTTTGTACAAAGACCACTGTGTTACATGCACAGGTACTTGTAAGAAGTTTTAAGAATGTAGTTCTGGAGCCTTTAGTTCTACCGGTTTGGACCCTCTTAGTCAACTTAGTAAAAGTGCATAAGAAAAGTTTGGTTCTGCTATAAAAAAAAGAAGCAAACTCTATTATTTTTTTTGGTGCCACAATAGTATTTGAAAATAAAATTAATATCTGTGAAAACACTGAAGACAGTATTAAAACCAGACCAGTTCAAAATATTTCATCATGCACAGAATTTAAAAATGTTTGCCAGAGGGTGTTTGGGGTTGGCTTATTTTTAATTCAAAGTAGGTTGCAGCTGCAAGGTGCACAAGAAGTGATGTGCTGGAGCAGGCTTAGAGAACCTGGAAATTTGGTGTCAAGTTTTGACCTTGCTGCACTAAAGCTGTGTGTCCTTGAAAGAATGGCTTCCATCCTGGATTCTGGCCTTTTCCCATGGTGATATGAGCCTTTCTTTGCAGAGAGCCTTGAAATCCTCATATAAACAAACAGTAATACTAAAAAAGGAGAAGCAAAAGTATTATCTATGTGTGTGCATTGCTTACAGGAGGTGAGAAAAATATTTGAACATCTTAGATGGCGGGTGAATGTCAGATCCAAGTTTTGAGAAAATAAATCTTCATAGCGTGCTCTTTTGCCCTGCCAAATCCTCCTTCTCTCCTAAGGGTTTGGTCTGAAACAAAAAATTACAAGGCAGTTCCAAAGGAATAAACTGGTTCCCTGCTGGAAACAGCAGATGCCCAAGATACCACAGTTGCTGCTCTGTGCATATGTTGATTTCCCCAAAGGCATGGCCTGGGCTGCTCTCCTCTTCGTCTCTTTCAGAGGGAGAAAGACTCAATTGTTTTCATGCCAGACACACATGGTCATGCATGCTTGAGCACTCACACTGCAAAGCTCTCATTCCCCTCTGTTAGAGATCCAAAATCTTTAGAATTCCTGCAGAAAATGTGCAGTCCCTCAAGGCCCAAAGATGTGCAGAAATGCCATAATTCCTCCAGTCCCCAATATACAATTTGTTCTCTTCACCTTCTCCATGATCTTCCATTCATTTTCAGTTTAGTTGCAGCTCCATCTTTCTCTTCCCCTCTCATCTTCTCTACCTCCATCAGGCTTCACAATGAGATACACATNCGCACACACACACACAAAAAAGAAGGGTGATACCTTTTCAACTCCAAAATCTTCCTTGTAATTTTCAGCTGACTCTAGTTTATGAGAGCAGGCCACTAGTCCAGAGGTGAGACCTTGGTCACTAAGGTTTTGTTCTTAGTTTACCTATGGGTGAAGTGCTGAAAGACTGGGAAGCTTTATTCAGAAGGCTAGGGCAGGAATTCAAGGAGCACAGAGCAAACACAGTCTCTTTGATGCTCTGCTGATACTGTGACCTCAAAGAGCATTGGCTGCATTTGCTTTGACCTACTGGGAAATTGCATCTACTCTTTGCAGATGGTGTCCTTAGCTTCCTTACCTCCTAGTTCAACAAGTCACCAACAGGGGAAAATGCCTCTGGCCTGAACCTAAGTATCAGCTTGACTTGATTTTGTTTCTAAAATCGTGTTTCTTTCTCCAAGCTTAATGCTATTCCTCCTCAGTAGCTGGATCCACTGTGAAAGCACATTTTTGTTTCAAGATGTTGCACAGAGAGCTAATGGGATAGCTTAGTGAAGCACACAGGAACAAGGGTATGAGAGTTCTTACTCTCCTAAAACGTTTGCCTTTATTGCTGCTGATACTGAGATGGTTGCCAGGTTTCGCCTGCAGATTCTGTCCAAACCTGATGACTGCCGTGCTGTGTGATGCCCTGCTTTGGGAAGACTGAAAGCACCTTTTCCCTGGCAGTGGCCACTGAGTATGCTGAGAACTGGATAGCCACAGGAAACTCAAAGATTGGAAATTAATGAAATGTCTTCTTCTGTCCACTTTCCTTCCTTGTTAGGGATGACATATGTAATGAGTCACACCTTTTCCTGCTGTTGAAGGAGGTGATTTCCCATGCCCTGGATCAGCAAAGTTGCTAAGATGTGTGCAGAAGAACAAACCCAGACAATTTCTTGCTAAAGAAAGATGAACTGAAGGAGGGTTCCCTGCTGGGAGCTGGTCCATGTTCACCTTTGCTTCCAGGGGGTCTGGTGGCTCATGTCGTGGTTACTTTGGTACTAATTCTTTTAGACTAAATTGTAGCAGGCAAACGGTTCTGAATTGCAGCCCTTGAAAAAGAAACCCTTTTGGCAACGTGCTCTTGTTCCTTATTGCTTACTTTACGGTAATGAGCTGGTGAGGTCAGGGCTTCCCCCAGCTGGATGTTACCTGTCTCTCAGCTAGTAAGAGACAGCTCTGCCTGGACGGAATTATTCTCCTAATGATGAATACAGGGAGAAAGAGAAGCCTTAAGATAGTCTTCTACAGAAAAAGATCTGAACATGTTGATTTTTTTTCTCCCCAAACTCTCAGAAAAAGTTTGGGATATCCCAGCAGGTGAATACAGGGCTTCTGAGGACTAATGTGGCACACTTTTTTGCATCTGTAGTTCTCTGTCTCTTTTTTGTCTTTCCATGTCTTTTGCAACACCTCATGAAGCTAGGGGACAGCCCAGATGCCCTGACTTCCTGCTGTCATTGCGAAGAGCCCCACAATTGCATTGATGGAGCTCTTTGTGGTGTCATGTCTTATGCAGCACCATTGGAGCTCAATTCAGTAAGTGGAACAACCAGGACACTTTGAAGTATCTTTCATGTGGAAATACTGATGTATCAAACACTAAACTCCATGCAGAACTGGTTATCTCTTTGAAAAATAGAGTTGTTTCCTACATTTAAAACACGTTATGTGATTTGGTTTTTTAATTGATAAAGGATGACGTGGGAGTAGGAAGATTGTTTTGTTTTGTTTTGTTTTCATCTCATTTCACTATTTTCAAAGATAAAAATTCTCATGACTCTGAATGTGATATACACTCAATGCACATCCTGTGAATCACCAGATGAATGTCATCTGTGAATGATGTCACCATCATTTGTTATTGAAGTTAGATATCACTTAGAATTTCACAGAAAGGTATTTAGATACATGTTGCTGCTGAGAGGAATGCAGATATTAAAGATGAGACTCATTGTCCCTTTTCTGCCATGGTTCCTCAGTTCTCCTCATTTAAAAATGTGAGATCATCTACTTTGCATTGCCTTCCATGTCAGTCAAGCCAATCACAGATCCAGAACTTCTGCACTTGACATTTCATAAGTCTGGGGATTCAGCCATCATTTTCGCATTTCTCCACAATTTTTCCTGAATTCTGACACTCCAACCTGTAGTTCTATCAGAAGTAAAGCTTTATTTAATGTTGTCTAGAAAAATAAATAATCAACTCTGAAAATTCACACTTACTTTATCACATATGTGCTTGAGGTCTAAAAGTAAGTTTCCTGATAAAACTCAGCTAGTGAAATGAATACTGTATGGCCAGAGCTTGCTCCACTTGACAGGGGAGATTCTTATTTTTTTCTCTGTATTACTTCCAGTACTTATGAATTCTCAGGATATTTTTCATTGGATTGCACCTTGGTCTTTTTTCCCTTTCTCCTCTATAGTGTTTGATATTAATACTGTTAGCATTTTGGTGTTCATTTTATCAGGTTTATGTAATGCAATTGCAAGCAAAACATTCAATAGATAGGAAATGACACACTAAGTATTTCCATTGTATTTCTTACAGTCTCTTGTATTGGCTGATATAGATGAGAGTCTTGAAGAAGGGACTGGAAGGCTGGGTGCTCTTCTGCTGGGTGGTTTCAGCAATTTTCCCAGTCTTGGTTCACCATCGGTAAATACAGATCATAACACCCCTCATCACTGTTGAGCACTTCACTATCTAGTGATGCAAAAGTCTGTATAAGATTATCATGTAATCAAGGAGGAAAGAAGGTGAGAGTGAAAGAGAAAGAAGTTACACTAGATTACAGAGGAGATGGAGCAGATTAATACCACTCTACATCTGGTTTAGCATGCTTTAAGGGAAATATAAGATCTGACATCATTCAGTCTGCATGCATAAAAATAATTAAAAAAATCTTCCCACTGCAGTATCCTTCTTTGAATTATGTAGACCGACTTAGTGGTTAAAAATCACTTTTTGTTGCTTACAATGGCAGTTTGCTTGGTTCTTGTACTTGACCTGGTTTAGATACTGATGCCAGAGCACATATATTTTCAAGGTTTGCCTTGTCTTGCCTTGATTTGTACTCATCTATTTCTTTCCTTTAAATCCAGTACCATCAAGGGGAAAAAAAAGTCTGTGAGTGCAGTTACTGAAGATGCATAAATCTTCTGAGGCATGGGCTTAGAAGAGACAGGCACAAGGCACTGTGTTTGACACCAATAAAGAGAGATGGATTTGTATTCAAATGGACTTGTAGTCATCAACATATTTCAGGGTAGGTGTACGTGTGAAACATGATGTCCATTATTCCTTTCAAAGAAAGAAAGAAAGAAAGGGAAATTAACAATAATGACAACAATAATTTTATTAAAATCCCTTGTGGAAAATGTAGTAATAATCATCAAGCTTCTCCCATGCTTGGCTACACAGACAGCGGCTTGACATTTAAGTCAATTAATAACACTGAACGTGAAAGATCTGAAAAAGAAACAAACACTTCTGTGTGCTTCATAAAGTATTTGCTCATTCATTCCTATTGCTCTTGTAGATAGGAGACCTGAAGTGTAGAAAAGTTCCTTTTGACTCATAGCCTGGGATTTGCTCATAATTTGCTGAAGGAAATGCTTTTGCACTGTTGCATCAGTTGTGCTCAAAGTGCTTCTCACAAGGGAGAGGCAACTTGGGCGTAATCTGGGAGGGAAAAGGAAAGGCATGTGGAACACTGCTTTGCACCTTGGCTCAAGCCTTTCTCATGGGAATAGGGTATTCACAGGCTGGCGTGCCTTCTAGTGTTGGGGGCATCATACAAAGTACATCACCTCTGCCTACTTCTTCCCCAGCCTAAACCAAGCTGGAGGGGGTTTGCAGTGTTTTCTGACAGGTCTCTGTCCACTTCCAGCTTTGGGAAGTACTCTTCCCCACAGACTGCACTGCCTTTCATGTGTTGCACTTGTCAGGCCACATTCTTTCCTGGCAGAGAGCCTCCAGCAGCAGTGAGAGGAGAGGTCAGCAAGAACCTGCTGCATGGCCAGACAAAACTAGCCAGGCAGCCAAGAAAAGTGAGATTCCCTGCTGTTCTTTGTGATGTTATCTCTCCTACCTCAGATTCCAAGGAACTGTAGTTTTGGGTTTCAAGACAAAACGGTTGGCTCCCCTGTGCCCACATCAATGTACTTTTCCCCTTTTCTTTGCTTCAGTTCCTCAGCACAGCCTCCATCACAGCCAATCACTGCAGGGATCAGAGTGGCTTTAACTCATCAGAGAAGCAGACAAGGAAGCTTGTTACTTCTGCTGACAGTTGCCTGCATTAACTCATTACCACATCCCTCATCTCTTCCCTGCTCATGGCCGTCTGGTGGCTTATCTACCTGCAGACTAGTTGATGGGTTTAGTGATCCCTTAGCTACTTGATTCACATAGGGCCTGCTTTCCCTCATTCCTGCTATAACCAGAGGACTTTTCTCTTTGGTCCAATATCCAAGTATTTTGCTTTATTCTCCACTCCAATCCTGAGACACAAGCCTCCATGTAGAGGCATATTCTTTTATAAATGCATCTAGCTGAAGGTCAAAGGTACTGCTTATTGATAAGTGCTCTTCCAAGGGACACTACTGCACATGTTGAGCAGCTGAGTCATTAGCTTGCATTAGCAGTTGATGAGATGGTCTTTCTGATGGTTTGAGGTCCCCCTGAAAACTTATATTCTTCTCTTTTGTCTGTGTGTAGAAAGTCCAAAGGCAGGTTCAGTTACATGGGAAAGCTTATGAAAGAAAGAGAAGGAAGTTATCATTCATTCCTGTTAGCTTTATTTAGCATCTTTTCTCCTTTCTGTTGTTTGTAGCAGAAAAGGCCACACAAGCTGGTTTGGAGTGTCATTGCCCTTCATTTTTATTAAGACATTAAACCAATAATGTTGTCTACTGAAAATGCAGAGAGACGAATAAATGATTTATGAAGTGCTTGGCATAACAACTTGTATTGCCGAAAATGAGCCAGTCTTTCCAAATAGCCACTGAGGAATTATTTTCTTCTCTTTTTTCTGTCTCAAATATGAACCTCAAAAGCCCAGACCAGTTCAGAGGCTTTATCAGTGTCTGCTGACAGGCAGAGTAAGAGTAGAAAGTCTAAGCCTGCCTGCACCAGGTGATGGAGCATGGCACAGAGAGCCAGCTCTGGCCTTGGCTGCCTGGCAGTGTTCTACCCATGTTGGATCAAGGCTGCAGAATCCATCACCTCAGCCAAAATGTTGTCCAGTGTTTGGGCATGAGTCACACTGCACCATACCCCAGAGCTGAGAACTGCCTGCAGCCAGCCAAGGCTTCTCATGACCTATTTTTTAACTCTCATGTAATTCAAATATCCCATTAAATATCACAATTGTCCCCATTCACCAAGCTATGACTCTTTCCATTCATGACCCACTTCTACCAGATTCCTATAAAGAAACAGGCATAAAAAACTCCCAGTCCAATATAAACTACAGTGTCTCATATTTTATGAGACATTACATGAAACCATTCATATCACCCAGACCATTTCATCTTGGAACAAAAAACGTTCAGAGTACTTTTTGCTTAGCTTCTGGAATACGTCCAAATCCCGCAGCTGTTTCCACGTTGTTAAACCTCTATTCCTAAAAACACTATTTTTTTTTACCTGACAATAGATGGTGCTCTTTCTATAATTATCTGTCTCTACAGTTCGTGCATATACCTCTTTATTTACTTAGAATGAACATAACAGATTATCCTTGGGTTTGTGCATTACAAGATACCAAGCAGCAATGGTAAAAAATAACCACCTGCAAACAAACCTACAAATATAAACTCTCTGTTATGGCTGATTTGCAACAAGGACTCAGAATAGATCCTCAAATCTTAAGTGCTCAGGTGATAAGGGACATTTAGATAGATAAATAGATGGAACGAGTTACAAAAATAATAAGCAATGATCCAAATCTCTCCCCCAGCTTGCATAAAACAAAATTCCTGCTGACTCAGAAAAGATTTGTCATGGTATTTTCTTCCATTCTGTTTTGAATAAAAAGGAAGGAGATGCTAAACAGCATCAAGAAAAATTCTTTTACACTTTGTTTTTGCCTGTATTCATTTTAACTCTTTGCAAAGCACAGAGAAGAGCTTCTGGTTTTTTTTCCCAGGACTTATGGAAGTCCCAATTGTAACTAAAATCCAAGACAGTATTATTTCCCAGGTGAGTTTAAAGGAAGGAGAATCATAAAATGCCTAAAATTTACCCCTCAAATACAGCAAAAGGAATAGCATTTAGAATAGTTTAGTGACTTTCAAAAAAAATACTATGAAGTTGTAACTTTTTTTTGCATGATTTCCACCCATTCTTGAGGTTGTTTATGTCCAAATAAAAGTCTTCAACCTGACATGCCCCTTCAGCCCTTTCCATTCATAGAGACTGCAAAATGCCTCTAATTTTTGTTCTAAATTAATTTTATACTTGGATGTTGGCTCTACCAATGGTCTCAAGTCTAGAAGTGTTACACAGAAGCTCCTACCACTGATGGCCACTCATGCATCTCCAGTGCTTAAATTAGGAAGGAACTCTTCCTAAAGTGATGCTTTTGGTGAGTGAGAAACGGTGGACTTTTGAGGGGGAAATCATGCAACATGAGCCAGGAGTTTTGTGCTCTTTCTTCTTCCTTCTGTTCTTCATCCTTTTGCTGGCAGGCTCTTCTAGTCTGTTATAACCCTAGGGGCTTCAGTGGTGTTAGAGATCTCGTGTTTCTTTTCTACTACTGCTTTTCCTCTCACTTGGATAAATATGCTGTCTTCTGCTGCTTATGCTTCTTTCCCCCACATTTTACCAATATACAAAAAATACAAGATGAAAAAAATCTGGTAGAAAGGGTAATTTGTGAAAATACTAATCTACCTAATTAACTTTTATCAAGTCATAGAAATACGACTGACTTCTAAGAAAAATTCTTAGGTTAAAAATATTTAGATGAACACATTACCTATAAAACAGAGGAGAAAACCCCTGTTTCTGTAATAGAAAGTATTAATATTTCTGATGGTTGGTGTTAGAAATTGATAAGAAACAACGCAATATGCTGAAGTGAATTCTAGACCAATTAATGCTTTAGGCTGGAGAAAGCAAAAACGTCATACAGCTTTGAAACTTTTTACCCTTGTATTATTAGTGGATAAATCAACAAAAAACCCGCATGAAATTATGATCTGAATGACATAATAATCACTCTATCCTTATCAAAAGTTTGAATTTTGAGGAAGAGACATTTTTGAGGGTGGGGGGAATGTTCTGCTGATAAGAGCTCAGTTAACCTTTAATATCCAACAGCATTGGGTATACTGTAATGTAAGAGTATCATGCTGGTATTCCTTCTTATTGGAATTTCCATTGTTCCTAATACTCTTAATTTCCAGAAGATAGACATGTTCCTTAATCTAAGATCTAGACTGCAAAGGCCAAATCCTGTTTTCATTTATGTTTCTGTAAAACACTAATGCCTCTGCTGAAGCCATTGGATTTATTAAATTTATGCCACTATAATTAAGAACAGATGTTGTCCTGTGATCTCTAATGCCCTGTGTGCACCTAATGTGTCATAATATGTAAACACAGAGGAGTATTTCTGAAGAAGGCACATGATAACAGTTCAGTGGAGGACACAAAGGCACTCAAATAAAGTAACCGTGAAATCAAATGACCTTTCAATCTGTTTATGAAAGACTTTGTCATCTCTGCTTTGAGACAGCTGGAACAACAAGTAAGAGAACTTAATCTATATCCCAGAGAGTCTTCGCCTCAGTGAAATCCAAAAATACACACAATCTCAGCTGTCATGGTCCTGTTTGTTTTCCCTCTACCGGTCTGAGCACTTGAGCTTATGTCTGTTGTGTGGTCAGGGTGGGCTCTCATCAGCCCTTCCCCAAAGAAAGGGTTCATCTGTAATATACTACAAGCAGTCCTTGAGCAAAGATATAAAGTGGATAAGGAATAGCATGATAAAAAAGTAGCTTCTTTCTCTTTTCTTTTTTTTCTGTTGCACTTCAAATAATGCTCATCATTGCTTTACATGCTTGGTTGCTTGCCTTAATACAACAAAATCTCTACAGGATGTACCATCCTGTCTTTCTACAGGAACCAGTCAGTCACATCACTGAAAAAAAAAAAAATCACTAACTGTCCTAGTCATACCTTGTCCTTGCCAAGGTAAGGGATCTCTTATATTTCAGGGATGTTAAGGGGATGGATTCATGGGATTGGATGCTTTGAGCCTTTGGAGCCTCTGACCAGATAGATACCATATAGAAGGTCCAATCCTGTAATGACAGGTTGGAGACACAGACACCCCCGTGTCTCATTAATTTTTCACCTTGAGCCAGGCAGGGGGGAAGCCTGAAATCTATTGGGGCTCAAATGCACTTAGAAACTTCATTAAAGCAAGACTTAAGTACGTGGCATCTGATCCCTAGTCATGATATTCCTCTGCATGTTCTTAAGCTGTGGGAAATGTGGCACAATGTGTGCTAATTTGGCTGACACTAACAGAGGAAAGCATTGGCAGAGATGCTCGCTGGACATCCTCAGGCAACTGCTCCCTCCCAGAATGAGGGGTGCTAAATGTTGGTGTATGCCTTAGTGTGGCATCTGGTCTAACACCACTGAAGCCAAGGGAGCCAGACTTTTGGAGAGCATAAACTGGCACAGATCCACTGAAACAAGTGAAGCCACCATAAATTCTGGTATCAGACTATAATTTGTCTCCTGTCAGTTTCTGCTGCAGAGAAGAAATGACCATTTTCCCGTCCCTACTGCTATCCAATCTTTGGTTATGGATTTCAGTTGTGCTTTGGAGGGTGCCGTTCAGCCTTGTACATATCTCACAGGAACTGTGCTTTGGAAATTCTGCTTAGTCCAATAAGAAGCCCCAAAGCAGAGGGAAGGAAGAGAATTGCATTCTGAAAGGATACAATTAAAGCTTTAATGACAAATACACTAGATTAAAGAAGTATGGAGGAAAGGAAGCTTCTCACAGGATTTTTTTGTTTAGAGAATTTCTAAAATTTTTTAGTGTCAGTGTTTTCCTGTCTGTGTGAGGTGTTTCACTACTGGCATACAAGCTATGCTATATCAGGTATTTAACACACTATATAAGTGGAATATCCTGGAAAACGCTTTATAACAAATAGTGCTACACTAGTGTAGGAATACTAAATGCCTTCTCATGCTTCAGCATGCAAAACTTCTTGTTCCTGTTGCTGCCAACTCTGCAGAAAGAGATATGCTAAAGTGAGTATAAAAATTTGCAAACATCAGGTTTATGGCTTTGTTTGCTTCAGTCTCAGAAGGGTCAGGCATTTCCACTGACTTCATTGGTTTGAAAAAATATTTCATCATCTGAAGGGGCTCCCTAGTAAAATTTTTAACTGAGGCTCAGTTTAGATGTTCCTGAGCTCAGATTCATTAAACGTAGGTGCTTAGCAATATCAGCAGATTCAGGGAATGTAATTCTTGTCCATAAATAGCTTTGTGGCTGCTTTGCATAGGAAACAGTTAAAAGGAATGATTTCTGAATAGAAAAGTTCTCCATTTAATAATTGATTTTTGTAACATCAAAAACACTGGCTATGATGGTGAGTCACCACTAACAGCAACAGCGGCTTGCATTTCAAAGAGCTGCCATAGAAAAAAACAGGAAGAGTTAACCTAGCAATAAAAGTTTCACGGCTCATGCAGCTTAAATTATTCACCAGGACACAAAATCATAACCATAAATTATAATGCTATGAATGATTGAGGGTTTTTAACAGGCACAGCAAAAAAAGAAATACTTTGCAAAGCCGAACCATTGTTGGACTAATTAAATGTCTTTGAAAAGGTTCTAATATCCGACTCTGAATTCCTTCATCTCTGCAGGTGTCATTGCAAGTTAACGTTAGCTGCCAAAACTGGTCAGGCTTGAGTTGATGTTCACCTCTGTTGCTTGTTACTCAAAGCAAGCCTAGGGAAACTTGGGCAGAAGCTGCATTCCCTGGGTGGGAGCAGGAGACAGGAGTCAGGTCAACACAACCCCCAAGTGTCCTTCAATGGTACCAAGGTCTGCCTCAAGCTGGGATGAACCTTCATGAAGACAGCTGCTTATTCTCTCTCCTAATGTGGAAAAAGGACTCATCTCAAGAAAAGGGTGAATTTGCTCTCAAGGGAGTCTGATGAGACCTGGGTTTTATGCTTCACACAGAGGTGGAAGTGGGTTGTGGAGAAGAAGGAAAGCTTCTTCCCACTATTAAACTGGGAATAACACTCACATGGCTGCTTGAGAGCAGAATTCTGACCTTCAAGTCACCCAGGAAAAAAACCCTTAAGACTGTAAGAGCTGACAGAAAACAGAAATTGTACTGTATGTTAGAAAGAAAAAAAACCAACAAAGAATGAATAAGGCACAGATTATGCATAATATTTTCCAGTGTTTGAGACCCAGAAACATTAGGAATATTATAGGAGAAAAGAGCAACAGGCACTTTCTGCTTGGGAATCTAAGGTCTGAGATGGTCCCTGAAAATGGAAAATAATATGGATGACTGGCCTTAAAAGCATTGAGATGAAATTAACTCCTATTTGGTATGTTTTTTAGCATCTTCAGTGTTGAATAATGTCTATTCTTGTACCTGTTGCTGTGTTGTAATGTTGTTGTAATTTTAAAGCTTTACTTCTTGAAGTCATGTGATTTTGAATGATCTCCCATTTTATTTGAAATAAAGAAGTTCTGTTGCTAGTTTCCATTTCTATGGCAAGTGATTGTGACTTCAAAACCCACATAAAGCCTTGGGAAAGTAATATAAGTAATTTCTTTGTTAGGTTTTAGGTCCTGACTGACAACTTAGCTCTGGCAATATGGAAACAGGTTTTCCAAGGGGAATTGGTGCCTAGCAGAAGCCTTCAGCTGAGAGCTTAAGCTTACCTGTGGACATGAATAATTAAATTTTAAGCATTTACCCCTTAATGGCATTTAAACCTTCCAGTCAGGTGTTTGTGTTCACTATGCAGTCCCTGGGGAGAGACAGGTCATGTCAGCCCCTGGAAATGGGACATGCCTGGGAGAGTCTGCAGCAGTAGCACCTCCAAAATGTGATTTGTATGCAGTCCAGTTGTGGCAGTTGCATACCACACTTGAGCTAATAAACCCTGATTCTTCAGCAGAGCTGAATAGCAGAGGTGCAATGCTGTGCTAGGGGGTTTAGCATGGACCTGTCCCACATGTCAGCTTAAGCCATGAGCCTGAGGTAGTCAACATGGGTCCCAGGAGCAGAGGGAGGGTCCCAGACCTCTCAAAGGTGATACCTCACCTGGCATGGCACTGAAAGTGAGCTGATGGGAGTCTCTAAGGTCAGAGGAGTCAGGCTGTTCTGTTGCACTGGGGTACATTCATGACCTGTCCAATGTGGGGAGTGGGAAGCTGTCACCTCTGTGGCCCTAATGGAAATCCCTACTAGATTTTGTATCTATACTCCAATATATTAAATGGGTGCAACTTGTTAGAAAGTGATGATAGCATGACCAAATTTTCGTAGGACCTTTATTTGATCAGAGCTTTGATATGGAGATGTTCATTTTGCAAGTTCCACAAAGCAGAGCAAAAAGCTTTAACCAAAAAAAACCAAATACCAAACCAAAACAAAACCCACCCCAAATAACCCCATATTAAAATAAAGACTACAGTCTATCACTCTGTAAACAGAGGAAAATGTCAAAATCTCAATAAACAGAAATAGAAGGGGCTTATACTCTGACCTTGCCAGGCCCACTGCTTCCCTCCATCTTGCTTTGGTTTCAGTCGTTCTGTGACTTTACTAGCTGGAGCAAACCATGCACACACAGGACTCTTTTGGTCGCTGTTAGCCTGATGCTGTGATCTGCCATGGAGATTTTTATGTCCAGACAGTTACAGTTTAGGCAGGACATATGCATATAGGAAAAGATGAAAGAAAAATTAGAAGTGTTATGCAACCTGAAGTATTGGTACTGTCTCAAAACAATGTTTCTTTGGAAAGGCATGAGGTCCTTTGCTGTTTCAGAGGCCAGTGAATGTGCTTGTAGGTAGGTCTCTATCCTCCCAGCCAATTGAAGCTAACACACAAGATAAATTGCTGTTGTCTTAAAAAGAACAATATCATAAATAAATAATCAAACAAAACCTGAGATGGGTTCTAAATCTGGCCATGTACTGTTTTTTTGGTATCTAAGCACTTTTATGCCATGTTGGGAAAGTTTACTCTTCAAAAATTGCTTAGGTTAAAATTTTAGTACCTAATAAACAGCCTGACCCACAGCTCCATTCTTTAATAAAACACATGGAGGCTGTTTTGAGTGTCAGCACTTGAACATTTGTGGTTGTGACATCAGGAATAATGTGTCCCTCTTGTTTGCAAGCCCAGCTTTTGCCAGAGTGGAATTGAACAGCTGAGCCCCATGGCTTGGGGAACTCTGACCTGGACTAGTGCTGAGAAGTCCTGTGTGTGTGTGTGTGTGTGAGAAACCTAAAATTATGTCTCTTACATGTTACAGGAATGTTATAGGCATGGTGATCTCAGATAAAGCAGAGTTAGTATTTTGAGTAGATGTTAAAGTAGTGGTGGGAAAACAGGCCTTTGGGGGAAGTAGAGGTTTTTTCCTATGACGGATGTGTGGAAGGACTGCAGACCGATGAACAGTTGTCCCAGAGCATCGTAGTGGGTGGCAGCGGTGCTGCTGAGGAGCTGAAGGAGGATGGAGACCGTGGCACATGATATTGGTGTTATGCAGGTGAGGACCTGGACATGATCTAGACAACTGTTTGAGATGCAAACCTAGGGGAAAACAGTAGAGTTTATGGAGCATTAACTTTAAGTGTGTGGGAAAGATATCCCAGGGCAGTTTGCAGTGGCTGTGTGCATGAGGATGATGTCTGGAGGGTAATTCTTGAGGGCCACAAGCAGCAGCTGGAGCAGGACACATGTGCAGGCAGGGCCATGGGCACTGGCTCAGGTTCTGGCAGAGAATAGGAGGCCAAATTTGAGGTTGTGTGGGGCAGCTGATACTGGGTAATCACTATGGGAGGAATGGATTGTGGTCCTGGGGACTTGCACATGGCAGAGAGATGCTGGATCATGGAAACCACTTAATAAGGATGGTGTGAGCCATGTCAGAGGGCTGGGATATTTCTCTGTCAGGGAAGTGAGGGCTGATCCTGATCTGCATGATAAAATCTTGTGTTTTCAGTTGTATCATTCTTTTATTCAGGAAGAGGAGAAGCAGGAGTATCAAACTTCATTCTTGTTCATGCTGTGTCTCTGTGTTAAAGACTCTGCCCTTCTTGCTCCATAAATTCCATGATGGTCTCTACCTCCTTGCTGACAGCCAGAAAGTTATTTGCTGAATCAAGGCTTATGCACTGAAACTTCCAGGAAAGCAAGGGAACGATATGACATCTCTCACTGAAATGGCCTGCCATTTCTGAGCAGCCAATTGAGAAGGAAACATCAAGACAGAGCTGCTTAGTCCAGAGCTAAATAGGAGAGGCTAAGAAAGTGATTTCCCCCCAAAGATTCTCTTCCCCAGTCATGTTCTTGCACTGGCTTTGTTCCAATGTCTTCCTGTAATGTTAATGAAGACAATGAAAGCAGGCAGACTAAGAAGGCTCCTTTAATATACTCCTCCAACTACTCCCATAGTGTAGTACAGTGTGACAGCTGGTGGGAGATGCTTCTCCCTTTGCCCCCCCCCCCCCACGGTCCTCGAGATGCCCGAGAAAGAGCCACACAGACACCACCAGGAGGGGAAGCAGAGAGAGTTTATTAGCATGGCTAGGGGTATTTATAGGTTCTTAGGGGATCCAAACTATGATCAATAAGAATATAGGGATAACAACCAATGGGAAAGGGGTAATAAGGGCCAATAGGGACACTTAAACAGAGACCGTCAAGGACAAATCCCTGAAGACCTAGCCAAACAGACAAAGGGTTTCTCAAGGGGCTTTTGAGAAGAACCATGACTAAGGGAAAAAAGAACAAGGAATCTATTTTATAAGACAGCAAAAGCTTCAATTTTTAAGGCATCCCAGGCAGCCTCCTCATTTCCCTCACAAACCCATCCCTGGCATGACCTCTTCCATTTCTGATATTGTAGGTCCACTTCCACAGTACAGATAGTATCAGTGTGGTCACTTGCATTACAGCTGCTACTGGAGATTTTGGATGTATACCATAAGAAGTTCTGTCAGCTCTGCTGAACTGGATGGTTATGTGGCATGAACTAATGCTGACATCTGCTGCTCCTTGACTTCTCAGACCCAGTACTCAAAGAGGCAGGCTCTGGAGAGCTACAAATCAGGGCAGAACTAGGGACAGGGAAGCAGGAAAATCAGAACAACTTTAGGAAAGGGGAGATTGGTCTCTGATGTGTTGATACTTAGGGTATTGGATGAAAAAGGGGTTGGGATGATAAGAGTGCAGACGAGCTCTCCACTGCTGGTAAGAGCATGAGAAAGCCCACTTCAATGCAGAAGTTAATCAATCCCTTTCCCACTCCCTGCTTTTTCACAGCAAGCCTTTTCCCTTCCTGCCTGCTTTCTGTCACAGTCTTTCCATTCAGGTGAAACAAGAAGAAAGATTTTCCTCTTAAAATTCAGCAGAAGTGTCAAGGCCTAGCTCCTGGCAGAATAAAAAGTGCCAGACAGTGGCAGGGCAAACATCTTAAAGAAATCATATTGTTTCTGGAACTGTAAAAGTTCTACAGACAGCTCTGTATTGAGAAAGCTAAAATGTATGCTCAGGAAAGGCATCAAAAATTCTGCACATCACTGACAGATGGACCACCTCTGTGGCTCAGTCATGCTGTTCCCATTTTCCTGAGCTCATGAAGCTGAGAGCCGAGATATCAGGGACTCAGCTGACCATGTTGTTTCCGCTGTCATTCCCCTTCTGAGTTTCAGGGCACCATAAAGACAAATATTGGGCAGCAACTGCTCTCATAATACTGTGTGCTAATACCCTCTTCATTGCCCACTGGACACCCTACAGAACCTGTTACCAACTCTTTCTCTTCTGTGGAGTGTGAAAGGAAAGCACTTATCCAACACTCTGACTTTTTATCTCCTCTCAGCAAAACAAACCTGGGCTTGGGGTTTCCTGAAGAAAAATAACTTTGTGTTGCAGTGGGCAGAGGCACAGAACCATGCTAAAAAATCCTCATCATCCTGTTGAGGAAAAACTCGATAAATAAAATACTAGGCTGATTCCCATCTCCTCAGCATCAGCAGGGCTCTAATGGAGTCAGGAAACTCCAGGTGATTTGTCCTAGCTGTGGATCTATTCCAAATTTCCTTATATAAGGAGAAAAATATGCTTTTCATAAAAAGCATACCCTGATAAAGAAACTGTATATACTATTACTGTAGTCTCTTTGGGATCCTCTTGCTTGTTCCACAGGATTCCTCTGTATTCTGGGGAGACAGTGTAGGAGGTCAACTAATGAGTGGACCTGACTCCCATTTCTTTCTTTTGCGTGCCAAGGATGTGCATGTTTCAGCAAGGACTCCCAGGATTTATCACTGGAAGACTTAGTCTCTTTCACAATGTTTTAAATGTTTTAAACCTTCTGCATCTTGGATGATGTTTGCAATAAAACTCCTGTCTCCTGGAATAGTTCTGCAGAGCATTGCATATCTCCTGGCTCTGAGTGTGGGACAATTCTGTCCTGAGCCACTTTTGGTGGTTGGTGCAGATCTCACTGGGCAGGAGCTGGGGCAACAGGGAGGAGGTTCAGTTGTAGCTACAGATCATGGAACTTACAGAATATATCTAGACATATGTGAGGTTAATGAAGAGCAAAGCTCACTGTTTCTTCCACACAGTCACTCCTCTGTTACTGAAACCAGATTTCAGTCTCCCAGACTGACAGGCTTCGAAGTGCAACAAATCTATGTGGTGTAAAAGCGAACTGACCATGGCATCTGCATCCTGCTGAGCCCTCCCCTTCCCAGAATTTTAGGTGGGCGAGAATCTTTTTATGTTCCTCTTTGAAGGATCACTTCTTACTACTACACCTTTTTTAAAATTTAAACAAAACAAACCAAAATCAGTTATAATTTTTTAGAGTATTTGTTCATAAGGAAAAGGTTTATGAGACTGGGACAAGTGCACTCAGGTTATGTGCAGCAGATACCCAGTCTGGGGAGAGCCTGCTTCCCTCTTACCCTCTAGTTGTCTGTTGGGAAAGCTTCTGTCGAACTGTTTGGTACTAAGCCCTTCCCAAATGAGTGATCCCAGTCTCGCCAGTTTGAATCCATTACTTTAATGGTAATTATTCATCAGTAATGAACCACGCAGTTAACTTGCTGGAGACAGCATAGCTAATTGAAGATGAGGCGAGAGGTTCTTTTAGTATTATTTTTCCTCCATTTCCTTTCAATACCTCTTTGCTTCTCAGTGGTATCTGATGGAAGTTTTAATTACCTCTGAGAACAATAACTATGTAAAGGCCCTACTTCTTTGTCTGAAGCAGTTTGCATAGAGATGAACGATGTTGTATGTTCAGGTCTCATAAGGAAGCTGAGGTTGACAGGGGTGGTAAATTCTTTTTACCCACTGAAACCTTGGAGCAGTAAATTTTTAAAACTATTTCCATTCTGGCCAATCTGTCTTACCTTTCTGTCTGTTGTTAAGCATTTCTCCCCCTGTTATCTGTCTGCCACACACAGAACAGTATAAGTGGAAATATTAATATCCCTATGAAATATTCTTTGCCCTAGCTCTCTCATCACATTTTGGGTATGGATATTTCTTCCTCCCTTCATTACCTCACCTTTCATGTTTTTCTTGCCTGCATAGGTTATAAGTCTTTCACAGCTTGTAAGTCTTTAGGCAGATGATGTCAAGGACAGACCATAGAGAAAAGCTGAGCCCAGACCTTTCTTTTCAGCCTAGTCTTTCCCACAGCATCAGTAGTGGGTACATTAGGAATATAGGAATGTGTGAACTGAAAAAAGGCACTTGGCTGTTTCTTTAATGGTAAAATTATTCATTTCACAGTATTGTGGAAAACTGCTTCCAAACACAAAGAAAACTTATCTGATGATAGAATTTAAGAATTGAGAAATATGTATTATGTGGAGATTTGCAAACTGTTTCAATTTTAAAGAATTTTGTATTTGTTTTGTTGTTTTTAGAGTGTGCTGGGATTTTTAAGAACATGTTCTAGAAAATCTTTGTGTTACATTTACTAAAAATTAAAAATTAGTCTATCAAGGATTATGAAAGAACCAAGAAATAAAAATCCTTGATGATAATTTCAGTGACAATTCTGAGTGCGCTAAGAATGTCATCTAACATTTTGTAAGAAATAGACATTATCATATCATATTTAATTTTCTGTGTGCTCAAATAAAAAAGCTATCTACCAATGAAAAGCTTTTGCCTTTGCAAAAATTCTAATTAGTTTTGCTGTATGTTTGAGAACTGCCTTGGATTAAAAAGCAGAACAATTTGTCCTCCCATCCCAAGCCTGATAGAGCTTATATAAGTTCAGAAAAGAGTTTAAAAAAGCAATTTTTTTTCATCAGTTTTTGTCCTTTTTTTAGCCTTTGCATTCCTGTCTAGAAGGACACTTGGCTCTATATCTTACAATTTCCATCTTCACCCAAGATGCCACAAATCTCAAGATGGATGTTATCCTCAGAAGACCTGTAGCCCATACCTTGGCTTTTCAACTGCTATAACTCCTCCGCTGCCTGGAGGACTTAGGTGGTCCCTTTCCATTGAAAATTAATGGGATCTGTGTTTTCAAGTCCCTTAAGTGGATTTGAAACTTGCAGCCAAGAGTAGAGAAGCATCCCAGCTTAAATATCAGGCTGAAGTTGCTTTTGCCTCACCAGAACTGTCATGACCCCACTGACGCTGCTGCATGAAAGTTCTGTTGATCTCCTCCCTATTTTTCTGTATACATTATGTTAAGGGATAGCTACCGAGAAATAAAGCTATTTGCTGGCCTCTTGCAGGCAGCAGGGAAGTTTCTATGGAGACGCAGGAGGATGCAGCATATTTATGCCGCTGGCAGCTGGGGAGGACCAGGCTCACTGACAGGTCTCACCTCTTACCTGTTGTCACAGTTATGGATGGCAAGCAGCAATGCTGCATGGTTGAATGTTGGCTCCAGTTTGTGCCTTTCCCAATGAACTCGCCCCTGTGTTGTCCCTTCTGCTGTAATTTTGGAGTCAAGTGGTATGACTTTGTGAGCTGGGAGTTGTTATTAACACACAGGGGTCACAGCAAATCCAAAAGACATCATCAAAAGGGGCAAAATCTGAAGTTCAGAGGTGAAAAACAGCACACCATAGAGCTCATGCTAATTTCTGGGGATACAGGAAGATGATTCAGTCATAAACGTGTATTTGGGCAATTCAAAAGCTTTGTGACATAACCTGTTCCTCTTTGACAAGGATTGTTGCTCTGATGGGGCTGTGGAAGACAGACAGTCATGGCTGTTCAGCTCCTGTCGAGGTGGGAGCTGGCCTCCAGGCACACAGGGAGCTGGCAAGTGATATTTTTGTAGCAGTCGTGCTTGGTTTGTCTCCAAATGAACTTCTTCACAAAAATGCCCCACGTATGAAGTATTTTGCACTCTTGAATTTTCATGTGATTTTGGTGCAGTGCTTTTGAGGGAAAACAGGGAAATAAATAGCCTGTTGAGCAAGAGAAAAACGGATGTTTTTTTTAGCTGGGAAGAAGGCAATTGCAAACTTCAAATTTCTTTCCAGAATCACATCAGAGTCTCTCTATGCCACTGTGCTGATGCCAGCCCCTAACGTGACTATGTGGAGAACCTGCACAGGAACCAGGGCTGTTTACAGGACACCCACCTGGAGATGAGCTGTTCTGAGCTTCCTGAGCCAGGACCATTGTGTTTTGACCCTTCCCACTTTTCCCCTGTTGGTTGTGACTGGCTCTGGCACTAATGCAGCAAGTGACTGCAGCACTGTGCTGAATTTTAGAGCAGGAATCAAAGGATGACACTTTACCAGAGCTGTGGATGGGAATCAGCAAGTAGTCAAAGAATGTTCAAGCTGGAATTCTGAATAAGGCCAAAAGGAAGGTTGTATGAATCCTTCTGCAGTGTAAAAGCATCATGTGCAATCTATTATGGGAACTGCAGTTTGACCCCTCAGCCAAAGAAGGGTTTTTTGCAGAAGCTAAAGGACAGTAATTTTGTGCAAAAAACTCAGCTTACTGAGGTGTAAATATGAGGTTTTTCACCACCACTTGATATTTTCAGAATTACCTCTAAAATAGTTGAAAAACCCTTTGCTGGGTCTTTGCTCCCCACTTCTCTGGAGGAGCAGAGTTTGACTGAGAACCAAAGCAAGCTGTATGAGTTGCTGTGCTTGAGCACAGGAAAATCAGGAAAGCTTTTCCATAAAAGTATTCTGCAGTGCTGTAAAAATAACAGTCACTTGGCTAATTCAATGTGACATGTGTCTGCTCCCTTCCCAATTATCATGTCATATTGTGGCAAGTTTATGAGCCAAAGGAGTCTGTCAGTATGCAGGGTCTTGTAGGGCCAGCAGGCTTGGGATGACCCATTATTTCTGAGCCTCACTCCTTGAAGGTACTGAACTTTGGCATGTACTTTGACTTCATGTAGGAACACCCCTATAGCTGTCACCATCTCATTTCTTCCCAGCCCTGTTCCGTATGATATTATGACCTTAAATGACATGAAATACAATAGTGAAGTTATGCTGAGGCCCAACAACTCATCCTTCAGAGCCATGTTTCCTTCCTTCCAGGCTGATCAAAAGAGGGGACAGATTGGGAGAGGATGAGTTAGAGGGTGGAAGTGGTGGTAGTACTTAGCAGACACATAGAGGAGCATGCTGGAGAGCAGGGAATGATTGATAGAGCAAGCAGTGCAATGGTGAACACAGGGGCTTCAGAGGAGTGAAACTAGTCCTCTGTTTTGTCAGTCATATTTATCGGTTCTACTTTCAGCAGTCAATGCAGAAATGCCTCCACTGAGACAAGCTTGGTGTGATTCTCCACTTGGTAAGCGGTGATGGAGTCAGCCAGTGGAGCAAACTGCACACCTTGTGGAAATGCACAGGAAACAGAACAGGTTTTTATACCTAGGAAGGACCCAACTTTATTCTTATGAGTCATACCTGGCAGAATGTTTGGCTGAGTCTTCAATGGCAAAACATCACTGGTTTGAATGGGGGTACACTGATTTACAACTACTAGTTTACATCCATTGTGTCCATCTCCATCTTGTGATCAGCCCTCTTCCTCAGAGCTTAAGCAGGTGGAGTCATGTTAATGCCTGATTTCCTCACCTTTCATTTTGAGAAAATTTCTTTGCAATGCATTGTTGGTAACAGCTTGGAATGTCAAATCCTAAAATATGCATTGGTGGAAGACAAAGAATACTCAAATGCAGGGGGTTTGTATTGTCTTTTTTTTTTTTTCTTTCCGATTATGATTTAGCCTACACTCATGATTTGTAGTTAAATATATTTCTTTACTCAGAGGTACATGTCAATAGTGTGAACCTTGAAGCTGGAAGTTTGTAACTCTTTTATTTCACTCAGGTCTGCATTGCAAGCCTTTTTTGGTTAATCCTCATTGCTGAGAGGAGCTTCATGACTGTTTAGGGAAGGCAGAAAAACAATCTCTGAAATTTAGTTGAGACTGCAGACAATGTGATGAAGTATCCTGAAATTTGGCTGGGAAACCCTGTCTAAAATGGGTCTCACAGTTTCCGTGTAGCCATCTGCAATCTATCACTGTCTAACGCAGTAAGGCTTCCATCTGAAATAAATGACTGGAGTGATGTTCCTAACGAGAAGCTGAGTCTGGCACTTTTTGCCCTTGTGGAGTCAAAATTCTGCTTGGGGCCAGACCCTTGTGATGTGTTCACAAGGGGATGGGAATCACATTCAGAAGCAAGTGCTACTTCTCTGTGTATTTGGCAGTCAAAATATTTCCACATGTGCCCAGATATGAGAGCCGGGTTGTTTAAAGGTACAATGGTAACAAAAGAAGCAGTCGAGACTTTGGTTTTGCATTGCCACAGAAGGTGGCATCCCTAGCAAGGCAGATGTGTCTAATACCAGGCCAGTGTCTCTGCTCTGTGACTAAGATGGTTTTCAGGGAGGCATTGCTCATGTGAGATTCCATGAGTCTGTCAAGTGTGTTTCAGACCAAAGTGAGGATAACAGATGATGCATCTACTCCCTTGTTTGGCTTCTTTTCTATTTTTTATTTCTCTTATGTTTTTGCAGATGCTCTATGCTCTCTAACCCACTAGCTAATTACTACTCATGCTGTGTATGACTTTCAAACTTTTGGTAGTTCCTTGATGACTCCTTGTAGCCTTCAAAATCCAAACATGGTAAATCAATATTTACTTTTATGTCTTCTGTTGCAAGAAAAGATATTCCAAAACAACATACTAACTATGCCTTCTTATTGATTTATTTGCCTTAGTCTTTCAAACTGCCAAGATTTTAAAGCATTCTTTTATTTTAAAGGTACTCATTTCTAAATTCAATAAACCCAGAATATTTTCACAGTGGAAACTCCTATTAAAATCTATGCATTTAGTACCACTGGCCTGTGGTTTTCCTGTCAAACTAATTTAATTCTAAGGAGAAGAAGAGAGAAAATAAATTATCTTAATTGCTCAGGACATGAAAATGTTAAGAGACATAGCTTTTTACTTGAGTTACTACAGCACAATAAACAACTTTGTTCATAGAATGATAGAAACAAGAAATAGAAAAGGTCAGTAAGAATATCTTCTCCCTTTACCCTCACAATCAAGGCCCAGCAACTACTGAGAAATATTTCTGGCAGATTTTCCACAGACTAATGATATCGGGGTAGCAACGACTGAAACTTGCCCTTAGGCAGGGATTCAGCATAAAGCCTATGACCTAGCCTATGACCTACTGCTTACATAATTTAAGCTCGGGGGGATTATATCTTCATCCTGTAAACCTAATGTTTTCTCCAGTTTTTCGTGGTATATCCAGGAGCATTAATTTTAATAATGTTGGAAATACTCGGATGTGGAAATATTTGCTTAGGAATGCCCTGTTTCATGCAAACCACAGAGTCTGAAAAGCAAATAATTGTCTTGTCCCTGCTTCATTAGGCTGCAAAGTGAAGGCCGTAGTGGGTCACTCTGGCTCAAGCAGTAAATCTAGAGCTCCCCCAGGTATTTGTTTCAGTGACTACGCTCCATTGCCTAGAAAGAAAAGCACTCCTGAGTATCTGTTGATGAGTTTAACCTTAAGTGGGTTAAACTGTCCACAAAATTAATATATACATAAATCTAAATTCTCTTGACATTGAGCTACAGCTGAAACTAGACTCATTCTATTCAGCTTAAAGACGGGGAAAAACCAGTTTGTGAATGTCTTATAGGATCCATACTGGTTTTGAACCCCAACCCCTATATGTATTCAACATGAGTCAGAAAATAAACCAAAATACTTTTAATTTTCATTTTTTAATGACGTTTTCTTTCAAGCAATTCACAATAGAGCTGAACACCTTGATTCATCCTCTCTCAGTTCCTTGAAAATGTAATGCCTATTTCCTAAGTGTGAAGAGCCACAAGTACCTCTCATTCATGAACTTTCTTCTTTGCTCACAGGAGTTAAAAAAGTAGCCAATGACTTTAACTTGGATTTGATTTGTTTACACTCATAAAGTGTTGAATTTGCAGCAACTGTATTTTCTGGTAAGTCTCACAATGATGATCATTACCTGAAAATGTATAGAAAACCTGACTCATTATTCTTTTCAAGATAGTAACAAGGAAGAAGGCTTTTTCCCCATGAATATAGAATAACCTTTACTAATGGTCAGGCCATGCTACATCTGCCTCTGTAACTATTTTTGTGTAGCCCTATCACCTCCTTAAATACATTAGTTGAGCTGACAGTATTGATCTGGCATAGACAAAAGTACAAACCCACAAGAATATCTGTCCAAACAATGCCTAAAGGACCACTGAGACCCACATCCTGTCTCTGTCAGAAATCAGTAATGTGTATGCTTAAAGAAAAAAAAGAAAGGAGAAGAAAAAAAGAGGAGAAAAAATAGCAAGTATGAAGTCTTTAGGATAGACCTTTGTCTCATCTTCATCTCCCGTGATGCAGATGCAGAGCATGCGGAACATTAAGTTTAATAGCTGTTTGGGGTATCAACCTTCTGTGTCTATCTTTTTTCCAGTCCTTTCACACCTTTAACCTTCACTAGTGTACCATGGCAATGAGTTCCACAGTTGTACCACACACTTTTGGAAAAACATTCTTTGTTTTAAACCTGCCTTAAGGCATCTGCTGGTCATCACTGTATTAGTAAGGAACATCAGGTCTTCTCACAGTCACAAACAATATAGTCATATCTTCCAGGCTGATTTGGTAGCTTAACACAATTTTGATTTCTACTATTTAAATTTTATCTTACCTCATAAGTCAAATAAGCAAACAAACAAGCAAAACTCCAAAACAAGCAAACACAAAAAACCAAGCAGGCTTGTAGTAGCAGTCTGGCAGGGGGTTAAGGGAAAAATTTCTTTTCCCTAGGAATCAGTAGTATTAGGCTGACAGGACTAAATCTTCTGTATAACATACGGAAGCTCAAAGATGCATGGATAAAACCTAGTTCTGTGTAAGCCTAGAAGACTTTTGCCCTTTCTAAATCAGCATTTCCTTTCCTGATGAGAAAGGAGCAAAAGTTACCATAAGCAGGGGCCTGTATGTGTTATCGTCCTGGTCTGTCCCTGATGCTCTGAGGACATAATTGTAAGAACTGCTACTATTATGACCTGTTTCCCAAGGAAAGCAAAGGAGGCTGGTGCTGTTTTGTATGCGTATTTTAAAACTGTGGCATCACCCACAGTTAGGACTGCATGAACAGTTTTAAAAAGTACATAATTTTCTTGAATATCCCTAAAGACAGAGTTCAAGTTCACCCTGTGAAACAAGAAAAGATTAGTCATTTCTGATTTCACTGTAACTTTCTTGCCAACCTCTGGTTCTGCTGCCTGTCAGGAGAGACCTAAATAATACTTGCTAATGAAGAAGCATTGCAGCAGCAGAAGCCCAGGATTGCTCACTTTAGGTTTAACCAGCAGCCCAAGGTTGCTCATGTTCTGGGATACATTTGAAAAACACCTCCTTGTCTTTCTGAAGGTCCTCCTTTCTCTTGACCTTGTTCTTTCACCAGTGAGAAGCTTTCCCCCCAAAATACAGGAGCATATACTTTCTCCAGAATATGAAATATCCCCCAAATACTGTTGTACTGCATTTTCCCCTGTCACTTCTTGTATCCTTTTTCTTATTTTTTCTTTTCCCGCTTCCTTATGTTTCTCTCATCTTCTTTTTCTTACTCAGGTCTGCCTTCTGCTCCAATTTCTCTAAGTTAAAATTTAGGAGCAAGAACTAACTTCATCTGATGACAAATGGTACATTGCAGGGAAGCAAAACCATAGAGCAGCTGGCGGCCTGTCCACTGGGGTGCTGGTGGGAGGCCAAAAAGCGATGACAAGGCTAAACCTTTGCAAGCATCCATGTTTTTTCTACAAAGCTCAGTAGACACCTCCTTCTAGCTTAGAAAGTATGCAATTTAGGAGATTAAAAATGCACTGAGGAACAAATATTTTCCACCTTCTTTGTTGAAACTACTAGTCTGAGCTAGGGTTTCATCTTTTGTAGCTTCAGTGAGGAGCTCAATATGTGCTGGGTCTAGGGCCCCCCAAGAGTCAATGGAGACAGATGGGCACCTTCAGAGAACAACTCAGCCCACTGGCATCAGTCTGGGTAAGATCCTCTTTGGAAATGTCACCATTTCCCTAACATTTTGGCTGTACACAGACAACCATTCATACTCTGGTGGTAAAAGTACTCTGAAGCCCACTCACAGAGCCCAGGACTTCCATCAGCTGAGATGGAGCAGTAAAGTCCTCAGGTAAGAGTGGTGATTTCCCAGAGACAAAATATTTTCTGCATATTACTGCTCTCATCAGGACAGTACTAGGATCAGGACAGCAGTGGTAGCTCCTGAACCCTTTCTATGTCAGGTCAGTAAATCACTGGTCTGCAAGTTGAATAGCATTTGTTCTATAGCTGAATTGATTATTGAGGCCCTGCTAGCTCATACTGGCCTGTACTGTTCTACCCACTCCAGCCATGCTGTGTCATAAGGAAAATCATGGCTCTGGTCCCTCCAGGAGGGGTATGTGGATCATTTATAAGATGGAGCTTATTAGTCAGAAGTATCTGTTGGGAAGTGGTTTAATTTGAGTTGGCAGAGTTTAAGGAACTCTGGGCACAAGCAGGGTCCCCAAAGCCATCTCTTTTATCACAGAGAAACTGAGACAGTGAAAAGCTTGAACAGCCTTCAGAGGAGCTACCCCACCACACATGCACACACTCTTCCAAAAGTGCGTTGGATTATCACTGAGTGCAAGAGGTTCATGCTGACCTGGCATAATTCTGGTGAGTTTCTGGACCAGTTTTCTTCAGGTGTTTTTCTTTGCTGGGGAGATGCTCACATGTAGGTCTGCCTGCAACTTGGCAGCAGACAGACTGCTCATCCACCTTGTGCCTGCTGGTCTGTGCAAGTTCCTCAGTCGCAGCATGTCTGAACACACAAGAACAACATCTACTTCCTAAGTAAGATGGCTGTGTGTCATTTTTAATTTTCTCAACAGCTTAATTATCTAGGGAAAAGGAGGTAAGTTTGAGGAGGCGTAGAGTGGTAGAACTTAGTCCATGTAGTCTTGTACTCTGTCCCTGTGGATAGCCAGCAGTGCCCCCATAAGATGCTACACAAGAAAGCCCAAAGTAATTCTTCCCCCCAGTACCTGCTCAGCTTCTGGCACTTTTGACAGCAGTGAGGTAGAGTAATCATTGGCAAGCTTCACCTTGTTTGCAAGATCATCTGTGAAAGGGACAAATAGCCTGAAAATCTTTCCTGATTTCTCAGACTCAGTGATGCAATGCTCACTGTATCCTGCCACTGAATGCGAGTGTGCACCTCCTCAATTCTCTGTCAGTGGTTCAGTTCATAATCTGCGTCTCAGTGAGAAGCCCTTCTGGAAGTTAATTAAAAGCCAAACTGCAGCACAGATCATTAGTTTGCACATGGACCAGGAATGAAGGACCACAGTGGCCCTGCAAAATTGGCAACAGATGCCCAAACAAATCTCTAAGCAGCGCTAACTAGCCTGCCCTGGCAACAGATCTTGTCTATTAGAGAGCATTACTGTACCACAGCTTGGGCAACAGCAACAGTGCTGGCTCTCTGTGATTTCTCATTGTGTAATCTTAGCAGTTCAAAGTAAATGCGATTGCTAAGAACATACAGCAGGTAGAAAAATGTCATTCCACGCCTTTAATCTGAAGTGACATTTTCACCTGCTCTCTAGACCAAAGGAAAAGGCATACAACTGGCACAAGTGACTGGAAAAAGTGACCATCAGCCTCCTACTAGTAGAAGTTACCATGTGCAGAAGAATTACAACATAAAAAGTCCCATAAATCCAGCTGGTCCAAAGTGTCAGCTTTCAGTGCCTGTCTTTTAACTAGTCCACTGAACACCTTCAGGTTTTTGCCCTCTGCTCTCAAAATGTGTGAGAAGTGATAACCCTCCACAGCTATTCTTTTCTTTTTCTCTCTCTCCATCACAGCACTCCCACATGCTTCCCTTGGCTCTGAAACCTAGAAAAGATTTCAAATCCAGAGAGGTTTTCTGAGTCTTGCTGCTACCTGTAGTAATTTTGGCGCTGGTCCACTTCTTTCTATTCTTTTTCTTTTCTCGTACTTGTCTTGCATTGATTTTGGAAGCTCTTTAGGTCAGGGACTGTATTTTTGGTCTATGTGTATAGCAGTTACACACCTCAGGGCTGGAATCTGGTCTGGGAAGATGCACAGAGTTTAGAGTGGTCTGACAAATACAGGGGTCCGCCCTAAGGAATTCTTAATAGAAGTTATCACTCAGCGTCTTTTCATCCAGTCAGGGGACAATAAACAGATGAACAGGCAAAGGAGTAGAAGGTGAGGTTGTTATGACAAACTTAACCGAAATCCTTGGAGAGTCAGAGACATTGCCTTGCTGTGAATTAAGCTAAAATTCAGACAGGGGAGAGGGATGGGTGAAAAAAAGAAAACTTTGAACAGCTTGGAAGAGTTAGTCAATAAATGACTACTTTCTGTCTCCTAAGAAAGATATACCCCAAGGAAATAGCCTTGGAAATGAGTGTCTACGAAATAGCAAAGATGAAGAAGAAATAGAGAACTATTTTAGTTGCTATTTCTTACAAGGAAAAATAGCAGCATATGTGTAAACAGATAATACAGAAAGATTAGGCTGAGGTAGGATGAAGAAAGAGAACTGGAGCACTTTCTGTAAGTAATGTCAGAAAACAGGTGAAAAAGTAATCAGATTTGAATTATGCTGTCATAAAGCAATAGTAACACACCTGTCAGAACAGCAGGATTTTTCTGTATGTGGTGGGCAAAGCCAGGCCAAATCTACACCTAAGAAGGGAACTGTAGTTAAGATTGGTCAAAAGTGCTTTCCCTCACCTTTCCCATCCAAGACTTTCCTGACATTGGTCTTGAATTTAAAATTTTCACTTTATCAGACCATAGGCACACTCTGGAGAGAACCATGCACGTGCCCCAGTACAGAGATGGGACTTGGCCAAAGTGTCCCTAGAGCCAGGAGCTAGGAGGGCATCTCATCTTTGAAAGGCAGCACAAACTAGTGACCTCAGCCCTAAATCTTTGTGGTTCACCAGTGCACCCAATGCTGAGATCAGACTGTCTCTGTCTCAGTGCAAAGTTCATGTACACAGAGTGAAGAACATTTTCTTGTGGCAGCCAAATCCCCTGCTATGTGCACCACAGGAACATGGCAAGGAGGATGAGTCTAAGAGACTCTGGCCTTGGATCTTATTTTCCATAACCTTGCAACTCGTGAGATGAGTTATACTATTGCAAAGTCAACACAAAAAGCTGTCAGACTGAACAGTGAGATTGACAGTGATATTTTATACTGAACTAAATGAGGACACTAGGAACACAACAGAAAAACATGATGCAGTTTTGTTATTAGAGCAATAGTAGGTCCAAATTTTCTACCATCAAGAAAGGCACATCTAGAGGGATTTACAATGAAAAAAACATTTGGTGGAGAAGCGACTAGGCTTGGCTCATGTGCCAAATTCCCAATGAACATAAATCAGTATAGCGCTGCTAACTTCAATAATGTTGATTGGCAACAGCTGATAAATGAACCAGAAATTTTTTCATTTAATTGGGAGAGATGGAAAAAAAATAAATCTTAGGAATATACTTCTGTAGCTGACCCAGAAGATTTGCATCTGGGTCCTATTCACACATAGCCCACAGAAGGAGCAGCTTGCAAAAGTAGACTTTGGAACGAGAAAGGCTAAGAACAGAGCTATCAAGCCTAGAATGTCTTGAAACAAGCAATGAGTTGAAAATGTGCAGCCAGTTCAGAGGACAAATTTAAAACAATGATGTTTTCATTGCAGTGAATGAAAGGGCTCACTTGGCATCTGCCATTATAAACACACAAAATGCCACAAATCCCAAAAGACTGAGCCCATGTAATCGGGCACATAGCAAACAAAGCAGCTTGGACACTGCGTTAGCACAAGCTGCTTAGAGAAGAGGTTTAAAAAGGAAAATCATGAGTACAAGCAAATGGAGTCAATAAATGAGAACAAGGGAGGCCGCTGAAGGACATGACTCAGAACTGAGGAAGGGCTGTCTAGAAGAGACAAAAAAAGATGCAGCAAAGCCATAGAATTTCAAAGAACAGGCAGAAATCACATCTGGATTTGCTATAGCATTTACAGGACCAGTGTCTTTGCTGTGTGTGAACAGGTTTGCTCCTGCCAACGCTAAAGGAGGCACACCATAGCATACCAGCTGAGGATCTAACTCACTGCTGGGATGTATGTCCCCAGCAAGCTTTAAATAGCCCTCCCAAAGTGCCTCCTGTCATGGCTTGAATTAAAGACATTCCAAAGCAAAACAGATAAAAGCAAATTGCTGGTTAATGAGATGCTAACTAGGACTACCATTTTCAGAGGTTCCTGGGAGGCTCACCCTGGGGTAACAATTAAATAACCATTCCCTAAGTAAACGTCATCTGTTTGTACACAATGCAAGGCTTATTCTGCCTCTCAGGATACAACCTGCAGGCTCAAAGGCTCCAGGTGAGACGTAAGAATGCGGGCAAAATGACTAGAAGTTACATATTCATTGTAGGTTAATACTAGCCATGCCATGAAGACTTTTTACTTCATTTTTGCGTTATGTAAATGATTAGTATCTGGTAATGTACTGGTGCACCTATAGAATTCAGTAACGTTTTAGAAGGTTAATGAAATGTAACCTGTTTTATCTTGTCCCAACTCTCAGAGATCCTATGGGGAAACCAGGTGTTTTGTTAGAACTTTTAAAAATGCCATGACAACTAGCAAGGGAGATAAGCTACCTCCACATCAGAAAATAGCATCTTTCTTGCAATCTTATCAAATGCAACGATATATGGTATAGTGTACAAAGTATATGTGGGCTGAAAACCTAATGAGGAGACATTTATTTGTAAAAAAAAGGGACTTGGGGGCCTGATTTCTATAAAAGTACAGGATAATCAAAACCAAAATACTCTCTATCCCCCATTAAAATTGCCCTTTGTACAGGCACAAAACACATTATGCAGAAGTTTGAAGACTCGGTAATAATTTGTGGCTAGGGAGTAGGCCAAATAAAACAAGGCATCACTCAACCCCCCTAAACTTTGAGAGCTGTTTTTTGTAGAAACATTCCCCACCTTAAAAGCAACTTCTTTTACAATTTCTTGATAGTGTAAGGTGAATTTGCCAGAGAAACTTTTCCTTTGGAATGTGGCTTTTTGAATAGTTTGTGCTGAACATAAAAGCAATTATGTAGCTTCTGGATGCAGACATAGACAACTTGCTCTAATATATACTGGTTGAAAACCAGTTTTAAAGCAGATTAAAAAGAAGTGAAATCTGGTTTGCTGGAACAAAGCAGTATCAACACTATGAAAAAATATTGAGATCCCATCTGTCTTCTCCTGAAGAGAATAATTAGAATTTTAACTCTTATAGAAGGAATCATAGCTAGCTTTGATGGTATAAAGAAAAATGTGATCAGCACAAAGTGCAGAAAATCAGAAGTAAAGCTAAACTTTAGAGATCAGACAGGGTGCTTGGTTTCTGCCACAGTCTTTTAAACCCTGGCTATGCTCCATTTCTCATAGCATTCACAGGTTACAGACAGGGTCCTAAAAGGCTTAACCAGTCAACTAAAACCAACTCTTCCCAACCTCCCACTTCCTATCTGTTTAAGAGAAAGTGTGATGGTGAAGAGAGCTGTGCATCTCAGTGCGCTGTCTGCTACCCTTACAGCACCTGAGAATTTTTGGAGTCACTTGAGCCTCCTCTCATAGTCCAGGTCAGCAGCAAGGCTGGTTGTGTCAAGCCTATTCTTTCTCATACCTGGAAGCCCTGTTGCAGAGTTCAGAACCTCCTAGTAATGGATCCTGGTGTTAAAACAGCTTACCCAGCAATACATTATGTACATAAAACTTGACAACCCACATCAGATCTGCACACTCCAGAATCTTAGATTTTAAAATAACCTCCAACGTTTCCAACATTTCAAAGTGATTGTTCACATGCTTGGGATGGAAAAGAAGAGTTTGAGAATAAGCACACCAAAATTACTTCCTGCAGCACTTGCTTTCAACATTGTCCTACTGCAGAGAAGCCTGCCTTGTACATTTAGTGTGAAGAAAGCTGCAACTGCTCAGCTATCTGCACTTGAGTCTTCAGCTGAACAGCATTAAATACATTTCACTTGCCAACTGGATGAGCTAGGAAAGAAGAGAAAGCAAAGAGGTATCTTGGATGATAGACAGAATGTACTGTAGCTGTGAATTAAAGTGGACAAAACATTTCATGTAAACTCACTGAAGTGAAAAACTTCTGAAGTTATCTCCTGATTTGGGAAAACATTTTATTCATGAACATGTAGTAGATGATCACACAAATAATGATGACCAGGAAAATAAGTCAGTTTTGTGAAAACTGTACTTCCTGTTGAAAAATTTTTCCTGAGAAAATTCCTGGTAACCCTTTGCTCAACACTCTTGGAAGCAAGCATTAAAAATACATCAGTTCTCCCAAGACTAGCAATACAAGGCTCAGAGCAGGTAAGATGAAACTCCTGCAGGGGGGAGAAGGGATCGTTCTATTCCTTTGAGATCAAAGCCTGTCAATGAAGAGCAAGATCTCCAAGCCATGTTGAAGCAAGTTACACAAGAAGACCAGGTGTTTGTACAGCACTTAGAGGGGAGGTGACATGAAGAGCATCTTCTGATCTGATTTACATCACTGTCTCCATCTTGCATTCATATTAAAGTTTTTTTCTATTCACCATCTTGTGAGATAGTAGACAGTACTTTAAGCCTGCTCCATCCATTCTTTATTATTTTTATTAAAATAGCTTACTTTCTGAGGTAAGGATTGCCTTTGAATATACAGGTGCAGATGCAGCCAGCTACTGATGAACAAAGCTGGCTAAGCCCTCAGCAGCTGCTTGTACTATAATGTTAATTATTACTATAATACTACTATACTCTATAATAGCATTACTCTAATACTATTATATTAACTATAATAGTAACTACTATTATAACAGCATTAATAACATCTATAGCAAAAGATAAAATAATAATAACCATTAGTGCAACAGAAAGTGGTGGCTTAGTGATTCTAATGCAGGCAATCCTTTCTTCCTCTCCTCTCTCCAAGTGAGCCCTTCAAAAATAGTGTAACTTTTAGCAGGGAAAGACCCACTGAAGTCATCTCCCTGATTATTTTGAAGGAAAGGAAAAAGGAGGGGAAGAGGGAAGGAAGGGAAGGGAGGGAGGGAGGGAGGAAGGAAGGAAAAGAAAGAAAGGTCTTTTTCAGCACATGGTATGAGACAGAAGCACTGTTACACAGGGAATATGGTTCCTAACTCAACAGAAGCTGGGAGCTGCTGCTTTGTGCAGTGGTGTGACCTTTCTGGTCAGGGCTGATGGGAGGTTGTCTTGGTACCAAACTTCTTTTCCCAGTTGCTGTTGGATTCCCCTGGGGAAAGAAACTGGCCAAACTGTCTCTCATTTCCATGCAGGTTCAAAACTCAGCAGTGGCTAGAGGAAGGTAAGGCAAAGGGAAAATCTCTGTTGTCACAAAGGAAAAATCTCAACTTTATATGGAGTCAGCTCCTCCCTTGGAGTGCATATGAGATGAGTGGGTCCTGCTCTGTTCAGAGTCAAGAAGTCACCCACCAGCTCTTTGGCAAAATGTTATTCCTGGGCACAGCAGGGACCTCGTTTTCCCTTTAAACTTCTCCTCATCTGACGGTCAGAATCCAGCTCATGGTGAGATATTGGCTTATGTAGTGATTATTCTCTTGGCACTGTGTTTGTGAAACACAGGCCACTATATACTGCAGGTTGCTTGAGGACTTATACCATCATAATATAAAATTAAAATAGCATCATCCATTCTTTCCTTACAAGCTGCAATCTGAGCTGACTAGCAGGTAGCCCCATGCAGGAAAGAAGAACTGAGCATGTGTTCAGAAAGAGCTCCCTTCCCTCTACTCTATATCCTGCTGTCCAGAAGGCACATTGCCAGAGTGGAAAGAACTTGAGGGATGCTTTATTGCCCTTGTCTAGGCTACAGATAATGAGGAAGGTCTAGAGTCTCCAGGGCTGTCAATCCAGCAAGTTCTCATCTGCATTAAAATTGGTCAAAAGATGCTTTTAAAAGAAAATATAATGAGGGGATGCACTTAGGATAATGAAATGCTTGGCTGCTTTTTTATCACTTCCCAGGCACTTTGTATCCTCCTCTGATGAGAGCTATTGTCATTCAGGGCAGCTCATCGGCTCCTTGTGCTGGGAGCAGATACGGGCTTGGCACCTTCTTCCTCTCCTGGTGACAGCCAGATATACACTCTGCTCATTTCCTCTCTGATAAAGCTTGCCATCCTGCTTCGAAGCTTCTCATATTTCATTTGGGTTGTCAGATAGAAGCCCCTGGTACAGTATGCTCACAGAGATTGTTTTTTGTTTAGGCATTATATTAGCAAAGGAAATTTCTGAGTTGCCTTCCCTCTTCCTCACTCTCCTTGCTGCTGGATAAGCATATGGCTGCCTTTTCCTTCCAGGGCTCTTCCAGGTACTGATGAGGTCTTGTTACTCCCTTGTGTGACATGTAGGTGTTATTACTTGAAGGTGAAACTTGTACCTAAAGAAATGAGTGGCCTTATTTTCAGAAGCATTGACTACTTCCATAGGGTGTTGTTCTTGACATTATGGCTGGGGGTGAGGTGACTACAAACAGTAAAGGGAGCCAGGAGTTCAAAGCTGGATGTCCACCACTGGTATAATCTGTCTTTTTTTGTTTTCTTAAGTGCTGCCATTTTGTTTGTGAAGAGGAAGAAATGGGGAATGTGTTCTCTTTGAAATAAACAAGAAAAAGTGACTGTGGTTTTCCAGAGGGATGGTCAATGCACATCTCAATGGCTATCACTAAGACCTGGTTGAAATGCTGGTTACTATGGGAAGAAAGGACTACTTGGAGAGTGCCATGAAGATATCAGATCTTGGCATGACAAGTAAAAGTTGTGCTGTGTGGCAGAACAGGAGAAAACAAATCTTGGAGAGTTATCATTCCCTGTGTGTGTTGTAATCTCTGCAGCGAAAAGGAAAAAGTACCTTTACTGGCTGTTTTGGATTTCCTGGTAAACTTATTTAATGGGAAACTGCGATTACCAAACATCATTGGAACATTTCTACTCACAACAAAACTTTGCCTGGAAATGCATCTACACATGAGCAGAGGACAGACAGGGAAGGAAATTCCCTCAGTATTTTGCTGTATTATGTAGACTGTGGATTCCCATCTGATTCATCTAGATAAGTTACTCAATCTGCCTTGTATTTCAGGTTCTGATGGACCTATTTGGTTTTGAATTTGACCTACCTATCTTCTAGAATGGCTGGTGTCTGTAACCATGTGTTGGAGACTATAATGTGTGGTGGCCCAGCTGCAGACAGAGGGAGGCTTTAGTCCCTTCTCTCAGGAGTTAATTTATTGTATGAAGCCCCAGTACTGTGGGGGCCTAGCAGGTGCCAGACCTTGAAAAGAGAAGGATAAAACAGGAGCTACAGGGGTGGCTGGAACTTGCCTTCACTCCAGCTCAGCACTCGTGTAGAGTAAGATATCCTTGTTTCACAAGTTTGGCTGTGAAGGTAGATAAAATTTGTGATTTCTTTTTTTTTTTTTTGTTGTTGTTGTTAAAGAATATCTCAATAATGGACCTATAAGACGAAACATGGGAGCTATATCGTAAGAATAAGCTCCTTCACTGTTAACAAGTTCTGATTCACAATTATTCAGTCAATATGCTGTCAGATTATAAAAAGAAGCTTTTCCAGGATGGTTATGATGCCCTCCCTATCACAGAGATATATTTACATTACTGCTCTGATTTAATTTAAGCTCCTAACATTATCTATGAAAATGCTAGGTTCTCAAGGTGTTGGACACTGTTGGAGACGTAGAGCACCAATAATTCCCAATAAAACTAGAGTAGTTAGAGCTGAGATCAGCCTGGCTCGTTATATTTGGCTTCTGTATTACTCATCTGTTTTTCCCAACATTTATCTTGCAAACACACTCAAAGGTATTTATTTTAATGCAAAGGGCATCATGTATAGATTTGAAAAGATGGGCATTATTTTCTTGTCTGACTTGTCCAAACTCAGTAGGACAAAAATGTTCATTATTATTGGCACCCCAATTAAGTGTTAGATCACATCAAAAGTAATAGAACTATACAATTAAAAGGAAGTAACCAAACCATATAATAGTCCATTTTCAATGCGATCACTGTCTTTCCCTGTCTGTCAATTTGGGACTTTTTAAAAGGGCTACTCCGAAGGCCCTTGAAGAGAACCATCTCTTGTCTCATTAAAGTATGTTTCAATTTTGTGGCAAAGAATGGACTGCCTGACCCTAGAGAAAGACCTGTCATACTCAAAATAAGGAAGAGTTGCAAACTGAAGTGGCAGTGACCATGCAAAATTACTTGGGAGTTCTGGCTAGGAGCAGTGCCTGCACTGGGTCTGTCAGCCCCAGGCGGGCTAAGTTTCCTTCTTGCTGGGGAGTTGCTGGGAGATGCCATGTACCATTAAGGCCAGATAAGGAATCCTTCAAAGAAGCAATCTGATAAAAATCCACTTTTCATCTGCTCCTTCTGGTTACTACCTTCTACCTATTTTCCCTGGAAACTGTGTTGTTGAGTGTAGTGAGCAAGCTTTGCCAACCTTGTAGAAGAGTGCAGGGTTTTAAGAGGCAATATCTGAATGTAAAAACTGGATTGTCTTTAAGAGCTGCCACTTTACATTTATCTACAGCTACAGCACAGACACAGTTGCACACAGTGTGCTCTTCCTGCAAGATTATTTTTTCCTTCTTGTTTTCCCTGTTTCGTCTTAACTGAATACCGAGGGGCTGTTCAGTCTGTGTTTTTCCATGTCCACATACTGTTGGACTCTATTGTAGGGCTGGACCTGTAGGGGTGAAGATATCTTACCACTCTCCATGGTGACTTTCCACAGTGTCCTTTGTTTCATCTATTCTTTTTCCTCAGTCTGTCTTGCTTCCCTTGCTGTGGGCATAAGGCAGTGGTGAAGGACAGAAGGCAGCAGAGTCCCCAGCTCTCACAGGAGTAGGATATAGAGATAGAAACTGTCTCTGCTCTCCAGGCAGGCTGCCAGCCCAGCTCCAAGATTTCCCAGCTGCTGCCGTTTAGACTTCAGCAGTTGTCAGGGATGAGTGACTTCGAAGCCTGGGTCTTGGCCAAACCACCCTAGGCTGCTCAGTGTACTAATCCAAAACTGTAATTGGGAGGTAGGAGGGGGGCAGTGGGAGAGCATCTTATCCCCACCATAGCCCTCAGTTTTTGTTAATTTAGGATTATAAGAATAATGAACAGACCCAGAAGCCTGTCTCCTTTATTTAGTTAGTTTGGATGTTGTAACTAGTAATCCATTATTGTCTGTGCAATGTATTCCCAGTCCAGCCTCTTATCAGAGGTGCTTAGCCATGCAGTGCACGTAAGGATGCCCACTGGTACTGATATATAGATTCCCAGCACATCTATTGTGTTTAACATGCCTTGCAATTAGCTTTTGCTTTATCTATTGTTTGCCTACCTTGCCGTATGTGTGCCAGGAAAAAGAAAAGAGTCACTCTGTGGAGAGGGGGAGCAGGTCTGAGGAGTTACTGAGGGAAAGTGGAATGCAATTTGCACTTTGATGAAAGCAGTGCAGAGCCAGATCATGACAAACACTATTCCTGTGGGGAGTGGCAGTAGCTCTGCACTGCCCAGGATGATGCCTGCTGTAATGAAGCAGCACTGGGAGCTCAGTAAGGCTTGGGGAGAAGTTGGAGTGTGCAGGATGAAACAAAACTGTAAACTTTTAGCAATGGTGCTTGCACTCTACAGTGATCAGGAAAAGAAGAGATATGAATTGATAAGACAGGGTATTTTTCCTGATGCTCTGCAATATGCCAAAGGTATTCAGGTTGTATCCATGGAGGCAAATAGCCCAGCAGATAGGACTGACCTAAGGGGTCATCATCGGCGTCTCCTTCACAGTCACTGCAGATTTCCCCTGCAGATGATACTGCCTCCTCTGACAGCTTAAACACACAGGTTTCCCTCACATGGACTGCTCTTTGCAGCTGTGGCTTCTCAAAGCCTCTACTACTTGTCTCCCAAGTGAGCCCAGACCCTTTTGTTGAGGGCAGCTTGCCATTTGCTCACTTCCATAAAGGAGGACCTGGCAGAGGTGTGGGATCTGAGCACACCAGTGGGATCTTTCCAGCACCAGTGTGCCCTGTGGATATACAACACTCCCTTAGTGGTACTTGACAAGCTATGTTAGGTACATACCTCTTCTCCATCCATACTGTTCCCTCAGTAAAAACGTCTCATGCTGTTCATGCTCTGAGAGGGAAACTAGACATCACTGAAAAACCCAGGCCATGCTGACATCTGGAAGGGTCAGATTTGGGTTTCAATTTCAGAAGTTTAATCCATCACACCACAGTTATTTAATAGTCTGCTATCAGAGCATCACTAAAGTATAAAACTCACTGGTCTCCAAGGAGGTTGATATTGGTAGAGGGTCTGGCTGCTACCCTGAGCCCTGCTGAGAAGCCCTCCTTGTGTTCTGTGCCACAGTGTGAGGACTGTGAGCACTGCTTGATCATTCAAATCTGGCTAAAGACTCTGTGCTGCCCTGAAGTCCTATAAGAGAAGAAATGGGCTGCATTTTGGAGCTAATTAGGGCTTTCTCCAAAGCCTCCATCAATATGCTTAGCAACAAAGGCAGCATGGATGGCAACTCCAAGTCACTTGGACATTTCTGCTCTCCTTTTTGCTGCCAAATGCATAGCACCAGAAGAAAGCTCCAGGGACACAGAAAAGACTAGGAGCAGTGTTCTGGGAGAGTTCCCCTGTAGTGCAGTGGCTTGCAGTGTTGGGATCCTTCTGCTTTATACACTGTGTGGTCATTCAGATGTGGCAAAGCAAGAATATACTGCCAACAGTTCATAAGGGATGCCTCTCACCTATACCCTTACACGTTTTGAAACTGTGTCAGGCAAACAAAAAACAGCTGGACTGACTCTATATTGTTACTTCCACTTGGCTTCAGGAGAACAGCATTCATTCTGTACTGCACTCATCCACTCTTTTTGCCCTAAGGGTACTTCTAGAGTGTGCCAGAGTTGCTGTCAGCTGCGGTGGGGTGGTGACCCTACTGGGGCCCCTCCTGTTATCACTGCTGATACTATCTTGTAATCAGTCATGATTGGTGTTGAGGTGATAAGAAGGAGATATGGTCCTTCAAGATTTCCTGAAGTTCATGTGTGAGCAGAGCAAGGTGACTGGGTATAATGCCTTTACCTTTTTCTATCACTGGCTGCTGACAGTTGGCAGACACAGCTGTGCTGTTTTCAGCTCCAGCTGCCATATGTCCTCAGAAAGGAGGAGGGGATAGGGGCCAGAGGGAGTAGGGGAAGGAGTGTCCAGTTAAAAGGATGTTGCTGCTTCATGTGTTTTTTCCCACTGCCATAGGCTTGTGTTGTGTCTGTGCGTCTTTTGATTTCTGTTGGGTGAGCATGAGCTATAACTGACTCCATCTACCCCTTTACCTTTAATTACTGTCACTGTTTTTCATTTACTATTTGTTTCCAGTCCATATAATTCACAGCCTTGGACACTGATACAAGCAGTTGTTTCTCTTGTCCCCAGGAAACCGTAGAATAGTACATACAGGAGGGGAAGGGGTCAGTGGTCGGTGCATGAAATGTGGAGGAAAGAGCCAGGAGGACAGTTATGAAAAGGTGTTGGGAAGTCAGTGAGGATACGCAGGGTGAGATTGCCAACTGTGGCTGCAATGTCTCAGTAAATTATTCTACTAATAAAGACTCAGTTCAATTTTACAGGCATGGTGTCCTTTTATATTATTATCCAGCATACACTACATGAGACATCCACCAAATTATCTAACAGGAAATAAATCTGTAGAAGTGCATAATAAATCCCACTGTAACATCTTCCACAGCCTTCTTAACAAACGGTCTAAGTTTAAGAGCCCAGGACTACAAGATTACACTCAACCAAAGACAGAACTGAATAAATAAATACAGTATTGATCTCAAATTCCACTAAAAAATCCACTTCCATTTCAGGGAAAAAATCAATTACTCAAAGCACTATCAGATTTCTCTCTTTTATTTTTGGCTTAAAAGTCCCCCAGCTAGCCCAGACTATGAACAAAGCAGGTATATTTAAAAATGCTTGAGAAAGGGTGGGGAGAAAGTTAAGGAAAAGAAATACCTCACAGAGATGAAGAAATATGTATGAGATCTTCATGTTTCTGTTTTAGGTCAACGACTCCAGGTTGGAATAATTTGTTCATTCTGGTTTTTTCCAACTGCAATTAATAAATGTACAGTCTAAAACTAGGTAAGAACCAGGGCAAAATTTTCCAAAGTCCTGATGTATTCAGGCACAAGATTTCCATTAAAATCGATGTGAACTAGGTAAGTTCCTACATGGCTTAGAAATACTTTTGCTGAAACCTGCTGTGTGTCTGATATTTGGAACCTGTTTATACATGCAGGAAAAAGCAGGTCTTGTATATGAAGAGGGATGGTTTGTGGCTTGTACAACTCAACTTTCAGTCTATGCCTTTTTGCAAACCTGTTTTATAGTCTTGCACAAGTTCCTGAAAGGCTGAAGAAGATGACTTGCATTTACATGCATAAACATCCTCTGAAGACAGACAGCTAGCTCCTAATCTGCATTTGGTAATTGCTATAAAATGCTGGGCATAAGTTATGTCTGTATTTCTCCCTTGTCCTGCAGTGAAAAGCTGCATGAGGGGTGTTACTTTGGATGAGTGATCCTGAAGTCCTCCTCTGAGCAATCCCATCCTTTCCAGATTACTGCCTCTGCTCTCCACCCAAGGTGCTGGCAAAATGTGGAGCATCTGGATTTGGTACCCTCATGGGATTTGATCCCACACAGACCCTGCTTCTCAGGGCTTGCTGTTGTAATTGGTCTGTAGGTAGATACTGGGTACAGATACAGAGAGGTGTCTGGTTTTTGCCCTGAATTTCTTAATGCCTTAGACACTCTAAAGATAAATACCTTTTGTAGTCCTGAGGGTGGATGTTGTGTAGGTATTTCCAGGGTTAGGCTGGTGTATGTTTTGTGTCACGTGATTAAATTCCTCACCTAAATTTCTGATTTTGATTCCAAAGAAAGTTTTTTAGATCTTTTCACTTGCACTGGCTGTATCTGGCCTTCACACCAAGCAGCTCTTTTTAGTTCTCAGGTCTGGTAATCTACCTTTTCTCTTTCAGTTCATATGAGGGGGAGAACAACTGGCCACAAGTCATCTTTCCACTTCTCTGTCTTCACCTGTGAAATGTAAATTACAGTGCATTCCTGACTTTCTATGATAATATGGGGATAATGCACAGACAAACTTCAGGTGCTGAGATATTTTCCACAAAAGGGCTGATAGAGCTTTCTGGAGTTGGCAGAAATCCCTTACTGCAGCAGTTTATTGCATGAGAGTGGTTTTTTTAGTCACCACAGAAGGTTTTTCATTGTCAAAGCTGCATTTAAACATGACTGAAAGACAAGTTTAAGGCCAAAAGAAAGAGGTATCACAGCAACACTAATTAAAGACAAATTAGCAGATGTTAGCTTTTCCTTCAGTGGAAGTCTTTCTGTTTCTAACTCAATGTCTGACAATCCTATTGATTCTTGCTGGTGGTTTCCTTGCCTTTCTTGAAATATTGAAATTATTATGCAGAATATTAAATTCATAAATCTCCTCTATATTTCAATAGCCTAGCCAAATAAATCCTTTTTTCTTAATATAACTGTAAAAATATTTGCTTAGCTAATATGCAGGGCTATAAGGATTTTTACTCAGTTTAGATCGTAAAGCTCAGATCTGAATACAATCTGAAAATATTATTCTCCTGATACTGTGATATTTCTTTTCCAGATTTTTTATGTCCATTTATTCTTTCAAATGGCATTTTTTACTCATTTTGAGCTTTAATTTTGATGTAATCACTGGAGATGGGTGGGCATGTGCATTTACCTTACTTCACTGGGATTCAGTGCAGATGTAAACATCCAGCCATCAGAGACCAGTTACAAGACCATACACTTGTAAAGTCATTTCATTAGCTGTGTGAACACTGCCACAGTCTCTGATTGAGGCCCTACACATTCTTAAGGTAAAAACAATCTAATAGAGTCTATTTCATTTCAACCGAGAACGTGTATCTTACTGACAGTAATGTCTCCTTACCTTAAAATGGTAGAAACACCTGTTCTTTTTCACTTTAACAACAGGACAAAACAAAATCTGATCCCTGAGAGTCTTGACTGGGAAGTGGTAGACACATGCCCCTCAATAACTGTGAATTTGAGAGGAAGAACAATCTTCTTATAGGAGATTAAGTTAGATGAGAGGACACTCACAAAATTGTTTACGAGGACAGGGAGAAGTGCTTTGAAAAGAAACAACAGAAAAGACTGTTAAACAACTTTCATGCACAAAACCAAATTATCCTACAGAATCTTATCTGAATAGGTGGTCTGTGGAACATCTGTGGCAGGTTTGAGAGGTGCCTGGTAAGCATTACTTTGGTATAAAGTTTGCTTTCTAAAAGGCAGAACTAGACCTTGTCTCAGTTTTGGTTACAGCTGGTCCACAGTAACACAAAGAATACAGTATCTTCTAAATTTTTCTACCTCAGTCATACTATTGACCTCAGAATCTTTGCCTTCTCAGAAAACATTTTGGTCTGCCCCTTATGGTCACAGTCAGTGATGAAATGGCACTTTCCTGAGTATGGGAAAGAGCCTTTCCTGTCTTCATACATACTTGCAACATGTTCCAGAGGTTTGGATACTGGTGATCTCACATATCATACCATAGAGTTGTTCTTCACCTATTGAATTCTTAAGATGCTTACAGCAAGGATTTATATATTTCTTTTCTCATTCATCTCACCTCTCTTTCCTCCTGCCTTCCATCCAGAGAAGAGAAACCTTACCACCTCCCTTTACCTTACAGACAAAGGAAAGTAAGAAGAAAATTATTCCCAAGCTGACATACTCATGAAATTTCTAATAAGACTATAATTTGAGTCTTATCATACGATAAGAATATTCATATAGCAGACCTCAGGACTGGATTGTGCTAGTGAAGTTTACCAGACTCACAAGTCTGGAAAAAATAATGTGAGCATTCCTGGAAGATTAAAGTGCAGGAGGGACAAGGTGAGGTTTTGCTGCCTGAGAAAGGACTGTCAACTGGTGCAGGAGGAAGATCTCATTTACAGAGAGCTGGGGAGATGTATGGCTGCTTCACTGCCAGAGACACCAACATCTGTGAGTCTGGATTCATTTCTTAGCACAGGGCTGAATCACAGAATATGCCAAGTTGGAAGGGAACCACAAGGAACATCAAGTCCAACTCCTGGCCCTGCATAGGAGCATTCCCAAGAGTCACACCATGTGCCAGAAAGTGTCATCCAAATGCTTCTTGAGCTTGGTCAGCTCAAGAAGCCTATTGGGGAGTCTATTCCAGTGCCCAACCACCCTTCACCAAGAGGTGAAGAATCTTTTTCCAATATCCAACCTAAACCTCCCCTGACAAAACTTCAGACCATTTCCTCGGATCCTGTCACTGGTCACCACAGAGAAGAGATCAGTGCCTGCCCCTCCTCTTCCCCTCACAAGGAAGTTGTAACTGCAGTGAGGTCTTCCCTCAGTCTCCTCTTCTCCAGGCTGAACAGACCAAATGACCTCAGACACTCCTCACACGACTTCCCCTTGAGGCCCTTCACGATCTTTGTTGCCTTCCTTTGGACATTCTCTAAGAGCTTAATATCCTTCTTATATTGTGGTGCCCAAAACTGCACACAATATTCAAGGTGAGGCCACCCCAGTACAGAGCAGAGTGGGACAATCCCCTCCCTTGACTTTGCTTGAAGCTCCCCAAGACATGGCTGGCCCTCCTGGCTGCCAGGGTACTGCTGACTCACATTCAACTTGCCATTGACCAGGACTCTCAGGTTGCTTTCCATAGCACTGCTTTCCAGCATTTCCAGCATCTAATTCTGCAGTCTGTCTGTACCTCCAGGGTTGCCCCATCCCAGGTTCAGAATCTGGCATTTTCCCTTGTTGAACTCCATATGGCTGGTGATTGCCCAGTGCTCTAATCTGTCGATGTCTCTCTGCAGGGCCTCCCTGCCTTCAAGGGACCAGTTTTGTGTCACCTGCAAACTTGCTTAGCATCCCTTCCAGTCCTGCATCCGGATCATTTATGAAGATGTTGAAGGGCACAAGGCCTAAGATGGAGCCCCGCAGAAAGTGAAAGCACTAGTGAAAGCACAGAGGCAAGAAAAAAAATCTATACAGTGGGCTATTTAGAGAGATTTTCTCCCAAATCTGCTATTCAGCCTTCAGAAGAGCTCCAGTGCAGGAGCTGGGATACAGCTCACCAGAGCAACCTGCATTTTGAGTCTTTCTCCTTTGAGTTACCCTTTCCGCTTTGCCTAACCCTGTCTTTCCCTGATTTCACCAGCACAAAAAGTCAACTGCAGATAATCTGGCTTCTTTCTGTCAGCCTGCCAAGGTTAGCTGCAGCCACACTGATGTGTCTTTTTGTTTGGCATCCAGGAGCTAGGTCAGAAGAGAGAGTTTTTTCACTAAAAATTTGCTCTTTTTCTGTTCTCTGATAAATTAGTAAGGAGTTTTTGCTGATGAGTCTTACCCTTTTCCAATTCAAATGCCAGGGCTACTGAGCTGTGACAATTTAAATGAGTGAGATATCTGAAAACTGATGAGTCTAATTTTAAATCTCTCATTGAAACACATAACCAAATCCTCCTTAAAGCTGCCTGCAGGACAGTGATGTTCCTCTGTGTGGATGCACTGGTATTTTTCTCATTGCAAAGAATCCGATTAAATCAATGAAACTCATAATGCCAGTGGGCTGTCGGCCTCTGTTATTTGTCATGAACTGTCTCCAGTGGATAGTACCAGTAGCCCTTTAGATACCTGTGTTGTTGTGTGATATTCAAATGACAAAATGTGGATCCACCTTTCAAATATTTCTGTGGTATGCAGGTTTAGATGCTTATTTTAGTCAATTACTACAAATATTTAGTACCAAAGAACCAAAGCACCAAAGCACCAACTGACCCTGCCTAGAATTTACTCTTCTTCCTCCATCTGTTTACCTGTATTGAGTACTGAGTGTATTAAAACACTTTATTCCAAAATGTTCACTGTCTGTATGGAATGACCAAGCAATGGCAGGAAAGAAGTCTTTTTCTTTGTGTTGACTATCAGGAGATTCCATGGGGCTGGTGGAGTTTGTAACTCTCCCTGTCAGGGGCTTCCTCTATAACCTGAGAAAATTCCCCAGGACCAAACTCAGGTCACTTAGTTCACCAAAGCAGGTGCTTAGGTGCTTCCCATGGACACATTCCTTCCCTTGTGCTCCTTCTCCTTCCATCCCCAAACCCCACAAATTCATGGCAATGCCAAATGCTTTATCCCACCTCCACAGCCTCACCGAACATCAGCTCCCCAGGGGTGGTGAGGAAGCAGTATTTGTAAACACCTGATACAGCAGCCTTATGAGGATAGATACCTTGCCCTGGTGCCATCAGAGCCTAGGGGATGGATTTATTTCACTAGTTCTAGGTGCCTCAGCTGTGTAGAAACCTACTTCTGCATGAGTTGCCATGTTATAGTGTCCATGTAGAGAAGTAGACACTTTCAGCCCTGTTTCACCTGACTTACACTTCTTCTTTGGGCTGAAAACAATGGCACTCTAGAAGCACAAGTTTCTGATCACCGGTTCAAACTCAGAGCCATAGATGTGTTCAGGTGGACGCCATCCTCTGATCCTCTATTCACCTGTTTACCAAGCACAAAGCAGGAGCTGGCTTATGCTCTCCAGAGTTTCAAAATGGTGCCTCAAGGATTGTGGCAACTGAGACTTTTAGCTCTGAATCTGTTCCCATTTCATTCTTTTTCACCGGGAATAGGCTCAATCTGTGCCCATGCCTCACTTGCACTCATGTGTAATTAAGGACTTCTCACACTCTGAGGCTGTGGGTAGAAGTTAGTGATTACAAAAATAAGACAAATGTAACATCTCTGGGGCACCTCAGGATGAGACTAAGAAAATGCTTAAGAATGAGGAGGAGTGACAGACAGTTGGACTGGAAGACATTTTCCTGTATTCAGAAGCTGGCTGAATTTTACCTATCTGGGACCACATGGAAGTAGGAAGAGCATTCTTTTCCCCCCATGAAATCACTTGAGAAAATACCGTTGCTTTCATTCAAGGCCATTTCTTCATTTAACTTTTTTTTTTTTTCCTGGACGTTGTTGAAAGTGAAATAACCGAGCATTAATTGTATCCTGGAGGATCCATCAGATACTCCCTTTCCTAAACTTTTCTATCTTTATCACAAATTAAAAGGACTCCTTTGGGGGCAGCATGTCACAGAGAGTGACTTTGTTATCAATTTCTGTTTCGCCATCTGTAAGTCACCTCCCTTGTCTCTTGCTTTCTCTCTCTTACATGATTCATTTATAAGCACTGGTAGGCAGAGTTTGCTTTGCCTTCTTTGTTTGGACAGAGATCATGGCCATGAAGCCCTGATGGTGCTGGGCAGAACAGGTACTCAGGTTCTTGCTGGCCTCAGGTTGAGACAAATGCTTTCAAGAACCCAGCATCTTGCTGGTTCCCATAGTTGTTTCCAGCCCACTATGGGCACTGCACTGACAATCACAGTGGGATAGGGATCGGTCAACACCTTGAAACAGTATCAGGATCTGGGAGAAAATTCAGTGAGTCCAAGCAAGAGAGGAATGGACTGATAAGCATCCTCTGTCCTACCTTGGAGCTTAAAAAGGGAAAGGACATTTTTGCTTCTAATATTTTTTAACTTCTAGCTCCCCCAAAAAAAAGGAAAGATGGGCATGCTCCGGCATCTATCACAAAATATGGTTGCTTGCATAATGGCCACTCTCATCTCGCAGCTGCGTACCATAACTGCTTTGCCAAGGTGCTGGCAAACTTTGCACTGCACTTTTAGGAACGTGTCTGGTGGTTGCAAACGAATTTTTGAGAGTGAAATCTGGGGAATAAAACTACTTTACTGTTAGATGAGCAAATACGATAAAGGATAATGTGCCATTACTCATTTCTTTTTCACTTGAAATATCAGAACTATGACCCACAAGTCCAGGAATGGAGTCTCAGGATTTTTATTCCTGCCACTTCTGTGCTACGTCTGGAGACCAGCAGTCTGTAATTGAGGTATTATTCACTTCAATAGCATGTACTGTTGAACCTGAAACTGTGAGCATCTGAGCAGTACAAGTAGCGCTGCATAGTCAGCAGCTGATGAAACTCTAATAACAGCCTACAAAGGATGCATGAACTCTGCATCAATACCTTCCCTTTACATCTGCACTAGAGATGGGCAGAAATACAGTATATTGATGTAATTTTCAGAAGTGTTCTGCATCCAGGTTTAAAATGAAAAATACGAAACAATTCCAATTTTGTGTGGGTCAGATGATGCATTTTATTCATAACTTTGAGCTCTGATTTAATTTAAACCACCTAGATTTTCTTTGTGGACAAAGATAATGCTTGCACATCACTTCATGTTACTAAATGCTGTATAAATACAACTGGTGTTTAGTTAATTCACAGTGATGAATTCATTAGATGAACAGCATCTAGGATTTGACTTTTTTTTTCTTTTCCTGTTCCTGAACTGCCCACAGACAGCATTTTTTTTCCTTTGTTTTTTTTGCTGGTGAATAATTTCTGTAAATAATCCTTAATTTGCATAATTCTCTGCTCAGTTTGCTAAGAATATGCAAAATTTCAACTAAATGCTGCTTTTAGTTTAGCAGATGTCATACGTTGCAATGCTATGCTCTTCTGACATGCATGAACATTTCTTTGCTTCACTGATCTTGTCTCTGAAGTTGCTCGTGAACAACAGGTGGGAAAGAAAAGGAGTTGAATTTACATGGTCATTCTTACTATTTATATTACAGTGCACTTTAGGACTCCAACAAAAATAATGAATTTGCAAAGCTAGATATTATCCATGTACCAAGCAAAAAGGCAATTCCTATCCAAACACTTTACATGGAGAAACTAATTTGTTTGAAATGGTACCACTAAATAATAGAAAAAATTTAATTCATATTTTAAAGTGTGGGACCTACAAACTGTGTCCACACTGTGTTTGTTTGTGAAGGCATTAGTGGCTCTACAGGGCAGGGGCTGTTGGAGGCTCTGGTGCTCCAGGTGCAGAGAGGACCACAGTATTTCCATGTTCGATACATGATGTATTCAATAGAGACCAGGTATTTCCATACAGCTTGTTGAAAGGAGTGAAGGAATGGCTGGCTGGGTGACTGCCTGCTGGCCAAGGTTAACACACCAGAGAGGAACACAAAATTCCTGGATGAGACTGAAGACAATCAACAGCCTCAGCAAGCAGCCAAGTGAGGTAGCTGATAAAGAAACATAGAGAACAAGGAAGCATCTTTATATTCCTCTCCTCTGTGGAGCTTATAACCTAGTTGCCAGGATGGTTATGACAAAATGTTTCAGCTGCACTTCAGACTAGTTCTATGGATTTGTCACAACCAGGAATGCAGAAACTGTCCTTGGAAGAGGGACTTAAAAATGGGACTCTCCTTTCCCGTGAAAACCATGAGCTTGAAAGGCCTTGTTACTGTCTCTTCTGGCCCACTGAATCTTTTATAAATTCATGCCAGAAGGAGCAGCTTCAATAAATAGGTTGTAGAGAGCTCAGATACGTGTTTTGGTTATTGCCCAAGAGCTGGGGAGAGGTGGCTCTGACAAGTTCACAGAGACTCCTCTTGCTGGGTGAGTCTTTGCTGCAGAGCTTGTCCACTGTCAGCTGGAAGGAAGTGAATTGCCTTTATCTTTGTAAAGACTGTTCTGGTAAATGTTTTTGCAGCACATCCACTGCTTTGGCCAGGCATAGAGAAGACAGAAAAGCTTATGGATCCCAGAGGGACATCAGCCAAAGCCCTGTTAAGACCATGACACCTCTGGTCATGGTCGAAAACAGAATATGAAGTGAGAAAGGGATTTAAATATCGAAAACCAAGGAACCCTTTGCATGAGGCATTGGACAAGTGGCAGTTTTGAGCATTGCAGAATCTTTCTATATTCCACTTTAAGCCCTTGAGTCCCTTTTCACTTCTGAGAATTAATTTATCTAAAGTTAGACAAGGAAATGGGAACAGACTCTACATATCCTGAGCTGCAGCCCACCCAGATGCTTACACAAGAGGTTAGTCCTAGAGTATCTGTGGAATATTTTTGATGTTACTGCTGCAGCTCCTTTCCTAAGTGGGGAAAAAGCAAGGAGACAGAGCAAACTGAAGCCAGTAGTAAGAGGAGGCACAGAGAAAGACACTAGAATTTTTGATACGGAAAGGAAGAGAAGATGAGGTAGGTAGCTGAGATCAGTTCTCTCTTGGAGGTGGAAATGTTGAAAAGGTAAATATCCTCCTCAGTTTAAAGCAAAAACCATGCAGCATCAGCGCCCCAGGCACCATGATGTTGAGAAAAGACAAAAGAACTAGAGATGCCTGAGGACCCCACCCAAAATACTAAAAAGTCCAGAATCAGTAGGCATAGACTCAGCAGCATCAGCACTGAAGATAGTGAGGAAATATCCACACGTACTTGTCTGCAGAGAAATTTTAAAGTAATAATCATCATGGTGATGATGATTACCTACCAGTTGTGGTGAGGTCACAGGTGAGAAGGTTGAGTGAGGAGTATATGAAAAATAAATAAAAAAACCCCAAACTGGGTTTTCTCTTGGAAAATTCTGTCAGGATATTATTTATCTGAGCTCTGACAATGAAACCCTTGAGCAGTTGATATGGATCAATTAACAGTGTGCTGGGAGGAGGAAGGTTACTGTCAGAAAGAGGGAAACACCCCTATTTCCACTGAAGTTTGTGGAAAGGTTACAAGTGGCTTTTTAGGAGCCTGAGAGCTTCTGCTGGCACATTGCAGGTAATAAACAAGGAATATTTCACTTCCTATCACTGATTGACTAATTATATCTGCATAGTTCAAATGAAGACAGTCTGAGCAACCCTTCACAGACAGTGCACGAGTGCAAGAGTCTGCAATTAGATTTCTTTTACATTTATATTTGATACTAATGAAAAGGAGCAGCTAGTAGAGCCAGAACCATTACAGGCAAGTGCTGGACCAGCTAGACCCATGCTAAGCCCTGCCCTGTCATTTCAGCCCTGCTCTGCATCGGTAAATGCTGATGTGACCTGCCCTCAGTGCTTGTGCAGTTGAATTGTACCATGGGTCAGCAGCACTATTTTCAGTTCAAAGTAAGCTACAATTAGTCCTATAGTAACTGTGCTGTGTTATTTGGAATTAGAGAAAGTCAGGTGGAGATTTTGTAAATAGCAGAGTTTTTTGTTGTGTTCAAGAAACATCCTGAAACTGGAGCCTTGTGCTGTCTGCATCTTGTCGTCCAAAACTCAGACCCTCTGCTACACCAACATCCAGACACTTTTTAGTATGAAATGAGGTTTTCACCATGCTTCTACAAAGCTTAGACATACTCACTACCAGCATATGCTGGTTTTGACTTCCCTTTGTGGGAACTGTAACCCATGCAACATTTGCTTAAAACATGCAATACATATTGGTATCCCAAACTGAGCAAGAGGTAAGCATATTAGACTGAGAAGAAAGGGCCTTTCTATCCACCTTTCCAGGAAGACTGATATCCAATTCCCTTCCCTTCAGCCTCTTCTTGTCACCTGGCTCCTGGGTACCTTACAATAGCAGCTTCATTATTCTCATGACACTACAGGCAAATATTATTTGTGGAGTGAGTCGCTTTGGTTCATATGCTGATTGCTATCTTATCGCAGGCTCCAGTCAGAGCCGCTTTAATGATGCTCAAACAGCTGAGTTATTAAAACAAACCCAGAGGCAGCCAAGCATAAAGGAGCTGCAGTCAGCTAAAGAGATGAGGCTGAAACACTGTCCTCCTCTTCCCAGAGCTGGTCTGCAGCACAGCTGCGGGTGCTGCTCTGGAAAAACAGGCTAAAACCTGCAAATGCTGGGAAGGGCAAAGAGGTATTTGAAGAGCAGGGAATGTCTCTTACAATGTCAGCATTTAGGGGGTATTTAGTAGTATTTAGGGGGTCACTAGAGTATTGTCCCACTGCATGTCCCCATTGACTGCTGCAGTAGTACAAGTGTAAAAAGTAAATATACAGTTCTTCCATAAAGGCAGACATCATCCCTATTACAGCAATAGGGATGACATGGTGAGAATTTGTGATACAGGTGCATGATTACCTATTGCTACTCTGGATAAAAACAACTTTTTTACAGGCAAGTTCTTACTATAGCTAAACTGAGGTCCTCCTCTGGTTTGCTCCAAAGGATGAATTTTAATCTGGAAGAACTAAATTCATGCAATCATGCAGACAAGTGTAGCCCATTGCAGTGATCACATGTTCCTTTCTACCCCTGTGGCTACAGAGAGGCAAGAGAGGACATTCACAGATTTAGTGTGGTCTTGCACCACCAGAATAACTGTTTTTTGTAGAAGGGGCGGATAGATGATCACGGCTATCCATTTATGAGTGTCACAAATAATGTGCTTCCTACATGAAGCATCAAACCTCTATGATTATGTACCATAGAGGGACTAAGATTTTGATTTGATCAAGTAAAACCTGAAGCTTCTCCTACTCTGATCACAAAATTTCTCTGAGATGGTGGCACTCCTTAACAATGAGAGAATTTGCTCTCCTATTCCAGCCTGGCTTCTGAGATCAAGCCTCGAGCAAATGCTAATAATATATCTGTCTTTTCAGTGGATATGCAAAAAGTTTATGCTTCATGATTCACATGAAAGAGGAGAGAGGGTAGGAGTGAGGTGGCCACTTCCCACTTACTGTAAGACTTTGAAAACACAGAAGACTGAATTAAGATAAAACCTGTGGACCAATAGGGGAAAGGTTCATCTTTCCTCTTAACAAAAGACATAGTGCTCAGCCTGCAAAATCTTCTCAGCTGTACTTCAGGCTGAAGTCCCTTTGTATATCACAGAAATTTCTTTCCCTTTATAATCTTCTTGCTGGCCTGTAGGTAATTGAACAGCAGATCCACATAGTAAGCCCTTCAAAAGGAATTACAAGGCTTACATATCTCATATTCACCTCATTTCACCCTTTGCAAATGTTGACTGTGAGACATCAGTTTCTTCCTAATTCACATAATTCAGATATGTGGAGTTCTGTGTTGAGACACCTTCCTCCTTTTCCTTCTTTGCCTAGCAACAGTTTCAGGAACTGAACCAGTTGAACTCAAAAAGTTGTAGAAAAATTAGGTTGAGAAATAGATATGGCTCTCCAGAAGGGAAAACTGAGGTCTGAAAGAAAGAAAAGATGGAAAGAGGGAAGAACAAAGGTCAGTCTTGGAGGAGTTGGTTATTGACAGAAGATCATGGCCTGATCCTTAAGCTGATATACAACAGTCTTAGTATTTTCTGAAGTGGGGAAAAAGATAGACAACATGAGTCTCTCCACTTATCATGAGTAAACCTACAGTAAAGGACTGAAATTAATCACATTCTAGAGATATTGAATAGGTGCAGATGTAAGGGAGAGCGGTGAATTTACTTAGTGAAGGCACTTTATGAAGTTAAAGTAATAAAGACATTGATTTTAGAAAAGGAACGGGGTTTCCTGAATGCACTAAGCCACCACCAGTACTAAATCTGTCAATGCAATAACCTAATAGATTAAAAAGATGGTTATTTCCTTAGAAACTGAAGAGCATACAGTACAACGAAAGTTGGAAAATCTTTACCTACATAAGAAAGTGAAGGCAAAAAGGAACCTTTCGAATGCAGTAACTTTCCCTAGATCATCTGCCAGGGTATACATACACATATTTAAAAGCTCAGCAAATGCAAATAGAACTTCATCTCTGTGGGACAATGTTGCAGGTCTGCTCCACTCCAGAGTGTACAGTAGCACAGGAAGGCTTGCTGCTTTGAAAAGTGACAACTGAGCTGAAGTCAGTGGAGATGTGACCTTTTATGGGAACAAAACCCTTCTGCCTCTGTGCTGAGGAGTTTCAAAGGCCCATTTGGTGACTACAGTGGTGGTGTAATGCAAATGAACAGAGGCTCCTAGAGATGCAGAAGATGACATGTCTGTTACAGGAGGGCATAGGGATTCCTGATTTGGTGGCATGTAACTCCATTGAGTTGCTAAGGCGATGGGAAGCCAGGTTTGTGAGCCAACTGGCAAGTTTCCCAGAGTGACCAGGTCGCTTTCAGGATCTGCCCTATCATATGCTGCATTGTGAAAACAGCTCCTCTGATGGCTGCATTTCAGGAATCCCTCCCTCCCTTGATTGGATAGCTTTTTGACATGAAATCCTGCTCAAAATGATCTGGAAACCCACACCTGTGCTACCAGTTGATCATTCTCCCCAGCATAAGCAGAGCAGCACAGAGATTTGCCTTAGCTGATTGCTAGGTCTTTATTCACTCTGAATATTGCAGCTTATCATGAGCTCAGGTCAGCTTCAGTGACGCTGAGCTGCTTCCTCAGCCTGTCTAGCTTTGGTCAGTCTATAGGGTCTGTAACTGCCAGAGTGACTGTATTCACTGTAAGTGATGTCTAAATCAGTTAGAAAAATAATTAGTATAGAAAACCAACAAAATATAGGCTTCTCAGAGCTAGGCCTATCACAGAGTACAGTTTTGGACAGCACAGTGGTTTAGAAGCTTTTATAACTCAGAACTGTTCTCTGATGAGCATTTTTGTCATGGGAGGATCATAAGGGTATTTCTGTTGACCAATACTTCTTTCTAATTCTGTTTTGCTTTCTGTAATTTTCCTTCCGCACATTTTTTTTTTTTTTCTGTAGTGTTGGTCTGTCTCCATGTTCTGGCCAAGAATATACTGGTTTCACTTTACTTCCTGTGTTTTCAGGGAATGAGTAAGTTTTACTTCCATCCTGACAAATAAAGATCACAGCTTCTTTGACCTCAATTTGTTGTGTTGCTAACAAGTTCTTATTCATCCAGCTGCTTGTGATGCGACTTCAATGGCTGATATTTGGGTAAGAAACTGAAGAAGGAATAAAAACATAGCTTTAAACATAATTTTTAAACATAATTTTTTGACAACAAGGAGTGATCCCTCCTAGGAACAGCTGGGTCACAAAGTTTCACTAATTCTAAGGGCTTCATACTATGGTGTATAAGATTCTTCAACCTGGGTCAACAATATTGCGTCATTACAGCTCTCTGCAGGTAGAGAACAGAGGAGTGATGGTGGTATGATGCCTACTGTGTCACACAGCTTGACGGTCTGATCATTTTAAAACTGACCCATAGAAATTTCTTGCACCGTGGCACAATCCTGCCATGTGGAACCAAGATGGAACTCGACAACACACTAGTATCAGGTCAAAATTCAAAAGGCAACCCTCCCTTAGAGGCATTTTCTTTTCTCATTTGCTGGCTTGGTGTGCTTTTATATGGATTAGAGGAACTGCAAAGCTATAGCCAGCTAAGAGTTTTCCCTGCAGATGAGTGGATGGCTAGATTAGGAGTCAAGCAATAGTTGGTTTTGAAAATAAAATTTCAAGATAAACAAAAGGCTGAATTTTCACATATTTCCTGTGATTTTAATAAAGCAAGCATACAGCATTAGTGTTAAGAGCTGTAATGCTGCTCGAGTTGCTCATGCTCAGTTAAGTGCAGGGATAAGAAATCATCCCTTGTGCCCATCAGAGATCTCCATGGAGTTTTATTTTTCTGTATTAGAGAGAATACAGGAACCAGAGCATAACTCCACAAAAGACAAGATATCTGGGAAACAAGGCTGTATATGTTTCTGTCACTGTATCATGCTCATTTTAATGTCTCTAAACTTGAAGATGTGACCCCACATTTTCTATAGTCAGCGGTAGTCAACGTTTTATATTTTACCATGTGCTTGTCTATCTAGATCCTTAGTGGTGCCAACCAATGAGCTCAGACCAGCCCAGGCAAATAAAGCAAGTGTGGCTGAAAAAAACCTTATACCTGTCCAAGCTGGCATTCCAACTGGAAAGCATAGTGAATGGCTGACTTCTGTGGTCTTGTGACCCTGCTGTCATTTTTTATCAGGCTATTTTCCTCCATTCTGTCCCTGCCTTCAGTGACATGCCCTTTAAATGAGAGTTGGAGTGAACACTACATTTCTAATGATGAAAGCATCATGCAACCCTGTGAATAACAGGAAAGTACCCGTATATCCATGGAGGAAAAGTTTTTTTTTTCAGTGTAGAGACAGAAGTAGGGCCCCTAGTCTGAGACACCTGCCTGCACCTCTCCTATGAATATTGGGACTGTGTCTTTTACCCTGACAGTAGTTCCATAAGGAAACTCTGTAAGTTTTCTGATCCAGAGCAGGCTTTTGTCAGTAAAACCAGTCACCAGTCTCTACTGGAAACATGTCATGCAGAACTGCTCTGTGAGGAGTATCAATAATGAAGGGAAAATGAAGCGAAGAAGCACATCCACATGGTGCTTTCCCTGACAGTCTCTGTATTCCATGCTGGAGGTAACTGTCACCGAAGTGAGATTAAGGGCACTTGACAGCTGACATCCTGTTTGGACTTTGCAGTCATTCATTGTACTTCTTACATCTTCAGTATTGTTATTTTACCCTTTAATGTTCATTTTATTTAGTGCACAGGCTTGATATCCAAAGTGAAGCAGTTCAGGTCTGTCCCACTTGTCTTCCCAGGTACAAACTGGACACCCAGCCTGAATGTACTACCATCCATCTGCAGAACAATAATTGCACCTTCACTCCTCTCCCTCTGTACTCTTGAGCAGGGAAAGAAGAGGAGAGGTTTACGATCACGAACCATGCTTATATGTTGATAGATAGAAGTAAATAGAGATCTACAATTAGGGAGCAATAAGAAAGTTGCAAAGTCAAGCACTGAGAAATTAGAAAATGCCAGCATCAGAAATGCTTATGTAATCTTAATTTGCTCTGCTTGTGAACATACATTATGAAGTCTTTAGTTACATAGTCACATCTTGTTTTTTTTTCTAAGACCCTGTATTAGTCAGTGTGTAGGGCAGTTGGTGTTTTCTCCATGAATTACAGGTCAATACCCTCCCTTCCCCTCATGACTCAGTTGGGTAACATTAGCCTTTCAATTATCATATGCTGATCAAATCTGGACACAAATTAGAACATTTCTGTGTCTTCAAGGGTTCTCACCCTAGTCATATTTCAGTGTTTCAAAAACGGTTTACCCTGGTAAAGTGAGACACTCAATTTGTGTGCAGTGACAAAACTTAAAACTAACAGTCAGTGCCCATGCCCCAGATGTAAAGCACTGTGTTTGACCCTTTTGGTAGTGAAAAAGATTACAAAATATCAATTGCATAGGAACAACACCTTCAGATTCCTACAATTTTTAGGAGGGAGACAGTGGAAATAGAAAATAGAATCAAAAAGTCTCAGTTAAGGAAACTGAGGTGACCCAGAATTATTACAAAAATTGTTCCATAAATGTAATGTGTTTCAAGTCTATGTTTATTGCAGTCTATGTTTGTTGTTCTGTGATGATTTCTCTATGAAATGCGCTCTGTTTATAAGTAGCACTGAAATCTCACCCAGACTGGCAAGCTGTATTCTTACTGGCTCCAACATTATTGTCAGCAGTAGGCTCTGGAAGCAGATTTTCATTAAGCTTCTCTTGACAATTAATTTAGCACATTGAAACTTGGTTTTCTCTCTTATGGCTGTTTGGGCTTGGCAAGCCTAAACGGATCAAAAGTTTTGGAACATCATTACTTGGTGAGTGAGACTCTGAGCAGGAGAGGGGGATGGAGTATTTTAGCACAAATTTGCTGGAAGCAAATTCCTAGTTCAGTGGGATTCATCTTACTTGTCTTTCCCCCTCTGAATCTGGTGTAACTTGATTAAGACAATCTTTAGGCTCCCAGAGAGGGAGAACTTAACCAACCAGAAGTCATCCTCTCTCTGTTAGACAGTTTACGAAGATGGATGCCCATTTGGAGACACCTGTCTTTATCTTTTGACTGTAGGGAAAACTTTGAGATTAGATAAGACATACAACGTTTAGATAGCTCAAATTTGGGGAGAGAAATCTGTCCTAGGGGCCTGATGGAGCCTACTTCAGTGTTACATTTCTCATTCAAAGGACTAGGATATTCTTCATCTCACAGTTTCATCCCGTTCTGCCTTTACTTGTATGACATTCAGCCTTTACTCAGATGGGAGGAATGAATCAGACTTACTGGAACCAGAAACTACCGCACATCAGCATAGTAAAGGTCCCAAACCACTTCTTATTGGATGGTTAAATATAATTAACTGTATTGATGAGAGAGAAAGTGAAAGGTGAAAAGCTATGCATGCTGATTCTGCACCTACTTCAGTTCAGTGTTAACTGTGTCAGACTGTGTTATTGTCCTGTATAACTAGAAGAATTAGATACACATCATATGCATATACCTGCCTGCATTCTGCTCTCAGTAACAAGAATTAGTCCCTTTTATCCTTCACCCCCAGCTTCCTTTCATATGCATATACTCATGGTGCACACATTTTTTACCCTTCAAGCTGGCAAGGAAAATACTAAAAGTTCAGGAGAAAATCACCTGGTCAACCACATAGATCTTTGCACAAAGGGTAGCCTATATTTGTATGACATTTTTTCCTTTTCCTCTGTTCTGACACATGAACATGGTGTGGTGTAAAAGTTAGGAACTGAGAATAAAAGCAAGAAGAAGACAGAGAGGAAAAAGAATAGTCTGAATGAAAAAACTTAGTGATTGATAAAATAATGTAACATTACAGTGTTCACAGAAAAGAGCTCTTCAAAATGAAAATATTAATGACTTCAGAGCTGCACAATTTTAATATGTGAAAATAGAGCTGCTTTCAAAAGGAAAGCTACAGCCAAATTATATACCTAAAGTCTGTTTAAGGAAGAATATTTTTTTTATTCCAGACTGGGTGTTCATGACTCTCCACAATTAGTGAGCTCTATCGCTGTTGGAAGGCATCAAGAGTGATGTTAAAAGAGCTTCTGTCAAGTGCTTTCTATAGATTTTAATTTCTTTTTCTTACCTCTGACAGTCTATAACAGCTCTTTTGAGGTTCAAAACCACAACGTTTCCATGCTGGGATTATTGTCAACCAGGCAGCACACATAGCTGATCCCCTTTTCCCTCATCCCCACCATGACTCACTCATCACATCAGAGAGCCTGAATGTCTCTCAGTTTATGTTCATTTCTTCTGAACACAGCATTATTACTGCAGATGTCATCAGAGACACAGTAAGAGGCAGAAAAAAATCCAAGAGAGCTGAACATTCCCAAAAGGGAGAGCAATGAAGAGCAGGGTGTCAAGTTCATTGCCCATTCAGACAACTCTGCTGCGTTATTGGTTCTGTCATAGATTTTATACACTCTTGGGCACATAACCTCTTGATACCTCTGCTTCCTCATATAAAATAGGGGTTTCTTAATAAAAATGATAATTTATAACACTGCTGGTCTGAACAGAGTTGACACCCCTCTGTATAAAGAAGAGGTGCAAATTGCAGTACAAAAGCTGTTTTAATGCCACCACCAGAAATTCCTAGTTTGTTCTTTTTTCTACTTTCTGAATAAATTGACAGAGATTGTATGCACAGCCCTCTCAGGATTGTTATTAGCTTACAGCAACAAAATTGAGTTTTAATAGTATATTCACTCATAGAAAGCAGGTTTGAAGCTTTTGTCCTCTTCCACCTGGCAAAAGTGAAGTATTTGTATTGGATAACTAAAGCTTACACTTCTGCAGCTGGGGAATAGAAATACTATCACTAATCATAGTGTAACTGCATGGTTCTCTTGTGAATAGTGAGCTGCTGATATTGCCAAAATACCATCAAATAATTTTGAATAACAAACTGTGCTAAAGCAATCACAATCTGCTAGTTGCCATCTCTACAAAGCACAGAGAGAAGACCATCAGGCAAATTATTTACCAGCAATTATTCAACCAGATTTACTGAGAAATGATCTTCTCAGAAACTGGAACTCAACACAAGACCTTTTGTTTTACAATTATAAATGTACTGCATTTTCTGGTCTCTTTTCCTCACCTCTGGAATTCTTAACCACAGAATTTGGTTAAAAATCTTTACTTCAATAATTAGTAGTAGCACCTCTATGGACCCTAAAGTTCCCAAAGTAGTCTTTTCCTGCAGGAGATGAGGGATGTACTTATTTTGTGTGACAGTCTCTGCTCTGATCTTCATGATTAGAGTGGGACTAGTGGGTGTACACTGCAAAAATAGGAAGGCTGTTGTATTTGCTTTGCTAGTTCTAATTCAAGACTCCCAAACAGCTAAAATATCTACAGAAGAATACTGAGAAAACAAGGAAGTGTATTCAGATCTCCTGCCGTTGACATGACAATGTAGTTATACAGAACCATAAATCTTCCTTAGAAACCAAAAATAAAACCAGAATAGGCACTCTCAAATCTTCTCCCACTAATGTATGGATCATGACACTCGTCATGCAGAGAGCTGTTTGTTACAACAATACGATCTAACACAGCTTCATCTTACACAACATTCTTCTACTCTGCCCAGATTCTCCTCCCTCCAAGTACTGGTGGAACTAAAGGAATAAACGATATTGAAATGGAGAGAACAAAAAAAGAGATTGTAGGAAAGAACAAATGGGAAGTCATCAACTGGGATTTGCAACAAAAAAGGGAATCAAGAAAATCAAGAAAAATGGCAAAACTGTTGCTTCACTGACTTCTCAGAGACATGCAAACACAGTGCTCAGGACACAGAGGGTCAAGACTAAAGTTCAGGGGTCTTTTTCTAAAGAAATCAAAGTTTTAGGCACTGGGAATGGATTTCAATTTTGTCATCTGTGCTGTATTCCACCTGCTCATTAATGACCACAAAGAGGCAGGATGCTCCCAGCAAACAGCTGGTGCTGCTTTAAAGGCTTCCAGGATTCTGTGGTGTTTTCTTCCTCTGTTCTGGAGCTACAGGCTGCCTGGGGCACTGAGCATGAGAAGATGCTGGTCTGCATGTGCTTCCCTGCCCATTAGAGCCAGCCTGGCAGTTTATAGTGAGTGCCAGCTTCCTGCTGTACTGCATCCATGGGCTTGTCAGCATTTCATTTTGGAGCCTGAGAGCACTTCAGAGGCTCCTTGTCTGTGCAGTGAGGACCATAAATGGTACACATCAAAACATGAAATGGATGGGGACAATTATCTGCCCTGGTGTTTCTACATCCTTGTCATCTGCATAAGTTCTTGCAGCCTGTTAGTTCCCAAGACTAAGTTGATATTGCAGGTATTAATTGCTATAAGGAATATGCTGCTAACTCAATAAATGCTCTCCTGTAGGCACTTAGGAACTGCAACTGATTTAAAGCATGGCTGCTGATAGATGCTCCTGGGGGCAACAAGTTTCTGCTTCATTTCCAGATCACAGGGGGCTATGTGTGACAGCACTTTGGCTGCTTCCAAGCTCAACATTTGTAACCATCCATGAATATTTTACTCAAAGATGAAGATATTGATATCAGTGCAATTGTGATGGTGCCTAAATAAAGCGATCAGGTGGGAAAAAAAATTGTCACTGATGAGTTTGCCATGCACTCTCAAGGATTTAAAGCTGCTGTGATAAGCTGGGACTAGTTTCAGAGATGTTTTAAAACTGTGCATCCTTTGCAAATATGATTTTACTATTAAACCATTGCAATTGCTGATTTGGTATATCTAGCAGGGTTATTGAAGAGACAGAGAACTCCTCTGTGGTATTTGAACTGTGGTCTCTCTATAGGCTTGAGAACCCTTGCTAGTCAAGCCATTGAAGGGTCTGCAGTCAGAAGTCTTACAACATCTGTAAAACTAACAATTGCAATAAAGAAAAAAATAACACTCCTCCAAGTCTCTATAGCGCAGGTTGTGCAACACCCTCTGTGTTGGTAACCACAGTCAGCTTTCACTATGACAAGCTAAGCCAACATATCTACAGTACTGTAAATCATCAAAAGGAATGGAAGCCTGAACTTATGACAGAAAACCAGACTTGTTTCTTTCTAACCTAAAATAAGACTTCACAATTATGTCATAGACCCTTGTTTGTGCTGGGGCCAGCTTTGATCCAGCTGGGCATGCCTCCATTAGTTGTTCAGAGATTGACTCCCTGTTTACATTTGGTATGGGGAAGTCCCTGCACCAAGGATGTTTAGACTTGACATTAGGCAAGGCAGATGAGGCAGGGAAAGGAAAAGCTGTTGTTTTGCTGTCATTGTTCTTTGACTGACATAGGGTGCTAGTAGAAATTATCTGTATCTGCATGCTGATGTCCATGAAGTCCTTCTCTTGTTAAACCCATTACAGCTACAGCATAAATATGCTGCAGCACCTTTCAGCAGAGGATTATTTCGTGCCCAGCAGTTTTCCTATGGCTTTCCTTTTCTCTTTTCTGAAGCTTTTGTCTTGCCTCTGAGTTAACCACATAACATTTTCAATCAGCAGCTGTCACAATAACTTCTGCATTGTCTGCAAATACTCATCTCCTTCATATCCCTCCTGCCAACCAACTGCCTGCTGTGTATGCTTTATGGAGATTTCTATGTTTTCCTCGTGCTCTGCTTAGCAAACATGTTTGTCCTGGCCCATACTAAGAATTGCTATCCTGAATAGCTATAATGAAAGATGTGGAGAGAAAGGCATTCAGTTCTTTGGGAAACCTGTGGCTTAAGTGATCATTGCTGGTATTTCTAGGTCACTACTGGTAACTATGAAAGTGCAGGAAGAAAACACAAAGGGCTGCCTGTGTTATACCCTCTGCAGATCCTCCCAACAGAGAAGAGCAGTGGGGGCTTGTTTGAATGACATAGGACACATTCTGCTATGCAGGACACCTCCAATTCACAGTGCTCCCCACAGAGATCTGCATGTCTGCAAGGAACAGCAAAGCATGTGCTCTTGGGAAAACTTGTTTTCCCGAGTTTTCCTCCTGAGCATCTCAACTTCTTTCTCATGCCACCAGCCTCTCATGTTAAGAGGGAAGTATGCATAATTATGCAGGTTGAAGGGAGAATCCAGTGGGATTAGATAAGAGATTAAAGGCACACCAACAGAAGAAAGTAGGGGTACGCTTCAACAGGGTTTTTTAGGAAAAGGAGAATGTATGAAGGATACTTGAGAGTGAAGCATTCTGTAGGGTGGAAGGGTGCTGTGTTTGCATGAAGGACACTCACTGATGAGGGAAGAGGGTGCAAGGTGTAAGGAGGAGTGGTGACAGAAAGGGAGGATATAGGAAGTAAGGGTTTGATTCAAGCAGCTCTTATTGGAGTTTCCTGTAGAACTGGAGTGGGCTGAAGTTGGGACGAGAGAAGCCATGGCAAGCAGAGAATTAATAGGTAAGGTCTGTCTATATATATGTATGTCCTATCTGTAATAACAGCATGTCCCTCCAAGTGTTTTGAAATTGTATCTACCTTCTATAAGAAAAGAAAGGTCTGGTAAATAAAAATAATAAAAGAACCCTCACATTTAAAAAGAACCTGGCTGTAGGAATAGGTCATATTTGTGTGTTTGACAGAGCTTGAAAGAAAACATGGGCTTAATAATGTTTTTGACCAGCCCATACTGAAACCCGCTGAAGATGGTGTTGCATGTTAAGCTGAAAGGGCTGATGCTCAGCTGCAAGCTGCTGGCCCAGACAGAGGTTAGTGTCACCTGATTCTGCCAGTTCTGCTTCCAAAATAAAGCCCAGCCTAGGGGCTGGCCAGGTCTCTGTTCCGCTTGGGCAGTGAGAAGGCACAGGGGCATGCTGGAGCAGATTCTATGCTTCATTTCTGCAGTCTTATGGGCCTGTGCTGCTGCTTATCTGGGAGAAGACAGGGAAAGAGGCTGCTCTCTGCTGAGAGCTCAAGTGTTTGTGTTTGAGACCTCCTGTCCTGCTTATCCACAGGAGGACATCCTGTTTTATTTGATCTCCCTCAGCCTTCTCTTTGCTTGGGGATTGCTAAAAAATAAAACAAAACCAACCAAACAAACTTTTAAAAGGGCATTTTAAAGGAAAGAAAAGGCAATATCATTGTCATATGAGAACCCTGCATTTTTTCATGGCTGCCTGCATTTGGCATCTATATTTTCATGTATAATGTTCAACTGGAAAACTAACTCGAGATTTAGGATTTCTTTTGACACTGTTCAGTTTACGTAGCATGAATATAGGGAAGGTGCTTGGGAAGAAGACACTCGTAACAAGCTAACTATAAGGGCAATCAAACGTAAATGGAAAAATCTCCTTGAATGATCACACTCTAAGGTCTTCCCTGACCCCTCATTAGGAGCTAACCTTCTCTGGCAATGACATTATTCTTTCTCCGTCTTTTAAGTACCCTTTGCCTTCTCTGTTTTTACTGCTTCTAACCTTGCCTGCTGTGGTTCACTTCTGCTGCATCTATTGCCCTTCCTTGAGTGCATTTTTAGGCTCTGCAGGTCATTTTCCTCTCACAGTCTTGCCAACAATTCCTCATTTGGTATGCAGACACGCTCCACTCACAAGGAGCTGAAACCATCTTCTAAATCCTGAATTCTATCAAAGCACCCAGATTATTAAGATAAAAATATCTCCTTGGTATAAATGGAAACTAAAATGACAGAGAAGCAAAGCTGCATGTTGGTGCCTTAGGAAACTCACTCATACCTCTGCTGTTGTAGAATGCAGTAGGGAAAGGAAGTAGCTAAAGGGAGGCTTACAGCAACTGAAACTAGGAGCTAGGAGTAAGTTCTGATGGTTAAAGTGGTCAGAGTTGTATGGGGCTATGGTGACTTTAATGGGGACTGCTTTGGGTGAGGTCTGTCTGTATTGGGGAAATAAATGAACAAGCTGAGGTTCCCCTGCAACCTCTCATTCTTGCTGTGCTACTTCTTCCCAAAGAGAATTTTAGTTTTGAATCAAACCAATCTCCTCTGCTTCTAAGCCTTTGAAAATTGTGTGAAGAAACCCTGTTCTGCCCATTCATCCATGATCACAAAAAGGAAGGCAGATGTTTAATGAGTGTAAATAAATAAGACTTTATTTTCATGGTAACATTTAAGACATTAGGCAAAGACATTTCAACAAAGACAGATGCCCCATCTGAAAGAGAAGAGAGCTGAAAAGATGTATTTCACTTAACTATAAGGACTTACCCTAGGCATGTCCTTTGGGAATTCTCTGGCCCTACACTTCCTCAAGCATCAAAGCTAAATAGAAGGATTTCCAGAGAAGATTAAACACAACTGAGGTGTAAGTCATGCCATGAAAACTCTCTTTCTCTCCAATGGCTGCAGACAGAGGGAGTGATCCCATGGGACTATCCTCCTTAGTCAGGTACTGCACATCAACTGGAATGGATCCAAGCTGAGTAGGTTCTGACTTCACATGGCATACATCACCCATAATTTTTTGAATGGTGGTGTACCTTCACAACATCCTATTGGGAACTACTGTGAATATCATGCTCTTGCCTACAGAGAAAGATCATAATACCTGTGGTTTTTGGTCCCCATGGCAAGGTCAGTCTTTAGGGGAGACAAAAACCTGTGCTCTGTCCACAGTAGTTGTATGATGAAGAATGCATGGCTCCTAAAGGTATGTTTTAGAAGAGATAAATCAATATAATGAGGAGATACCAACATAAACAGCAGTAAATAGAAAAAGTAAATAGTGCCCTTGAGCCATTTATTTTTATCTCCCACCATTTCTGGGATGACAGAATTGTATGTTGTCCTTCAAGTTGGACTGGGTCTTAGGAACTTGCTATGACCCTAGATCACAGATGTGCCTTATATATTTCTTTTGGAAAGACTTTTGGAAATGTCATTGCATTCCTTTTATTTTTGCAATCAGGCTTTGAGAGAACAGAAAACTGTTTGAAGTGATGGTTCTGGCTTCCCAGAGGTACTGTGCTGTCATATCCAATGCCCCTCTGAGGCTTTAGGTGACTTAAATGTGTCACAGGACCCTGCCACTCTCTTCAGAGGCTTGTTGCTTCATTGTGGGATGGAAGTGAAGGGAGAAGCTAAAAGTATTTATGAAGTAGGATACACTACAAACTCTTACTGCTTGTATTTCTAATCCTTTAACTGTACACCTTGGTTTCCAGCACAGAACAAGATTTTTCTTAGCCCTATGACATTGAAGAGTCATTCTCTTAAAGGACCTTTGATACATGACAAGATTATTGGAGAATGCACTGATGTGGTGCTTCTTTAGGCAAACACAAAATTTTGGATTCCCAGTCCTTTTCACATTCTTCAATGTGTATGCCTCCTGTGGTTTCTCAAGTACTTTCAAGCTTACGATCTAAATAAAAGAATCAATGATTTATTTGTCTAGTTTTTTAGTCAGATACCATCAGCTGAGTGATCAAGAATGAAATGGGTTTCCTATTCCAGCCAGCTTCCTGTACTTCTAGTCCTTCAATCCCCAGAGCCTGGCCTTCTCTGAGTTTTGTTCCTCATGTGCCTGCAAAAACAGTAGTCTGCACTTGCCTGTGTGCTTAGTTGCTGAGCTCCTACATTGTACAAAGAATGGGTAAAGGATCTGGTATGCAATTAGAAAGATACATGGGTCATATCTATCTATAAATAATCAGAGTAGAAAAAAAATTAAGTAACCCAGTTTGCTACATGGAAACTTTCTCACTTGTAAGCTTAGAATCCTGCCCTTCTTTCTTTTTCTTCATCTTCTTTTTTTTTTTTTCCCCCCTCCTTTCTCTTCCCCTCCCTGTGCTGTCCCTAGACTGTATGACTCTGCTGTAGAGTATTTCAAATACCTCTTACAAATAATGTATTCAGATTACAATTTTTCTCAAAAGAAAAAATGCAACTATACAGTGTGTCAAATCATATCTTTTATCTGTCATCTAAACTGTACAATTTTGTAATATCCTTTTATATTTTGTAACAGTATCGTGTTTTAGATACTATGCCACATATTTCAGACACCTGCTGTCTGTGATGTATGATGCCGGATCGACTCATGCTGCAACAACTTCTCAGTTATTTTTACTGTCTTGTAAGATGATGAAACTTACAGCCTTTGACTGTTGTTTTACTTGCCTTGTGTTATGTGGTGGAAATCATGGGAATAGACAAATGGTCTTTTTCACAACCATGTGGCTAGAAAGAGAAACAGGAGGTGACTTGGATCTGAAAGAAGTGGTGCATCTGCAATAGTGTCATATTCCCTTTCTCAATTACCAGGTATCCCAAAACAGACCTCTTGCAGGTATTGTGCATCCTGTGCACCATAAAACAGTTAGACTCTCTTGGACTGAAACAGCACAATTTTCTAGTAGCTTAATTTGTCCCATAAGCCCTCTCTCCTTCCTATGTGGGAACAGGTGTGTGGTGTAGGGAGATACGCTCCTGTGAAGCAGATCTAAGGCTTGGGCTGAACACCGGACTCTCAGTCCATGTTAAGTTGGGGCAGTCTGATTTGTACAGTGCAGTACACATGGATTGTGCTGAAGCCATGGTCACATCAAGCTGTTGGTGATAGAAACCACTAATCATACAGAACACATAGCAAAGTCAATTGGCAGTGTTTTAGGCAAACATAGAGGTGTGAAAGGGTTTCTTGCTGTCTTGCCTGCTGGTGACCTTATTAGAATCATAGAGTGGTTTGGGTTGGAAGGGACCTTAAAGATCATCCAGTTCCAACCTCCCTCACACCTTTCACTAGACCAGGTTGCTCAGAGGTCCATCCAACCTGATCTTGAACACTCCCAGGGATGTGGCATGCACAACTTCTCTGGGCAACCTGTTCCAGTGCCTCTCCACCCTCATAGAAAAGAATTTCTTCCTAGTATTGAATCTAAACCTACTTCTTTTAGTTTGAAGATAACTTACTATCTCCTGAGTGTTCATCTCCGCTGCCCAGTAAGAAAGGCAGAACTCTGATCCTGGATGACACTGCAGATGGATCCACCTGTGCCCTGCAGGGAGGCACGGGACTGAAAATTCCTCATGTCTGTAGCTCTGTTTATAGCCACACAAATGACAAGCCAATCTGGCCTTTCTGCATATTAATCAAAGCCTCCTACTAACTTGAAATGCTAATGTCTTTTAAGATAAATTGCCACAGGAAGACGCTGACAGCTTGAAAAACAATAAATAGGAATTTGACTCTCTAGACAAATCTGAAATGCTTCTAAAGTCTTAAAACTCAATTGAAGTTTCCTAAGCTTTAAAGCAAATTTCTTCCTAATTTTATCACGTTGAAAATGGCAAGAAGAAAATGCAAGCTTAGGTATTTTTGAGAATCAAAGTTCAACAAGTACCCAGAATTCATTGAAAGAGCAAGTTAACATAACTGGCCAATTTCCAATCTCAAGAGACATGAATCAGCACTATGGCTCTGGGGTACTTTATTAGAGTCCAATTATACCACTGAGATGCTTGTCCATCTCTGGTTTAAACCCAGGTATAATAGGCACAGATGATTCTGTTTTCCTGTCTAAAAACACTTTGTAACACATTGCTGGGTAGACTTCAGCCATGGACATAACAGAAGTTGTCATTTCCATTTTGTTCTTTATAGAAAAAAAATGGTAGTGAATGGGAACGTGTGATTCCAGGGGCAACACAGCCCTGAAGATAAGACACCAGGGATGCTGACAGAGCAAGCACAGCTGAAGGGATAATGGAATGAGCAGCTTCTGCCCATCTGTTTCCATGCCTTAGACAAATCTTGGCCCAATTCCGAGACTCTTTGTAGTGGAATAAACAGCTTTTCTCCTAGGAAAGGCTGAACAAACCACCTGGCTGCTTTGTGTGAATGGATTTCTGATATTAAGATCCTTCAACAACCTTTCAGTTCATCTGGACTATTAAAAAATTCTGTCTCTCTTCCCACTCCATTGATCAACTGATGCACCACCCCTGACTCTAGACCCATTCTCTCCTGTCCTAAAAGGACAAAAATTTTTCTTTCCATGTCACATTTTGCAGACAGCTGCATTCTTCTTTGCAAGCTGCAAGTTCATACTTAGACTATTATTCACCCAGCTGAAAAATGAGAATTCAAATTGGAAGTGTTTAGTCGATTTCTAAATGTGTGCCCTAGAGGAGATTCTCTATTTAGTGAAATCTGCCAGAAAGTAAAACAGCAACTCAGAGACTCCTATATAGTCTCTGTGGGCAGGTGGGCTTTAGACAGCATGAAGATTAAACCAACACATAATGTGATGATGCTTTTTTATCATATCCAAAGTAATTTTTTGAACCAACTCCAGAATCTTACTTTCAAAGAAAATATAGCCTAATTTAAAATTAAAATAGATGAAACTAAGTGCATCTGGGAAATAGGTACCAGTATGCATCTACTCTTCTAATATAGATTATTTCATGCTGTTTAGGCTGGCTGAATAAAAGAGCTTGCAAATATCTCCATCAATGTTCACATTGTAGTCGTATAGTGCACAGAGGAAAAAAAAATAAAAAAAGGGGAAAAAGTAAAAAAGTGCTTGAACAGGCAAATTCCTGAAATAAAAATCAGGCTTTCAGCATGTGAATAAGATACTGGTACCAGTGGGAAAAGGTTAGAACAGCAAAACATCTCTGGTCTGTCTGTTGATTTTTTTCGCAGTCACTGTTTTTGCAACATCAGAAACCATGTTTTACTAGTGATCTTGTGCAAAGACAGATGTTTTCTGATCAGAAGTAAGTTGATAGACTTTGTTACCTGATGTTGGCAACACCACAAAATGGCCATGTCATTATAATCACTTCACTGCAGGCCCATTGGCACTTTTAAGGAAGATATAATGCTATAGCATTAATGCCATGCTCCCCATGGGCTCTGAGGCTGAGATGACAAATGGAGGTGGAAGTGGTGGCATAAAGGGCTCTCACACACTACTCAGTAATGAGTGATTCCAATACATGGAATGGCTCATACGTAACTCTTGTGTCATTGCCGCACTGGGAGTCTGTACATCCCAGCCAATTTTACCTTGCTACTGAGGGGATGTACTGGGTTTGTGCAGCAAGGTTTTGGTAGTCAAAAGGCTACAGGAGAAACTTCTGTGAAAACTGCTAGAAACTTCCTCCATGTCCAACAGAGCCGATTCCAGTTGGCTCCAAGACAGATCCACAGCTGGTCAAGGCTGAGCCCATCAGTGATGGTGGTAGTGCCGCTGGGCAAATGTATTTTAGAAGTGGGAAAAACCCACTGAGCTGCAGCAGCTGGAGTAAAGAGCAAAAAAATACATGAGAGAAACAACTCTGCAAACACCAAGGCCAGTGAAGAAATCACCCTTTGGGAAGGACCCACATTGGAGACATTTGTGGAAGACTCTCTTCCATGGGAGGGACTCCAGATGGGAGCAGGGGAAGAGTGTGAGGAGCCCTCCACTGAGAAGGAAGCAACAGAGACAGTATGTGATGCACTGATTGCAAGGCCCATTCCTGATCCCTGGCCTACTTGGGGGCAGGAGGTGGGGAAAATCATGAGTACAGTTAAGCCTGAGAAGAAGAGAGGGGTGGGGGAAGATGTTTTTAAGACTTAGCTTCTATTTCTTGTGATCCTACTCTGATTTTATTCGTAATAGAATCACAGAATCATCTAGGTTGGAAAAGACCCCTGAGACCATGGATTCCAACCTTTGACCTAACACCACCTTGTCAGCTAGACCATGAGTGCCACATCCAGTCTCTTCTTAAATACCTCTGGGAACGGTGACTCGACAACTTCCTTGGGCAGCCCATTCCAATGCCCATCACTCTTTCTGTAAAGAACTTCTTTCTAATGTCTAACCTAAACCTCCCCTGGCACAGCTTAAGACTGTGCTCTCTTGTTCTACTGCTTGTTGACTGGGAGAAGAGACCAACCCCCACCTCACTACAACCTCCTTTCAGGTAGTTGTGGGGAGTGATAAGGTCTCCCTTGAGTCTCTTCTCCAGGCTAAACAACCCCAGCTCCCTCAGGCTCTCTTCACAGGACTTGTGCTCCAGTCCCTTCACCGGCCTTGTTGCCCTTCTCAAATGAAATTAATTTCCGCTAGTCAAAGGTGTTTTGCCCATTGCGGCTCTGTGCTGTGAAAGAACGGTCTGCACACTTCTTGGAGGAATGGCCCTTTATTAAGATGGCTTCCACCTTACATAGGGTAGGTCGAGAACTCTCTAGAAGGAGGGTGTAACTTGGGCGGAGAAAGGGCAGAGAAAGGGAAGAGAAAAGGAGGAGTATGCAAAATCGATGGTTTGAATAGAGGGTTTTCCATTGGGAAAACTACTGCAATGCAGCAAAAATCAATGAATGAGAGGGCAGGGTTCAGTGCCATGAGGGATGAGGGAATTTTCCAGAACTTACAATATATAGGGAATAATACAATAAACTGAGAAACATGATATAAAACCCAAAACGCTTGTGGTAAAACAGTCCAAAGTCTTCAAACATGAGTCTCTTCACTATCGAAGGTCCAAGGTTTGATGTCCTTTCTCCCATCTTCAAATTGCTGGACTCCTACAGCCCATGACAGTAATTGGTGTGTGATATTTCTCTGTGTTTATTTTGACCCACAAGCCTTTCATTGTATTTTCTCCTTCCTGTTCAGCTGAGGAGAAGAGGGACACAGTGGCTTTGGTAGGTACTTGACCTTGCAAGGGTCACCCACTCCACCATAGGGAAACAACAGTTGGTGGGGATGGCCAAAGTGTAGGGAAATTACACCCTGTTGGGATACCTATGGTGTGGAGAGCAGGGAAACGAGCTCATGGCTGTTTGCAGTCCTTGATCTTGTTTCCTCCCTTGGTGATCTCTTCCCATATAGCTCTTTTTGGGGTACATTCTGATCAAATGGCTGTGTTATTACTTTTTTACAAGAGGTATTTAAAACTTATCAAGTGAATAGTCACAGGAAATTAGCAGAGTTTTATGTTCCAACACAAGCTGGGGCAAGATATTAATTTGACAGCTGGAGTCTGCCTCTATTGATTTTAAATTCCTAGTGTAAATGCCGCACTTTGGGACAGGGTACAGTGTACAGATGCTGAACCTCTGTTAATGTGCAAAACTGCTTAGCCTTGACTGTGAAGTGACAATTGATTCTCTTGTTCTCAGGGTAATAATGCCAACCATGAAAGCAAACAGCCTGAAATCTGGGTCTGGGTGCATTTAGCTTTAAGCATCTGAATGTTTGCCCTGCTGGACTGGGATCTGTGACAGTTCTTCAGCTGTTTGTAGCTCCAGGCTGTAACTGGGCAAAACAAAATCTTGCTGTGTCTCAAATGATGGTGAAAGCCCAGTCTTGGATTGATTTCTGCTCTAAGGTTTTCAGCGGTTTCAAGTCTCCTCTCACCCATGTCAACAAAATATGGGCATTTAGCCTTCCTGTGTGGTCTGAGGAGAAATACTGGCACCTCTCAGAGGCTGTGCAGCATGTGTAACTCTAACATTATGCTGAAGTGAGATGAAAGCAAGTGTGTTAGTCTTGGCTGTAAGAGGGGCAGAGGTGGTTGTCTGAGATGGAGAGAGCAGACCTTGAGCAACTGAGGTGCGCAACTGCCTGTCCTCCTGGGGCAGTTACTTCTTTCTTAGGTTCTGTCTTCTGCTCAGCCCTAACACTTAACATCTGGCTCAGACTAAGACTCCCACCTCAGGTCCACAACAGAAATTTCCTCTCAGCATTGTTCTCTTGATTGCTCCAACTTGTCTTTGGCTCCCCAGTTCCAGCTCTACTCCAAAGGGTATGTCATTGAATGTGATTCAATTTTTTTGTGGAAAATAATAGTTCTCATGGGCTTATTCTCCTCTTTCTTGTTTTAGCAAATTATAACTGTTGAAATCCAATTGGTTTCACTGAGATGACCAGTGTGGTCCTCTAACACAAACCAGGACATTTTTGTATTTTTTGGGAAGGGTTAATAAGGATCTGAAAATGTTGTTTAGTTATGTGGATGCATAGCCATTGACCTTGTAAATATGAGCTGTAGGCAGCTGTCTGGTGTTTTGGCCTTACTCTTTCTCTCAAAAGCAGGGAATTTGCTGTTATGCTCTGCAGGGATTTCCCTGCATGAATGCAGTCTCCATCTATTCAGTGACACCAGATCTCTAAGACTCCTCTGCTGCTGCTGCTGTAAGAGGAGCCACCTCTCAAGCATCATTGTGGTCACTTGCTTGAGGAAGTACCACTTATGTGGGCAAAGGTAATAGAAGTTGGCCCTAATTTTCTCTGAAGGACCTCTCCATAAATTAAAGCAGAAAGTGGACCATAAGAGCTGAAACTTGGAGATAAATATTTTTCATTTTTCCCATAGAATATGTGTTTTACTGGATCAATCCTTCAACATCCCTAGTTTCAGCTTTTGTCTTTTGTCAAGGCACATGCCTAGCAGCAGCACTGAAAATAAATGTATAGCCACCCTTCTTAAATGGCTCTCTGCCATCATGGAAAACAGTTTGCAGGACCTGGATACTTTGCCCTGATATGTTCTTGTTATAATAAACATTAAAGGATGTCACACTAGCAGATTTTGCAATTTACACAAATTCTAGGAAGATTAAAAAATGAGAACTTGTATGAACTGTCTCTGCTGCAATTGATGTGGCAACTGTATGCTGTATTAGACAGAAAAAAAAATCTAGAGAGCTGCACTAAGGACATCCGAACACACAAGTTTTCAAACAGCAATTAAGAAGAAAAAAATTGAGAGCTAGTTGTTTCCCAGCTGCCAAATGCTAAATACTATCCAGGGGTTATTGACTATCTGATTAGAATGAAATGGAGCTGAAATGCAATTGATTCAGAAATAAACAATGCATCTATTTAGGGTGATGGCCACAGAAAGCTAAGTGGTGAAAGAGTCCCCAGTCAATTTATCAGGGGTTTCTTCAGCAGTTGCTCATATATATGCAGTATCTTCTCTCAGAATACACCTTCTCTCTACTCTGCACAAGAATGTAGCTTCCTACTTAATCTTTTTGAAATTGAAAAAGTCCTTGTATACATCACAGAAAGTCACTCATCTTATATCCAGTAAGGACTCTACTTAGAGCAAGGAAAACAGTATTACCCTTAAAAGCAAATCTGCTTACTTTCTCTGTACCTCTTGAAGTACTGGTTAGGACAGTATTTTCTTGATCCATGAACCTTCAGTTTACTTGCACCCACATATTCTTCTTTTATTCCATGTAAACTATCTGAAGGAATAGAGAGAATATAAGGGTCCATGCAAGACACCACTTCCTTACAAAAGTATCTCTCCTTCCTTATGTTCCTTGCTTGAAAGACATTTTTGAGACTCCAGCGTCCTCTTTCCTCTGTTCATAATGTGATTATGACTTTATAGACTCTTTTTGTGCTCCTGGTAACCCTTGTGCCAACATCTTGGACTTGTGCATCAAAGGGAGCAGCCAAGTCAGCTCACAGATCCCACAGGAAAATAGTTTTCCTAAAGCGTATTTTCAGCTGCATTAGACCCATGATGTTGTGGGCTGCATGGCCAAAGGAGTGCTCATGTCTGGCCAAGGGCTGGGCAGGAGCAGGAACTACAGCACTATCTTTTTCAACATTGTTGACTGGTTTAAGCCACTTAAGTAATATACCTTAACACTTTCAGGAACACCACAGCTATCTGATTTTCTTGAGATGCATGCAGTCTTTAAGTGGTGTAGGTGTACTGAGCTTCATTTAGTAACAACAGATCCTATTGCCCTATGTTTTTCTTATTTGATTTTACAAAAGCAGGTCTCCTGCCTTAAGCTCTGCATCTATGAAGCTGCAATTGCACAATTAAATAAGACAAAGGTATTTTGGCGAGGTATTTCTTAGCTTTACATGGCCACTTGTATATTTATTTTTAAGTTGATTGATATTCTCATCTGCTGGCCCATAAGCTCCTGGGCTTAGTTTATGCTAATGACTGACAAGTTTTGCAATTCATCAAGAGCTAAGAACAGACTGTATTTGGTGAAGAGTTCTGCTAACAATCTGTATTACTGTCTTCCCAGTCTGTTTTCTTTTGGGTTGGGAAAAATTGAAAATATTATCTTTAAAATCTTAGCATATACCATAGCATAGTAGTTTAGAAAGGGCTCTGTGTTACTGCTGTTGTTAGAATTTTCCTTCAGAAAAACAAAATGGAAAAAAATGTATTTTAGCTTGTATACGTTGATCTGTTGGCATGTAGTCTGAAAGAAAAATAGGAGTTTTATAAACAATGGCAAGATCTATCTTTGTCCATAAATAAAATTAAAAAAAAAATAAAAAATATCAAGCAGAGTTTTGATAAGGAGTTTAAAAAAGTGGATCATAGCAGACAACTAGCTGGGTGATTAGCTGGGGAATTACAAAGCAAATGTAAGTTATCTATAGGTAGCGGAATCATAAACAGAAGTGAGGCCTTGGGTTTACTACTGTTTGTGGCGCTGAGGAGGTTAAGATAAGTTTAGAGGGTGACATGCATATGGCAGTAGAAGATTATTTTAATCTAACATAGGGAAGTGTATGGCTATTTACCACCTAAAAGATAAAATAAATCAAATTCAAACTACAAAGTGTTTTCATTTTTCAGAAAGGTTAATTAACCACTGGAAGAATTTGCTCAGTTTTATGATGTGATCAGTATGTCTTGATGTCCTTACTTGAAAAGATTTCTAAAATATATGTAATTAAATAAAAGCTATAAGCCCTGAACTAGAACCACTTGATGAAATTTTATGACTTGCATAAATTGGACTACAGAATCATAAGAGTGGATGCAGTTTTATAGCCCAAACTTAAGACATAAGAACTGAATGACCTGACTTCATTTAATCCAAAATGTTGTTCTCAGAATATTCTCAGGTCAGATTGTCATAAATGGAGTGTCAGCATAGAATGAAACAGAAAGAAATGCTTATTTCTGGGGATGTTCAGGAGTTAGATTAATAGGAGGATGACAGAGAATAATAAAGATTAGAGTCAGCTGGGCTCCATGAGCAGCGTACTATAAGACCCCAGGGAGGTCTGAGGCTGTGTCCTGGGAAAAGGACCTAAAAAGGGGTCATGCACTTGTGCTCAAAAAGTATCATCTCATATTATTAAAACACAAGAGAATGTGGAAGGGGTGGAGGGTGTAGGGCTCATCTATTGCTAGTCTGTGTTTGGGCATGCCAAGGGCGTGTGCTGACTGTCGCAGTGAGATAGGACCCATGACACTTGCCTTTATGTGTATTTTCTTGTGTTTAGTTCAAAAATAGGAGGTACCTTATTAAACATTAATGTTGAGCCAAAAATCCAATAACTAGTAAGCTGTTTGCACCTGAGACATAGGTACTTTAAAACACTTTTAAGAATCTAAAGTTGTTTAATTGGGCAGTAAAATGTCCTTCAGGCATTTTGTGCCTTATGAGAGCCTCCTGTTCTTACAAAGCAGCATAAAAAGGTTTCATCATAAATGTGAATATGTTATTTTACTTTTAACAAGAAAAACTTCTGGTACCATGCAGCGACTTTTTAAGCACTGTTCTCTCTGAAGGACTTTACTGGATGCAAATGAAAGGAAAAGGAGCTTTTCCAAACTGGAAAAAAAAAATCACTTTTGAATTCCAGGTATTTTAATCTTCCTGCTTTGTTTTTTTTTTTCATCTATGCTTAATAATACCAGAAATGATTTCTATAACGTGGTTGCTATGGTTAGAGCAGACCTGTGTCCCATCACACAAACCCTGAACTATGATTAACTGTTTAATGTTACAGGAGCAAAGAAAGGTGTGAATAGCACATTAACACCTTCAGAACCAACAGCCTTTCATCCTAATGGTGCTAGGCAGAGATTTTCCGCTTTCATTAGGCAGGTTTAGGGCTGCTCTTCAGTGCACATGGGATAGCCAGATGAATACTGACAATGCTTTTCAGGTTGTCTTGCTGAACTTGTAAGTTCATGCATTTGAGAGACAGAAAGAGACTGATCTGGCATGTTCAGCATACCTTATACAGTTCAAATGAAGAAAAAATTATAACTCATATTTGAATGATTGCTTTTCTCAGGAAATACATCCAAACCCATAGAAAGAAGAAGAAAAAACCACAAAACACCCTAACATAAAATCAGGGAAACAAAGGAGTGCCTGTTATGCTGTTTAATTAACCTGAGAGCTAAAGATATGAACACAACATGTTTTGGTATTTTTAACTGCACTTTCTGCCCATTGGTCTTTTGGGTCCTCTGTTACCCAGACTTCCTACCTGGAAAACATAACAGCTTTCCCTCCCTGTCCTTTCTGGTCCCCTCCTTTTTTTTTTTTTTTAATATATATTTTAAAATTTAAACCTGCAAGGGATATCAGTACAGTGAGAGCAGACTGCAACTATGTTGCAGTGGATGGCTTTCCACTATGCAAAAATTATGGTCTCTGCCCTTGGATGCTTATGCATCAGGGACAGTAATCGATCTTAGTGAACAAAATAAATCACTCTTGTCAGTTGCAGTATCAGGATGCTGACAGCTGATTTTGTTGTAGTTGGGGTTTTTGTTCATTTGTTTTTAATATGTATATTAAATTTATTTAAGCAAAACCAACTAATGATCTAAGGAGAATAATTTATTGCAATTTTTCAGATGTTATAGATCAGCACAGCACCACAGACTGCCATGAAATGATACAAAATTCAGCTAGCTAAAGATTTTACCTCTGCTCTTTGAGGAGGTAACACCTTTTGAAAAGATAGGATTAAATGCTTCTCAAAGTACTTCATTAAAAATTAGTGTAAATGCACAGGAAAAGCTGGCTGGGAACCCATGAATGATTAGATATTTTGCATGGGTTTAGTTCTTTAATATAAAGTAACAGATTCTCATAGTGTATAGCCAAATTTCTTTAGTAGGTGCATATCTTTCTTTCTTTATACATTTCAAAGTATTTGAATAGAACACTGATTTGAGTGGCATAAATTTGCAGACTACACAGGTGATATCTTCCTTCATGTTCCACCTTTTGAAATGGAATTAATTGTTTAGTGTTATAGTCTCTAAAATAGTGTTTTGTGTTCCTTCTCTTATTATAGATTTTTATCTCTTCATATCAATCCTCTAGCTTTATTGCTTTTTTACACAGCTTTATTCTACTCCTATTTATGGAACTTTGTTTCATGTGTGTTGAATGAACTCCACTCTGGCTGTTTATTTCTGCACTTGATGAATAATTAACATTGCATAAGTTTTTTCACTGCTTCAACACAAACCCTGTTGAACAGCCTGCAGTTGAAGGATCAGCTGAAATAACTGGTTTTGGACTGTATTTGTGAAAGAGTGAAGAACTGAGACAGTGAGAAGGCGAAAGGGAGGCATAATTCACATTCTATAAGGCACAGGTGGAAACTGGGTAGAGAAGAGCAGCACAAAACCCCAAACACAGGTGAACTGTGCTAGGATGGGCACAGGATACTTTTTCTCCTAAGTGGAAAAGACTCTGGAAACTTTAAAACAGTGGTGGCTCCTCTGAGTGAGTCCAGCCAGTTGTGGTCCCTCAACGTCCATTTGTTTGGAATATTGGGTGAATATTTTCAGATAAGAGCAAACCAAGATGGGGCAAAATACCATTCTCTGTCTGTCATTAGCCATTGCGTAGCGAGCAGGGGCCCAAGCAGGGTTAGACAGTGACTGTTTAGGCCACCTGTGTAAATGAGTGCAGGAAGCATGCTGGGGATTCTTAATATGTCTATTTAATAGTATTCTTTGGCTTTTTTGTTGTTTCATTTGGTTTTTTTTTTTGCTTTTTGTTTTCTTTTGTGTTTATTTGGTTTTGGTTTTGGGTTTTTTTTTTCTTTTTTTCTTTCAGTTTTTAACCAGGGAGTTTTTGCATGCTGGACATGTGGATTGTCCAGTTAGTCTCACTACTAATACATGCCTTGTCAGTTTTCGCTTGTGCAAGTTTGTGGAGTTCATGGATGATAATGCCCAGGCAGAGTTTGCTGGCACCTGCTGTGCCAAGAGCCATTTCAACAGTGTGGCCTCAATGCTGTCAGCTTTGGATCCTCCACTGATCTCCAGTCTGATCCCAGGGGGCTCTGTGCTTTCAGACCCACAACTTCGCATGACCATGTAGAACATACCCCTTGTTTTCTACTGTAAGAAATGCCTTTAACTTTGATTCGTCTGATGGGTTGCATCACAGACTTGCCTGTATTTCAGACTCTTTTAAAAGGGAAAAAAGGGAAATTAAACAATAATTGTGTCTTATGGACCTCATGTGGTGCACTGTGGCCTTAGGAGACTCAATGCCCAATGCCATGAAGTTGAACACATGCACACAGCCAGTCTAGGTTATTTCGCCTCAGGACTGTTTTATCATTAGCAGTGTGGAAATCATCACTGCCTTAAATTGTGGTCCAGACTTTGAAAACACGAACGGAAGGTTAACTTCCTTCTCTTCTCACTGTAATATATGAAGGCTGGGTTGTGCTAGTGTTTTTATTTGTTTTTAAGTATTTTTATTCCTGTCCATATAGAAAAAGGGTAAGTGCCTAGGTTATTTCAGAAAAAATACAGCAGTGGCATGACTCCATCAGCTCAGAGATGAAGGACACTCCTGTACACACATCCTTATATGCATGTGTCCATGCTCCAGCTCCATGCAATTCTATTTCAGTGTACCTCTGTGTCTGGTCTGGACACTTTGGCAGGAGGTTGCTAAAAATTCTATAATAATAAACGTGTCAGTGCAGTGTGTGACCACAAATACCTCTGTTATGCTACTGCCAGAAGAGAGAGGTTGGCCTTAGCAAGTTAGAATGTAAAGATCCAGAGGAGCAATTAAAGGAAAGTAGTGTAGCAAAACATGGTATTATTTCCTTCACTCAGGAAAAAAAGCCATGTTTTTTTTCCTTTACCTTTTCAGCCATCTTAATCAGAGCAGATATCCTCAGTACCTTTGCACAATACCCTTAACTGTGTAAGAGAAAAATAAGATTTGGGGAGGAAGATTATTTGGAGAGCAGTATAAGCAAGACTATGTTAAGGTAATAGCAGGTGCATCACTGCACTTTATACTGCTGGCCATGGCCTTGGGTTAAAGCCCTGTTAGCTAATACTGATGAATGAACAGAAGGCTCATCTCATTAAGCTTGGACTTGGGCAAGAGTTAAAGGACATCATTAAATCATTGAGGGAAAAAAAGTGCTGTAGAACAAAGGCTTGAGAACAGATGGGGACTTTGTAAAAGAAGGAAGGCGATGATATGAGAAAAACTTGCTTTATACTTTAATACCAGTGAAGCATTGCAGTGGAAAACTAAATAAGGACTGAGAAATCAGTCACCACAAGATGGCAAACAGTCACACTTTCAAGACTATCTCAGCTGGAGAAGATTGCCCTGGTGTGTACCCTGCTTCCGTTCTCAGGATGGTGACAGATCTTTCCAGAGGCTATTCCTGTAATGCAATTAGGATAGTCAGACACAAGAGGGGTTTGGCAGTACTGATGCAGTGTGAAACTCACTGAGCGGCCCAGTACGAGAGACTATCAAGCAAGGACTTTGTCCAAAGGCACTGAAACCAATGAAATCCCTGATGCTGGGCTAGATAGGCTTTTGATGGGCTCCTGATCAGCCCTACTGGGTGTTAAGGGGTCACTGTGCTGCTGGGTGGGTTTTGTGTAAGGCACACATTTTGGGTAAGAGCACCCTTAAGTCTCAAAATTGACCATTTGCTCTGCTTACCTGAACAGTTTAATTTGACTTGACGTTCTTTTGCAACAAAAGGTACCCAGGGCAATGTGGATCCATTGTTCCTGCTTGAGGAAGAGATGCTGCTCAGCTACATGTTACAGTGCCCTTACTGCCAGTTGGCACAAAAACCAACCAACCAAACACCCCCAAACAAACAAACAAACAAACAAACAAACAAACAAACAGTCTTCTGTACCTCAGACACATTTCATCCCAAGCTTACACGGAAACTCATGTGCAGTTATGAGGTCTGTGCATACCTAAAGCAGGGAGCAATGAGTTTGCTGTTGTGTTGAGAAATATGTGTTAGAATAAATGCAAAGAAAGCAAAATGAGCTGTCTTCCTGTGTTCTAAAAAATCCCTGTTCAAAGATCCAAAAAATCATTGAAAAGTGTAATCTGACACTAGTTACACTGAGGAAGGTGAGATTCTCAGGTGAACACTAAGTACCTTAAACTTTAATTCTATAATAACAATAATAGTAACAATAATAATAATAATAACAACAATAAAAGAAAGATAGATAGATAGATAGATAGATAGATAGATAGATAGATAGATAGATAGATAGATAGATAGATAGATAGATAGACAAATAGATAAACCCAAATGTTGTCCTTATCCTTGTTATTCCCAGGTGCAGAGTACAGCTGCACATTTAGATACCAGCAAACCTCTCTGCCTTAAATGAACTCACCATCTGTCCCGTGCCTTTGCTTGGTCTCTAAATCAGGCACTAATGGCCACCTCCAGATCACACCATGGGATTAGAACAAATTTCCTCTGCTGCCACCACCACTGTGGTTTCTTCTGCTCTCTAAGGCTTGGCAACTGAGATGTTAAGTTTGTTACTCAGCCAAGAAACCACCTCCACGTGTGCTGCCTGAGCAGCTGTCTGGCTTGGGAGAATGAAGTGTTTTTAATTTTTTTCTCTTCCAGCTTTGAGTTTTGCTATCCAGGGACAGGCAGCAGCCAGCTTTTATCCCACTGATGTGGACTGTACTTCTAAACAGGCTTTGGAAGGAGCCCAGCTCTCTGAACAGAAGGGCAAGAGTAAGACACTGACAAAAGAGAGGTGGGGGGAGCAGGAGAATGAACCAGCTAAGGGATCCCTCAGAGGCACTGCCTCATCATGGGATTATTAGCACAAACCCCTCAGGCACATTGTCAGGTCAGGAGGTCTTTTTCTTTCAAATACTGAGAAAGAGCCTATGAAGCAAAGAAACAAAAGCTTGTTGTTTGGATTACTGCAAGCAGTTAAATATATTTATAGTTGAATATATTATGAAATTTAATATTATTATATAGTTATATATATTTATAGTTAAATATATATACTGATGCCAACCTCTTTCGCACAAACCAGTGTGGTGGCAGTGGTATTGTCCAGCTCTGAAGGAATGATCGATTCACAAACAAGGACTAATTTTCTCCGCTCAGGTTGGGGAATGCTAAAACTACACTGTTGATAACAAGGTTTGAGTGCAACAGGAGAGGCAAGATGTCAATAGCATTACAATAACAATGAGGCACTGCAGTAAGCAAGGCTTTTTGTTTGATAAAGTGCAGTTTCCCGGGAGAAGTTGGAGGCTCTGAAATAAGCCTGGTCTGAGATTGCCACTGCTGACTGTCTATTTATTAACTCCATGCAGTTTGCTGAAAACCTTAAGTGTTCTTAGCAAAGCAAATTAACATTTTAGTGCATATTACTAAAATATATAACTTATTTAGATGGCATCTTTCATCTTGAAGGGACCCTAAGCTCTTTGCAGATTGTCTATAATGGAATCACTCAGCCACCAGTGACATATCATCATCTCTGGGGCATAATGAAGCAACAAAACTGTTACAGGAAGAAAACAATAACATCTATTGAAAGCACATGGGAATTCAGGGGTCTATGAGGTAATTGTGCCAAAATGAAGATGGTTGCAGACAGAGCTGCAAAGAACAGTTGATACTTCATGAATAAGAAGCCGGAGTCCTGGCCACAGCTCACTGTGTTTTTTACTGAGGCAGGAGAACAGTAATAGCAAATACCCCACTGCATCCACATCTGGCTGGAGTTCTCACCTTGGTAATCCTTCAGGCCAGAGCCTACAGCCCCTCTGGGGTTTGCGGACGTGAGCGTGCAGCAGTCAGCCAAAATATCTGTCATTAGTAAGCAAGAGGAGACACTAGCTTTGCCAAGGTGCAGCTGGGTGGGTTTGGGCAGCAAGGCACCAGCCCACATCTAGGGACATCTTTGACTGCTCTCACATTTCTCACGCAAGCCAGAAGCCAGAGGGCATGGTCTCTGGGGTGCCCAGGGGCCACTCACACAAGAACGCAGCACAATGTGCAGCAGAGTGCTTTGCCCTCTGCTGTGCTTAATTCAGCCCCTTAAAATGAGTTTGATAATGCGAGTGGTGACCTTAAATATGTGAGGGCAAGGCTGGGCAGAAAAGCCATTTATGAGATTCTGAGCCCTGAAAATGACACCCAAAGCAGCCTGAATTACACATATCTGTATCCTTGGCACAAGGTATGCTTTGTAATAGCGATAAGAACCATTACATTGTTTTGGGTAAAACCCGTGAACCGTGTAGCCTTCCCGGTCCCTAGTGCTCAAACTTCACCAGACCCAGTTTGTTACTTGTTTCATGTATACTGAGAGTACAGAGAGCACAGAGTGCTGAAACAAGGGCTTGTCCTTGTAAGTTTGAAGTACCTTGTCCTCGGGTTTCAGAGACAGAAGGTGCCAGTCTGACATTTTGTCTGTCTTTGGCAGTAAAATTTGCAGCTTTTGACAAAAAAAAAAGAGGCAGTCTGAATGAAAAGGAGTTCTTTGATTTCCCGATTTGACAGTTGCTAGAGAATCAAATGGATGCTAGGTGACTCTTTTTGCTGTAAATTTTTTTTAACCCAAATATATGTATTTCAAAACATGGCTTTGGCCATTTACTTTATTTAATTTTTGATATATCAATAAAAACACTTATTTCTCCTTTCTGAAAAATCAAAATGGTTGATATTTTTCTCATATTTTAAAAAGTACATTTTCTGAGACATGCATTTAAAATTACTGTTAATATTTTCTTTGCATTTAAAAAATCTCCAAATAAAATTAAAACCTTGGCTTGGTTCTGCCATTAATGAATTTCTTAGATCAACTTTTCAGTTCAATGAAAATACAAAGGGAATGTCTCAGACTTAGCAATGCAAAATTGCCTTATGTTTTGGGACTTACAGAAAACAGGACAAAACAAGAATCTGCACAACATTATCAGAAATCAAAATCATTACTGGATGTTTTTTCCATCACAGATTTCTGGAATACTGAGGGAGTGACTATCCCAAATATGAAACCTTAAATTATTTGTAATAAAAATTAACGTGAGTGGAAGAAAATATCCCGTGTCCCTTCCTGCTCCTGACTCAGTTCTCATATAAAGTATCTGCTTACTATCTACTTGGGAACTATAATATTGTGATTGACAAAACATTTCTACCCCCCAAAAATGCAAAATGGTAAAATAAGGAGAAGAAAATGTTTATGCTGAATAAAAGCATAAATTATTTATCAATTTATCACTTCATGCTTCACCCTCAATATTTTGTTTTGTGGCCGTTATGTGCCATATTTGGACTTGCTAATGCTAACATTCTCTGGCACTATCATTGACTGCTCCCAGCTCTTGTTTCAGGGGCAGGATACTTCCAAAGCCATTTAAATACAGCTGCAACATGCAGTTCATGGATATACAGCTCTTGAATGTGGAAAGAATGTAAATGTATGTTTCTGTCTCATTCTTCTTGTTTGAAATCTAGAGATAGAACAAAAAAGAACCCCTGAGATTTCATTGAATCTGCTTTGACCTGGGCTGGAGCAGGAGAGGGACACCACAGTATTGTTTTCAGTGTTTTGGGTTTTTTTCCTGGTTTTAAATATCCCAGTAACGAGTCTTCCATCACTCTTCCTAAGAGCCAATTCCAATTCAGACTTTTTTATGGATTGCTTTTTACGGAGCTGCAAGAAACTGCAAGCCCTGTAAATGGTTCTCCTGAATAGCACTGGGCATGTGAGCTATTGTTGCTCACTATTAGGAGACATACTCAGATGTCTTGCTTCAGTTTCCCTGTGCTCATCCTCATATATTACAAGCACTTGAAGCAGTTTCTGTCTCCTTTGGTTCTTTCTTTTAGCCTTCCCTCAGCACTCTCCACTGTTACATAGCAATGCCTTGTGCTGAAGCACCACTGGAATGGATCCCCAAGGTAATGCTAGGAGTGGGAGAGAGAGAGAGGTTTATGACTGTTCTCTGTCCTTCTAAACAGCTTTACCCCTGCAGTTAATAAAACAGTAGCATGGCCAAAACAAGAGAGGAAGAGACTGCAGGCCTGTACAGCTCAATCTCTTTTAGGATCCACATTTCTTTCGAATTCTTGCAAATGTCTTGAAAAGGGGGACTGAACAGCCCATTGTATGATCAAAGCAGCCAGGCAGGAGATTCCTGGATGTGCATCTGGGAGGAAATTAATGACTATCATTTTTCAACCCCATGTAGGTAAGCCAAGCTCAGCATTGACTGAGTCTTAGACATTTCTCAGTGTCAAACTTTCATCTCAGACTGAAGCAATAATACTAATTGGGCTCAAGGTCGAGTGTAAGGCTGTGATTTCACATCACTTTTTGATATTGCCTGAAAAGAATCAGTAAGTTCTGATATGTTGCTCTGGATTTCCCAGAATTTCAGGTAACTATTTCCATTGCTTTATCACCCATATAGTAGATAAAGAGGTCACCTATTAAGACTTTTTTTTTTTTGTGCCTATTTTTGGTTTTACCAATGAGACAGGAGATCTGGGCTGTTGTCTTGACTAGGAACAGCCTAGAAACAAGTTTGGCTGATAGCTATCATTCTCCACAAAACCATCTGTATCTGTTTGTGAGATTGTTTAGGATTTTAGAATTTCTCAGGTTGAATGGATAATGTAAATGTAACAGCAGGTTGATTAACAGAAGACTTTTGGCAAATATCAGCTGGAAAAGTAGCTGTACTGGCCATATTTAAACCCATCACTGACTTCATCCCTGATGAGAAGTGACCCCTAATTTCAAAGGTACGTTGCAATTTACCCTACCCAGAAGTATGTGCTCAGGGTGTGGGTATGCCAACCTTTGAGATGGAAGAAGACCAGTCTTGAAAAGTGCAGTTCTCTTGCAAACATTGGAAGTTCATCCATCCTTCACATTTTCTGCTTCTTCTTTTGGAGTTTGTCTACACTTCTGTAGCACCAGTTTAACCAGTAAGGAAGCAAATAGGACAAATTTATGTTATGTTAGACACAAGTTAACAGAACATGCATTAATTCTTTGGACAGATCTTTAAAAAAATGTTCAGAATTATGGAATTTTTTTTATATAGTTAATGGTTTGGATTCAGAATCACTTGCCTGCTGTCAGGTTATACTTTTGCCTAAAAATAACCTGCTTCCTACCACGTTTTTATTGTTGTGCACAAATATAACAGGTTTGTGGCATCAAGTCACCTTACAGAGTGGTCATGAGCTTTCTAAAAAGAGTGGTTGGTGGGTATTTTGAGGGGGGTAGGATTGAATGTTGAGTAAGTTCTTGCTCTTTTTTCGTTGTTTTATCTGTTTTCAAATTCTGATGAGTAGCATGAGTGATAATTACGGAATTTCAGTATTTATAGAAAACTGTCAGTTTATAAGTATGTAACTGTGTGGATGATTTAATCTGTGACAGCACCAATTAAGCATAAAAAAGTAGTGGTATTATTCTACAAATATAGAAATTTGGCAATTTTTACTAGTTTTTTCATTATTATTATTTAGAAGATGGATAAATACTGTGCAGCATGTAAAGCCTGAGGGCTTTACAGAGAGAGGAAAAATAGAGACAAAGTATTAATGCACATACTTAAGAAAATACAACTTATGGGAAAAGATGAATACATTTTAATACACTGATGAAATTGGAGAAAGGCCTTCATACTGCTCCTTGGTGTTAAACGAAATCATAAAGGTTGAACAGTTATGTCACCTGACATGAAAGACAACCTCCTGTAACAGTCCTGAATCTGCTTCTGATTATTTGCCACAATGTAAAGTAAACAAGAGGGGCCCAGGCTGGAGGCAGGTGGAGGAGATCAGATGGATTAGGGCCCAAAACTGGAGGAAGGGGAGGTGGGAGCAGGGATACTCAGAGAAGTGGGAAGTGATGGGCACAGTGGTTACCAGGGAGGGATAGGCATGTTATATAGAGACATGAAATGCTCCTTGTTAATTCTGAAATATTGACATATTTTCTACCTAGGGGCTGAGCTGAATTAACTGAGATAATTGCTAGTACAATTTTACTGGTACAGGTGATTCTCTTGAAGTAACCTCAGAAATAAATCTGGATCTTTGTGGTGAATTTGTACAAGAATAACATCGGAGGGTTATGCCCAGCATGGTTGCAGTGTGACATATGTGAGCAGAGCAAATGAGCATATCAAAATACTTCTCTGTCCATTCACTTTGATTTTCCACATCTGCTAAATGGGAGAAGTTTGTGCTAGCCAAGAAGAGTAATCATGTTTGTTTGGTTTCCTGGTTTCAGTCTGACGTTTCTCTTTCCAGAGGTGAGGTTGTAGGTAGTTTTATTTTCTTTTTCCATCCCCTGTGAACACTCCTGAGCATCATGTGATTCTTCACCATGCAAGATGGATGGATGGATGAATGACAATGGACTTAATGAGCGAAATATAAATAGAGCTGGCGCTATCTAGGATTAGGGTCAAAACCATCTTTTTAACGACCAGATTTTTTAAACTGGAGAAAAAAAAAATCTCGGAAGGAAAAGAAATGGGACCTATATTCTCCGGAGTGACTAAGGACTTTGACTATCTGAACTGACTACCTGAAAGGAACTGTGTTTTTTTCAGGGAATGAATAGCTTAAGAGCCTTACTTCTCCTTTGTTTTGATGCAAAAATAGCCAAATACTCCAATTATTTATTTTGTCTTAATTTTCACAAGGTTAAAACCTTTGCGAACCTCTGAAGTACTTCACCCATCAACAAGGCCTGTAGACAATGCTATGGGGCCAGCTAGAATTTGTGTGGCCTGCCTTCTTTATATTGCTTGATGGTGATACTGGAATTTACCCAGCACCCTCCTCTCAGCTGTGGCTGTGTCTCCCATGGCTGAACAGGACCACAATGGCTGTGAAACATATTTAGAAGAAGGCAGAATGATTTATGTTATGAATCATGACAAGCATGATGAGTTCATGTCATGGTTTAATCTTAGCCTGCAAGTAAGTACCACACAGCCACTTGCTCACTTTCCCTCCTCCCCTGGTGAGATGGGGAGGAGAATCAGAAAAATTCTGAGTTGAGATAAGAGCAGTTTAATAATTTAAATAAAATAAAATATAAGAATAATAACCACAAATAATCTGAGTAATGAAGAGGAGAGAGGGAGGGGAATAAACAAGAAAAAAAATTATGCACAATAAAATAGTTTACCACACACCAAGTGGGGCTGAGCCCATGCCGAAGCAGTGATCAGCCCCTCCTGGCCATCTTCCCTGAGTTTATATACTGGTAATGATGTTCTGTCGTATGGAATATCCCTTTGGCCAGTTCAAGTCAGCTGGTCTGGTCACGTTTCCTCCCAACTTCTTGTGCATTTGCTCTCTGGCAGAGCATGGGAAAATGAAAAGTCCTCGATTTAGAGTAAACACTACTTAGCAACAATTAAAACACCAGTGTTATCAATTTTATTCTCATACTAAATCCAAAACACAGCACTGAACCACTTACTAAGAAAAAAATTAACTCTATCCCAGCTGAAACCAGGACTGTTCATTTTCTGTACTGTAGCATAACTTACAGTACAAGCACCAGCTTCCCACTATGGTTCCAGAGGCACAGTAATGATTCTCTATTTCAAGACCTTCCAGCTCCGTACACAGTGTACTGGGCACCTGCAGGGTCACCTTATCCATACTTACACTCAACTACTGCCTCTCTTGATTTTCTTCTTCCTTGAAAATTGAATTTGGTCTCTGTCATCTGACAGGTGCTCTCTCTGCTCATCCCAGGGTCATCAGGTCAGGCCAGGTTTCTGCCTGGGGCAATGCAGGTCCCCACTTCTCCCTGTACTTAAAGCTAAATGAAGGGGAAGGAGATGCTTTTCTCATTACAGATTGCTCAGAGAGTAAGACTTTTCATGTCAAATAGGTAGCAGTTTGGTTCACCCCCCCAATTCAAAATTTTTTTCTGTTTTCATTTAATTTGGCATGCTAGATTTTTTTTTTTATTTACTATCTCACTATTTTTGTAAGTTCAGTGAAGGCTCATGGTAGTACAAGCCAATAAGAAAAGAAGCAAAGGATTTCCCAGTGCAGGAGGTCTGCTCATCAAGGCATTTTCTTCCACAACACTAGAGGGGATAAAGCTCATATGGCAGTGAATCTGAAAATAAATAATAATTGTGCAGTCATTACTTCTATGATTATATATTCCTTCTCACCTTTAAGCTGATATTATGCATGTGAAATAAATTGGAAGTTTGCCTTTAAGATGAAAAATCACGTGACAAAAGAAAGGGCTCCGTTCCTGGGCTGTTGAGAGTAATTCCAATGAAATCAGTCACTGCCACAACAAACACAGGTCAGCTCTCCTGATGCTTATTTCTGCCCCAGTCATGGAGGAGCAGGAAGCACCATACAATATCATAGGGCACATAAAGTTCACTCTGCTCCTACTCTTTGCTAGAGGTTTCATTTACATGTAAATTCTTACTGTATTCCCCCTGGTTACTTTATTCCATATTTTCAGTCATTTTCCCTAATGAAACAATCTAGCAGAACTAATCCAAACATGGGCTTAATTAATCAACATTTGGCAGTCTATAACTCCTCACTCCAGTCCAAATTGCTTGTGACAACTTTCTTAATGCACGACCGAAATATTTACCGGGAGCCTCTGCCTCAATCAGCTTGCTGGATATTAGATTTATTTAATATATTTTAATAAAACTGCAATAAACCTTTTCTTCCCAGCTGGCCACAGAGCATTTCACAGGAGAAAGTGACATTGTGTCATCTTTAACTCACTTCAAAAAAAACCAAAGTAGCAGTCATTTATAATACAGTGATGTCTTGTTGGGTCATGACAGCAGAAGAGGAAGCTACTGAACTGAAGAACATGCTAGTGCTGGTCATAAGAAAGGGCTGAAACCAAGCATCTGACAAACAAATATTCTCAGGTTTGCTTAGTGCTCAACATTACCCAGTTGTAAGATTGTAGATAAAGCTGAGCCCACTGATTTCTGGCAGCCTGAGAGAACAGGGGAACTAAAAAATCAATCTCTTCCTGATCAGTTAGATATTCATTTCTGCAGTCATGTTTCAGGAGAAGAAACTAGGTCCACCGCAATTTTTGTGAACAGAAAAATTTCAGTCTTCTTCCAGTTACAACCTCTTTTTTTTTTCAGTTCTAGTTGTGTTTTGTTAAGGTGAAGACGCAGTTGTCTCATCATATGGTATGAGTTATTTTTGCTATAAACTGTCAGATAGATACATGTTCAAGAATTGGAGTTCTGTGTTGGATTCAGACCTGAATTTGTCACACATTGCCTCTCTTCAGAAAGGCTTAAATCCAACCATTAGACCTCAACACGATACTGATGTGAATATAGATGCTTGGTTACAACTTCCCTAGTCTGCAGACCATCTGCAGAACCACAAAGACAAGAGCTTATCAGTCCTGTAATCCAGAGCTAAGGAAATCAAAATCTGAACTGTGAAGAAATTTTCTTATGTGACATCATACACATAATAGATACTTTTGATCCTTTACTTCCAGGTCTGTAAAATCAAATTCCTGTCTATTCCTCATCTTAATGAGAACTTCAACGACTTTGTGCAGTGTTGGAGGTGATGGAAATTACTTGTGCAGCAGGATGCTTGTTATTTGATTTAAGTGTTATATATGTTATTTCTATGGGTTTCTGTGTTCATATTCTGTGACTTAGATTTCCATTGGCCATCAATATTTCTGCACAAGTTCAGCTACATAGATAATTGACACCACAATTTGATTTCTTCAGACATTCAAAAACTTGTTATCTTCATGAATTCAGGTGTCATAGGAACTATGAATCCAAGGATGAACAGATATAGCATAGAGAACAGTAACCCAGAAGCTGTGAGTGTGGCCTGTGTATTCCCTGGGCATCTCACAGACTCTTCATGGTTGTCAAATTGCAAGGGAAAAAGCAGGGGGTGCAGAACCCTCCTCCATCAGGTGATAGACTGGAGTTTTCACACCAGCTTGATTCTGAAGTTATTTCAGTACACCAACTGGAGCTACTTTGAAGAACATCCAGGGGGAGAAAGTTGGTATTGTATGCCTCTGCACTGAGATCCACAGGAGGTGTCATGGCTGTGACTGTGATCTTCATGAAGACAAGTTCAACTTGGAAAGACTTAGTTTGTCGTCATCTCTTAATTGTTCATAAAAAAAGCTACTAGTTAGGAAATGCCTTCTACCAATCTATCCTAATTGCGCAGTGCCAGGAGGGCTTGTATAATTTCTCAAATGATTAATGAAAAGCAGGGGAATTTTGATCAATAAATCACCCCACATTGCCTCAGGTGGTGTTTGGAGCCCTCAGTGTTTGGTTTCTGTCAAACTTGGACAAATTCTTTACATGGAAATGGGCAACAGTCCATCATCTCCCTGAGTTCTCTTCAAGTACAAGTCTCATTCCACCACCCTGGCTACCAGCATAATGTGTCTCAGTTTGTGTGACAGTCTCATAGATTTCTGCCCCTAGTTTTCTGAGCATACCACTATGGGAGTCACGGAAAAATGTACACCCTTCTCACTGTTATTTATGAAGTAGCCAAGATGATTTTGTGGGGCCAATTTGCAATAAAGGGCACTGCTGAGAGTTAGCCAGGCTGTCACTATGATGTAACTATTCATATCTACAAGTGTGGACATCTGAGGAGTGGTGAAAACAGTGTGTATAAGAGTAACTTCAGAATCAGCAGTGGTGATAACTTCTACCAAAGAATCCCAGAGGAGGTGCCCAGGGAGCTTTCTGACTCAATGACATTATCTTTTTTTTTCCTTTTTTTTTTTTTTTTTTCTGAATATAAGAATGTCACTACAATTCACTAAGTGTGGACATTTGTTAACACCATCCCAGTGACTGGAAAGGGAAAGTGTGATAGCTAAGATAAGCATAGCACAATTAGCCAGATAAGATTCCTTGGTGGAAAGAAAACAAAAGAAGAAAGAAATTGATACAGGAATCATTTGATGCAAGATTAAGCATGGTAATAGAATTAACATTAACCGATATTTTTTTTTTCACGGAAAATAGATCTTGTCAAGAAAACCCAATTTCATTCTTTGATGGCATTATAAGTTTAGTCGATGAGAGAAACTGCTCAGACATAATAGACTTTTGTATGGCATTTAGCTCAGTATCACATGAAATTATTTTAATGAAAAATGCTATGCAATATCATAAAGTTAACATTGAATAGATCAAAGTGGCCATCTGACAGTTTCAAATGCTAGCTGTCAGCAAGGAAACATCATTGAATGAGAATATTTCTAAGTGGGGTACAAGAAGCATAAGTATCAAACCCAGTCCTATGCAATATTTTCAACAACTATGTGACAGTAAATAATTAAAAAAAACCAAACAAGCAAACAACTTACAAGAGAAGTAACGTTGAATGGAGCAGTGAAAATGATGACATGGTAGCCACAGAGGGAGGTCAGAATCCGTTGGATCAGATGGGAATGTTTCCAGCCCAAGACAAAGTCATCTATATGTGTATACATATACATACATACATATATATACATATACATACATACATACATATATATATATATATATATATAGAGAGAGAGAGAGAGAGAGAGAGAGAGATACACATACATACATATATAAGGATTTAGGTCTTCAGAAGCATTCCCTGAAACTACCATTTCTTATCACTTACCTTTGACCTCATTCCCTTCTAAGGAAATAAATAGACTCTTTTGGTTAGACTTCTATCTTCTGGGGCATTAAAACACCTTTGTAGAAGAACGATTTTGACATGTAGTCTTCACTAAAAGCCTTTACTGTTTCATAAATATAGAGTGTTTACCATCTTCTTCCTCTTTCATGGGTGACAGTACTATGGTATTGGATAAATTTGAGTGAAAATTCAGCATAAATTTGCATTTAGTGCTGGGCTTGGCAGTGTTAGGTTTGTGGTTGGACTCGATGATCTTAAATGTTTTTTTCCAGCCCAAAATGATTATATGATTCCAAGAAGCAGCTTTAGGCTGGGCAAAAGGTAGACCAGTACCATGGACAGTGGCCTGTCCAGGAAGGTGCTCAGAGCGCTGTCAAATGGAAATAATCCACATGATGCTGTGGAGAGGAGAAGTAATGAGATCTTTGTTGTATGAATGGGAAAGCAGGGGGAAGATTAACTCCCAAATGTGGCCTTGATGTGATGGATGATAGAATCACAGTCACAACTATATTGGAGAGCATATAAATGAGCTGCAAATGCTACTTGATGCCTGGAGAAAATGCTGCGGGGGAAGAGCTGGATCAGTTTAGCTTGTTAAGAAGCAAAAGGAAATGTGAAGTTATTAAATACCATGTCTTGTGGGGAGAAATCTGGGTCTGAGAAGGTATATAGCTTAGCAGAGAAAAGCATTAAAAGGATCAATAGCTGGAAACAGAAACCAGACAAATTTAAATGAGAAATTAGGGAAAACTGTGAAAGTATGGGGCATTAACCAGCAGATAAAATTACAAGAGGAGAGATGTGTTTCCTTTCTCACAATATATTCAGATCAAGACTGATATCTTCCTGAAATATATGTTTCAGCCAAGCATGAATAATTGGGCTTAACACAGGGGTGACTGGGTGAAATTGAATGGCCTGTGATATGCAGGAGGTCAGGCAAGCCAAGATATTGTCCTTTATGGCCTTAATCTCTCTGAATCTATGAATATTTGAGTTAGATACAGTAGATATTTTTGTACTTAGTTAACATGCATCTCAGATATGATTTATTAAAGCTTTTCACCTCTTCAGTGATACATGTTGGCCAGCTGGAGGTCAGACCCAGTGGCACACACTGCAGATTATTGCTCACCCAGTCTGAGTAATGGTTACTGATAGTGTTTTTCTGTAAGCAGTGGTTACAGTGGATAACGCTCACACAGCCCGTATGATGAGTTATTTCTGCAGAAAATGTTGGTAGAATCATCCTGAATAATGTTTGTATCAGAGTCCCATGGTAGTTCACAACAACAACAACCACCAAGGCTTAAACTTGTCAAATCCACTTTTTTTTTAGCTTTTACATCAAAGAGCTGGTTCCTTCCTACAACCCAAGTGGGGTAAAGGACTTTGATAGGGAAGGTGAAGCTTCATCTGCTGACTGTGCTACACAGCAATATGCTTCTAAAAGCTGCTGCTTGGCTAGAGACTTTTAGTACTTGTTCTCTGCTTTTATCACTCTGCTCTATTTTGCAGTGTGTAGACCAATAAAGTTGTTTGTACTGTGTATAGATAATTACCTTTTGTTCAACAGACTCACATGAACAATCATTACCATAATGAGTGGGTCTTTTCAGTGGCTCATACATTCACTTACCTGTTACAATATTACCCAAACACTGTCCTTTCTTATTCACTAAACTGAAAGACAAAATGTATTCAATAGGTGAAGGATAATTACTGGACTGATTTTACATAGTGTTCAGCACTGATATCTAGCCCATCATTAGAACATGTTTACCTTAAATCATGGAAGTATATACCTTACAGCTTCATGCATAATGATTTTTAACTCAGTTGCATTATAGCAATAATACTTGTTTTCATAACTTTTGAAAAATTATCAATGCATCTTGCCCTTGGTAAAATACTTCTGCTACACAGCACAAGTATACATGTGAAGTGCACACTTGTAGCATAACAACTGCTTCTAATGATTTATCTGTAGAATTTAATGTGTTTCCATAATGTTTGGTGAGCTTAACAATGCCAAGAAAGCAGTTCACTACCACTCAGGAGCTTCAGCCTCTTGCTTCCCTCTAATTACACCTGAGGTCCTGGAGGGACTATGGTCTTCAAGAAATGTTTGCCATTTTGGCCAAGCAGACTCCTTAGTAACTTGTTTTTTAGGTCATAGCAGTAGGAAGTACATTTTCCTCCACTTTCCCACAAGCTACCTAAGAGCTGATGTGTCTTTTTTTGTCAAGTGCTGAATCTGCACTGTGCCTGACATACAAAGAAGAGTTAATCAAACTGCAGAAAGGCTGCCTTGCTGCCATTGTCTCAGGAACACCTCCATGCTTATCAAATGCCATAGACAAAGAACGCAGATCTCCAAGGAACAAACAGTCCTGACCTGCATAATACCTGCACACATCTTCCAGTGAGAGGATCTGATTAGTCATCCTTTCCATGGGATCCTGTTTGGGTAACATGCACTTTCACCTCTCAGGCATGACAGGAGGTCTGAAATATGCTTGTTAATCTCCCAGTGACGGACACAGGCAGCAAGGTTTATCAGCGACATTTTCCATGTTCCAGAGGGAAGATTTGTAACCAAAGCACCTTTCAACCTTGTAGCACAACATACAATGTTTTTGCATTTTGGGTTTTTTTTAGTGTATTTGCTTTCCTGTCTCTACCTGGTTGGCAAGGCTAGAGTTAAAATCTAGGGAATGCTCATGGTTTTTCAAACTTTGAGATTGGATGGTGTTGTTTTATTCCCCACTGTGCTGCTACTGAGAAAAACAGCTGCTCATGCCATAGCTATTTTCTATCCTGAATTCTATTTCCGACTTCTGCATGTGACTTTAAGTAGAAACCAGGGTGAATCAAGTACTTAGCTCATTTTCATGTAGTTGGACTGAATCTAGATCTAAAGAGCTTTTTTCTCTCTCTCTCTTTTTTTTTTTTTTTTTTTCCCCAGTCCTTGGGTTGGGGAGAGGTGTTGTTTTTTGTGGGTGCTGTCTTGCCTGTTAAACTTCCTGACCAGGCTGGGCAGCCTGCCTTAGTGGCACCATAAATCCATCTGGAAGCAAAAAGAGAAGAGGGTTCCTGTCAGCAAAGATGAGGCACATAAACAATCATCTCAAAGTCACAATGTACTTAAATGTGAAATCAAGATACATAAAATAAGAATGCTCTTGGTTAGAATTGCAGACCATTGAGTCCAAGGAGTGTGTCTCACTGACTACCAGTATGGGTTGTGATAGCAGCATGCAAACTCCTAAACAGTTTTGGCAGTCTCATGTTTTCCCAATGAAAGACATAGTAAGACCAGTTTATCAGGGTTTTTTTTTTATCTCTATACACTATTTTCCTTCAGATCTGTTTCTCAAAGAGGCAGGTTCATTCCTCTTTTTCACAACAGCCTCTGTGTGTCAACCATGGCTTTTGTTTGACAAACATATGTACCATAAGGTGTTTTAATTGATCTCATTACTATACTGCCTATATTGACTGGTTAAGTAGTATCTCATGCTAGGCTGATTTCCTCGTTAAGCCTGGGATACAAGACGCAAAACAGAAGGTGCCATACGGTGGATACAAGAGTCAGGACAATTCTCATGAGAAGATAAAATTTTTAACAGTTCCTCTGTTTAAATAGTTGCGTGTGCTGTTACTGTGGACTGACAAATGCTGCACATTCTGTCCTTCCACAGAGCTGGTCAATACACCTCTTTCCTTGCATGTCTGCATCTACTTGGGGTCCAGGTGAGTCGCTGCAGGGACTCACCACTGACTTTGGTCCTCAGGCTCATGCAGCTCTTTCAAAGTAGGATCAGTGCTGACCACCTTTCTGCTGCTCCCCTTTCAATAGCTCTTCTGAGACTCCTCAGGTCATACGTAAACTGATCTTGAGTCAGTCAGGACACTAGTGTCTTGTCTCTTAAAGGCTTAATGACCCAAACTGGGGCTTTTTCCAAGCAACAGAGGTTTCTTTATGGAAAATGGATGTGTTTTGACTCTGTGTTTGGCAGCAGTCCTAAAGGTGGTATGACCTTGTTCTCTTTCTCATTCTTTAACCATCTGTATTATGGTAAGCAGTCAGGGTCTTTCAGACAAATCTAAATATCTTTTCCTATATGCATTTTTTTAATTTAAAAAAAAAACCCAAAACTAGAGAAATCAAGTTTTGAGAAATCAGCTTAGAGGATCTTACCTTCCTATCATCTGGAGAAATACTGCATGGAGGCAATATGTATAGACATGCACTAAAATTCCATTAATTCTCTTCTAATTCCAGTAACAACCTTGTTGACTGTGCCTGTCTTCAAATGTCTGTTGTCAAATTTGTTCTCTTTTCAGCAATTTATTGTTTAAGTAAAGTACAATGAGGCCCTTACCAAAAATCTATACTATTTCAACAGCAGTAGACAGAATTATTCTCAGTAGGAAAAATATGAAGTAGGACATATGGTTTTTTGGGCTTTTTTATTATTTGATTCCTGAAAATTCAGACATATGAACTAATGAAAGGAGCACCCAGTGCCCTCGCTGATATTCCTGGCAACAGAGCCCAATTAGATGGCAGTGTTGTTGCATTTATTTGCCACAGAGAAAAGAAAAGCAGATGCATGGCTTAAGTTTGAACCCATCTGAAATATTCAGGGGTTCTATGGTCAGCCTCCTGGATAGATAGCAACCCCATAGCTCCCTTCATCACAGCTGAAAAATAATTTCTGCTCACTTTTCTCACTAGTACGATATGAATTGTATAAGGCAAATGCTGCTGTGTTAACTCCCTGACATGAACTTCTATTCTCTGTCCTCTATCAATGCTCATTTTCTCAAGTTGACAGTGAAATTTGGAATTGCAGCAGAATCCCAGGTAATACTTCTGCTGATGACACATGAGTCAGGTAGTTTTCAGTTCTTCTCATATATGAATTGGCTCCGAGCTTCAGGGAGAAAAAAGTAAGTAAAATTTGTCACTGACAAGAGTTAGGATATGACTGTAAACCACTGGGATTTCAGCTTTTCATGTTTTTCAGAACATGTTGTTTCTCCTTCTTTGTCACAAAATTTCTAAGAAGTCTATAAGTGTTTTCTTCACTTGAAATTTCCAACACCACCAGACAAGAATTTAAAACATCTGAAGTTTCCTTTTACAATATTCACTGAAATAATGAGCATGATCAAATTTTTCCAAATAAAAAAAAATTATTAGGCATAACACTTGTAGAAAAGCCACAGGAGCATTACACTTGAAAATTCCAAGCAGCCCTGAAGTCTCTTTCATAATATTACAACATAATATAAAATTTATATTTACCATTGACATGAAAAACTAGTTTGTTACATCCTTTTCTGCTGTACCCCCTGTGATGTTACAACTATTGCATCGAAATAGATATGATACATTCCCCACTAGATTTTGTTAATGAACATACAAGATATTTTTACATCCTGAAAAATTTAGGAAAACCAGAGATTATGGAGAAATCTGCACTGATAATGTTAATGAGGGTCCCAGTCTTGCTTTCAAGAAGAGATTATTATAGTGAATATTTTCTTCTTTGATAGAGAGAAATACTGCAATCACCCTTTGCATTTTCTTTTTTACATCTTTTCAATTATTATCTCTGCTTTAAACATGCGTATAATGAAGTAATCCACAAGTACTGTACTAAGAATGGTAACCGTTACGCAAGAGAGAAATTGCAGATCTCTTCGCAGTACTACATTATCACAGAGTGAGAATCTCAGCCCAAATTGTCTTCCTATTAAAGTACTTTCATGGGCTGAACTAAACAAAACTGATTCTCCTTTTGAACAGGCAGTCTCATCACATATTCAATACCCAGGAGTGTACTGATCATTCTACATTGGTTGTTTTCCTACATTTCTATTTTTTCCAAGGTCCTCTTGCATCAAATTCATGGGTTTCTTTCCATGTTATGTGTCCTGAAAGGAGCAGCTAATTTCTGAAATAGGATCAGGTGTGGAATAAGTAAAACAACAATATGGAGGAACAGTAACCACAAAGGAGACTTACTTTCATCTCCAGTGCAAAATCAGGTGTTAGAGCTAGTGGTATTATGGAAGAAAATGAGAAGAACAGTGGGGTTGGAAAGTATATACTCCCCATCATCAGCTTGGTACTCAGGTTCTTTGCCTGCCCATCCTGTCTAGATTATTAGGCAGCTGGATTCAAAGGTAGGGTAAATGTGCACAGCACCAGTGGATTCAAAGGAGCTGGGCTGATCTACTCTGAAGGGGAATTTGGACCATGGTGATCCAATTTAAGAAAGGTTTGCAGGCACTCAGGGGGCAGCCTTTCATTATTATTCCTTCCCAGTGCCTGTGTTTTGCATTTATAATACCAGAAAAAATTATCCTACAAACCTCTTGCTCAGCAAAAAAAAAAAGTAGTAGTCCAAGAGGTGCTGGTTGTTCTGGCATTCTTTTTATTTTCTATTCATAGTTGTACTTCTAACCCTAGCATCATGATTTAGTCTTTGAAGCAATGGAGGCAATAGGAAGTCCATTGTACACAGAAAAGACAGGTAGGGTATTTTGGGGCAAACACACAGAGAAGAACAAATGCCACTGGCTTGACATTGAGGAAGGATGAATGGTCTCCTGGAAAATTAAAAGCAAATCTGAAAGTCCTGATGTTTGGTTGGTATAGTAATGGAGAGAGGAGTAGAAAGTGGAGGTGGGGCTGCTGCATGAATATCAGTCCTCAATTAAGAATGAATAATTCAGTAAGGGACTCCTTAGAGTTCACATTCATAGAGAAAAACTGGAAAATGTAATCAAAGTTTGCATATCCTAAAGGCAGGGAAAAGAAGGAGGAAAAGAGTCTATTTTAAAAGATATTTTAAACCTTATTTCTTTTGTATGCCTCTGTCCTAGTTACAGGGGCCAGGACCAGTTTATCACTATGTGGCTATAACCAAAACTGTGTATTCTACATTTCCATGTCATTTCTGATGGACTGTTAAATAATGGATCATTTGCAGCAGCTGCCCAGGGCACACCTCACACCTCAGGCTACAAGCTGAGTGTTAAAGAACCCTGTGAGACAGGGGAGTGTTTCTCTCTTCACACCAGTGACTCAGCTGTGATAACTGCCCTCTGGGGAAGCATTAGTACCTTCACACCCAGCCTGAGGGGTCATGTCTGCTAATGGGCCATTAGGGACTGGCACAATAGGCAGTTGCAATGATCTAGACCATCAAAGATTCCAAAAGTATCCCCTGACTCACAGAGTTAACTCACCCATTGTGAAACTCCTTGCACTTGGGGGAGGTATTAGGCATTCCTACCTGAACTTGAGCATATATAATATTGGGGTTTGGGGACTTCTGGTACCACTTGTTAGATCCAGAGGAGGACCAGAACCTCAATAGGACTTCAACTGCCACTCTCAAGAAGACTGCGATCATTACTTCAACAGAACTGCGACCATCATCCTCACCAACAGGTTTCTTTTACTTAGCACTCAGAGGGATCACACGGCACTCAGCACAGGGGCTAATGAACACCATTCTGTTCATGCCCCAGAGTGCTGGGTTATACATCTGTTTTTTGTGGGTTAAAACCAGTTTTCGCTTCTATCATTTTATTTATTGTAATTTTTTTAGTAAATTGTAACTCTGACTTGTAATCTCTCTTGAGCTGGGTTCGTTTCTCCCACTGGTTTACCTTTAAACCAGCACAGTCTTTCCCTGCACCTTCCCAGGACAGGTAATACATCTCTTTTTCATTTCCCATCTATTTTATGTTATGTTCTGGTTTTAAGCATGGACTTTTGTGGACCCTGTTTGATTCTGAACAGCTTTACAATGCATTTGCTCAGGGCTACTTATGTTGAAGAAGAGGGACTGATGACTGGTAAACCAAATTACTTCAAAGATCTCTGAAGATGATGAAAATGACAGACTCATGGTCTTTTATGTGTGGGCTTCACCATAAATGAGTTCAGTCAGCGCCTTGACTTTGTTACAAAATGAATTAATAGACTTCACAAAGTCATTTTAACTCTTCAGAAAGAAACATGGCTATTTGTCATCTCTCTACACCCCATACTTTCTCTCTGACCCTTAATTCCACTTGTCAAATAACTGGCAAATGAGCTGTCTTAATACAAAAACCCAGCAAGCTGCCTGCATGACCTGGTCTCTTGTGTGGAAGAGGACTTCGACAGAAAATTCAGCTGTGACTGACATTTCTGCTTGAGATGGAGTCTGAGACTTCCATAGACCAAGGTTTAGGGCTGGATTTCAGTCAGCTGAATTTTCACAAACAGTGGGTTTTTGAGGTGTTTCCTGAGATGGACTGATTTGAAAGAAGTGAATTGCACTTATTTTATTATTCCTTATTTTATTTTTTTTTCCTGTACTTACTGCTAGAGTTTTTAAGTGTCTGGTTCTTACCTCATCATCTGAAATCTCCTGGGAAGAGGTATTATCCTGACATTTAATTATGCCTGAATTGGCTTTTCACTTTTCAATGCAATTGTTATCTGATCTAATTTGCATCTGAGGGTTTCAATGTAATTGTAGGTGCACAACCATGTGTGAATGTGTACACACAAACACAGTCAAACACATACATACAAAGAGATGGTTTTGTTTTTGTTTTTTGTTTGTTTGTTTTTTTAAAGGGCATTTCAGTCTATTTAAATTATTAACAAACCCAGTCAGATTTTGCCATATCATTTTGGATAAATAAACGTTTTACGGATTTCAGTGTCATTCACATAAGCAAGGTAGGAGGAATTTTTCTTTTGTCATTTAACAAGATATCCGAGTATACTATTGGGGTTGTACGAGTTGTTCACACCTCTCTCCTTCTCTAAGAATGTATGGACTTTAAAGAATTCTTCTGTCCCTCAGGAGAGCAGTCCAACAGCTGGCTATTTTGTATTCTGTCCTTTTGAAGTTCAAAGTAGAACCACTTTGCATTTGCCTTAAATATTCACAGACACAAAGTGAAAAACTGATTTTAGCCAGGAGGTTAGAGTTATTTATATGGTTTCTGGTCTCTCTGCCAGTGAATATTTAAAGAACTGCTACACTGCCTTCAAAAGACAAGAGTGAGGTAGGCGTGTCTTCAGCTATTGTTCAGTTCAGTGGTTAAAACAAGCTCCCATGAGTAAGAGTCGTTGGTTAAAATCCTAGTTTTGAAGAGGAGTTCTTGACCCCATTCATGTACAGTGGCATAGCAACCATGTGGTACTGCACTCCTTCCTTTTCATTCATGTTCTCAATCTACTCCTCTTTTTAATTAAAGCATTTCAAAATGCTTTATTTTTGCTTTGGACAAAACGCACTACTGAACCCCAAATGAACGTCTCATAATTTCATCTTTCAAAAAATGGAGTGTGGTTGCCATAAATGTTTTGTATTTCAGCCACAAAACAAAACTTGGCAACCTCACATGTCCTTAAATGCAACCCCTCCCCTTCCAAACCTGAAGTGGAAACAAGTGCTCCTCTTTTCACTCCAATGCACTCTCCACTCTAAAATATTCTTCCTCTCTTCTGTGTGTAGCATTTTGGGGACCTTTGAGAGGACAGCAGCTCTTATGTCTTTTACTGCGACTCACCTACTTTTGGAAAATGACTTCATGAAGCATTGAAAATACTATAATAATGATGATGACTGTAATGAAAGATATGGAAGAGATGAACAGTGGATAGATTTTTGATGCCATTTCACGGTTTGCCCCTGGTTGCTTTCCAGCTTTTTTCATTATCTTGCACTAATTTAGGAAGTTCAATTACCAGGCTGAGGGAAGTAAAGAGCAACTTATTCTGAGCTTTCCTTTTTAATTAGTCTCACTCCATCTTCCTCAGCTCCCTTTCTCCTCTAGCAGGAAGCAATATGACAGTTATTAGACAGCTGCATAACCAGCTGGTTGGAGGTCTCCAGGCTACTGATTGCACTAGTAAGATCTACGGGAAAGTCAGTGCACTGTATCCTAATGTGTAGAAAAGGCATCTGCCAGCTCTGCCTGCACTTCTGAATGCATGGAAAGAGAGCTATCGACCTATCATTCTTATGAAGCCAAAATATCTAGAGAGTTGGGCTTTACAACAGCTATAAAAGAAAGCATTCTCTCTATAGCTCATTTCTAAAGCACCTATCACTTTAGTATTTAAATTGCTGGCCTAGATCCACTCCTTGTTCATTCAAAAAGCATCAGTTTATGCAACACTGAAGAAGTCCGGTCCTAGCCCAGCACCTCAAAGAAAGGTGCCTGCAAACAAGTCGACTCTGTGGTTTTCTCTCTGTAACCTTCAGCTCTGTAGCTGTCATTTGGCTTCCACTGAGAGAGAGTGCAGGTAGACTGGGGCAGAGCCAGTGGAAACTGACAGCAAAGAGGAAGTAAGCTTGTGGATAATTAACCACGGATGCAGCAGACAACTGTTCTTTTATTCATTTTTTGCTCTTTTTAGGATGTACTTGTAGGTACTCATTCTGTGCCTCAAGCACCTTAAGAATCATTTACAAGTCACAGGCTAAATAAGGGGTGTACCTGCAAACAGATCCACTGCTGCTCAGTATAGTTGTAGAGAAAGAAGAAAATTGATGGCTTGCACGGAATGATAACAAAAACAGGGGTCTGACACACCACATGGGTACAGGTCACCTGTGGGACAGCATCAGCATCTGATAGGTAGAGAGGGAGGGATTTCTAAGCTGAAGAGGTCTCAAAGCAGTGATGGTTTTGTAAGTTAAAACCGTCACCTTGAATTCCACCTGGGAGTTTAGCAGAGGTCAGAGAAATGCATGGAGTGAGGTCTAAATTGCTCCCAGTGTGCCGTCTGTCAGGCTGCAACATGCTGTGCTGGCTTTCAGTTGAATATTTTGGAGGTATACCAGCACAGAGAGCACATTAAAGTAATCTAATCCTCTGTCCTGCATAATTGTGGTATTATTCCTTTCTCTTTTGCCTTCTTTGTTCACCTTTTGTTTGACTTCAGTATGAGGAGGTGCACAAAATTGCAAGTGGATTAGCATAAAAGATTTTGTAAGGTTTATTGCTAGGTTTATATTCTGTTCTCACCTGCATGGGATTGGTGCTCACAGGTAACCTGAAGCACCCCATGCAATGGCTTCCTGAAGTGGTTGTTTGGCTCAGATTCTTTAGGTCTCTGTCTCTTAAGATTAGTACTGGATGGTATCTCTTGATGGTTCAATCTCAGCTAGTGATATACAGTAATTTCCAGAGCCTGCTTTTTTATTTTGTTTTGTATCTTTGAAACCACAGTCTTAAAAAAAAAGCCTTTCTTATTCCTTTTCTTGGCTCTGTCCTTTCATGCTGCAGATCCTGAGGCTGCAGAAAAGATAGAAGCTAAATCTCTACAAGAGCAATCAGATGTCTATAAGCACTTCTAACTCACTTGTGGATTCTGAAGCTCCCTGATTGGAGATAAACTGGTACACAAGATAACCCAGTAGGTCTCCATGTCATGCTTAAATGGTCATCTGTTTCTATTTACACACCTATAGATAGAGCTGGGTGGACCATCTGCAGCAAACAATTTATTTGATGGATTAGGCACTCTTTTTAGTGTGTGTTTACAGACAGGCTTTTCTCATTGTTTGAAATCATCAAATCAATGGTCAGTGTGCAGATGTTTCAGCAGCTTGTTTCTCACCACCTACTTTCTGTTCGGTGAATGATCACTGCAGTCACATTGCACTTAATACTGTATGGTACTTGTTTCACTCCCAAGCAACGCTCATGGTGCCAGCTCCCACAGAAGTAGCACATTCATATGACACTCTAGGTTTTTTATGAGCACAAGTGGTCTTTTGCTAATGTTCAAGAAGAACAAATACAATAAAAATAAAAAGAACTCCTGAAAAGTTTCTCGTATAGTAAATTGCCAAAATAACCAAAGACAGATTTCAGGGAGACCAAAACTCTCTTTGGATTTGGTTCAAATTAGTGATTAAAAAGCAAGTATAGAAAAGTAAGCCACTTCATTTTGCCATTTTTGTTTTTCCCTTTTTTAACATTATTTTTAATTTTTAAAAATGTCTAAAATAATTAAAAACTACTGGAAAAAGAAACTTATAAAACAACAAACTAAAATATTTTGTACTGAAGTGAAAAAGACATTTCAGTATATTAAAGTTAAAACTCTGAGGATTATACTTTAAATTAGCCCAAACCACTGAGAAACTTCTCAATTTCTTTTGCTCAGTAACCAAACTTTGCAGAGTGTGTGTGTGTGTGTGTGTGTGTGTGTGTGTGTGTGTGTGTGTGTGTATGTGTGTAATCCTTTGCTTCAGTCTGGAATACATGTGATAGTCATTACTCAACAATACATTAGAATATTTCTATTCAGCAAAGTACTCACATTAGTTTTAAGATTAGGTCACTAAAGTGTAGCTGATGTGTTCAGCTACACACACTGCAATTGTGTAGGACAGCTAGGGCCAAAGGTAGAGAATGCATATATGCAGGTATGTATTGTTTCAGAAAAACAAGTCTTTTAACAGCAAGCGTGCACCTTAACCTATTCTCGCTGGAAGGCACCATGGAAGGTACAGGATGTGTGGACAGAGGTCAGGAAGGGACAGTGGTGGTGTTACAGATCAGAATGGGCAGACTCTTAACAGCTGGAGTTTAAAATCAGGTTCCAAAATCTTTTCAGGAAGACTTAAATATACTTCTAGGTTTTCACAGAAACTGAGCAAACAAAACTTCTACCAGCATCTACAGTTTGGTCAGACCAAAAGACTCTTTAACTAAGTATCTGCACCAGTAGACACCCTCAAGTACCTGGGTCAAATGTAAAAAAAGGTGAATGTAGAGTAGGGTCACAGCCCCACTGCCTCAGGGGTTTCTTGAGCAAACAGGGTGCTTTTGCATTTAACAACCTGCCAAGAATTGGACTGCTTGGGTTTTTATTTATGCAGATCTTGTCCTCCCTACATTGGGCTACAAGTAAAAACACACAAATGTTACCAGGTTTAAAATAAAGCAAAGGATATGACTCAGTGTTGTCATCCAAGTCAAGCTGGGGTAGAGGAGAAGCAAAAATAGCACTTGTGAGCTCATGTTCTCTAATACTTTTCAAAATCATTTACATCTGTCTTGTAATCAGCAGAGAGATTCCTTAGACCATTTGTGATCAGCATATATAATCCATTGATCAATCAGTCATCTGATGGTCAAATGCCTCTGACCTTCCCATTGATTTGTTACAGAATCATTAATCCATGCTAGACTTCTGGTTTGAAAGTTTCTTGAATGTGGGCTGTTCAAAGTACTCCAGCCTGCTCCTGAAATGAGATCCAGTGTTACATGCTTCTGAGTGGAGTGGCTGCTGGTAGATGGAAATATATACCCTTGAGAGATGCCTGTGTATGACTGGAAGATGATAGAACTGCTGTAAGCCCCATATTGAGCTACTTTGAAATAAGTTGAATGAGAAGGGCTTTTTGCATTGATTTTGGAAGGTGATTTGAATTATTAAATAGTTTTGGATTCCTTCAATTGACTCTGCACATAAGCTAAATGGTGCTTTTTCTCTCAAACTGATTCTCCTATTGCATGCAAATCTGAGATTTTATGTTTATGAGACTTGTATTAATTTTGAACCATATTTTCTGTTTATAAAATAGTCGAGACCTGCTGTCTGTGAATTACGTTTTTCAGCTTTTTCCAGTTTGCCTGTCAAAGGTTGTCATTGTAGGCACATTAAGGTGGTTGATTTTTACCCCTTGCCACAGCCACAGATTTTGCACTGACATATGACTGTCTTCCAAAATGATGAAGAGAGACAAGAACAGTAGGGTTTGGAGATGGGATGTAAAATGGAAAAGTAAAAATAGTCTTTCAGGTAGATCCCCTCAAACTAGTTTGTTCATGTTTCCTAGTTTTATAAAGAATATGGAAATGAGCTGTCAGGAGCCTGGAATTAAGGTCACTCCCAGACTTAAGGTATGGTGTAGATGTAGCCATTGTATTCCTTCTGCTCACAGATTAGAGGATGGGAATTTTTTTTTTTTTTTAAAAAAAAAAAAAAAGAGCAGATTGAAAAATCTCTTGTCTTGGGTATGGATTTCTGGATGGTTAATTATCAGTGGTAACAACTGCAACATCTACAGTCATGCAATTGCCTTTCTGCTTTCTGAACAGTGAATAGCAAGATACAATGCGCATCTACTAGTCTAAACAAACCAAATTTGATACTTTCATTCACAAATATAATTGCATATACTTACAAGTCACACTATTCTGTGTGTTCAAACTTGTGATGATAGTAACAACTGAAAATGTTTATGGATATTCTATTTGGAACAAGCAAAAGGAAACTTTTTACATAGGCTGTTCTTGTGAGGATGGGTTTTCAGTATGCAGTGTTATGCACAGCACAGTCTTACTGCCTCATTCAATCTCTCTCTCTGTAGTTCCATCACTCAGTTTATGAGTGCCATGTACAAATTACCATTACAAGAATGTGCATACATTGTATAAACAAAAATTGTGAAAACAGCACTCTTTTGTGCCTGAGAGCCCCTGCAATCACAGGGCATATGTCAAGTGTATCCACACATCTGGAAGCATAATCCTTCCTTTCTTAAAAGGGATGAATGTAACTCGTTCTTAATAGGGCTCTTACAGCCATAAAGGTTAACTGCACACTACCACAGCAGTTATTAGAAGGACCTGCTAAAACCTTAAACCCCTCAGTTAGATTAACTGTTCAGGGGTTTGAAACAGACCGATGCAATCCTGTCCTTGTACAATCTATAAAGCATAAGTGGGAGGACTGGTTAAGGCACTGACACTGTGACAATACACAGTAACTAAAGGGTTTATATCCAGATTGGAGATTATCTAAATCATTACCTGTGAAAGTGGTAATGCCGTTTTACACTATAGCAATTCTAGTCTCCTGGGCTTTGCAGCCTAGAGAACCAGTAGGAAGTTTTTCCATTGTTTCTACAGGGCATGTTTTCTTTTCTTTTCCCTCTAAGCCAGTTTGCTCATATTTCTCTTTCCAAACGTGTAAGTCTGCCCAGTCCTACTTACATGGACACCTTCTTGTGGCTTAATGGCCCCTGTGCACAGAGCAGTTCTTTCTTCTTACCAGCTGTGCTGTTAAAGACAGCCTTTGTCAGAAGCCATTTCTACCCTGTGTTATCATACAGCCTGCTTCCAAAAGCTGAGGTAATTACGTGCATTACTTAAAATGTATTTTTGTGCGTGTCCATGAAAAAGAGAGCAGGGAAAGTAAGAGGATGAATTTAAATTTGTTGGTGCCCTGAGGGAACAGTGAACTCCCATAGTTTCCAGTGGGGGACATATTCTTCTCAGGTACTGGTGTAAACTGTTCCCACTAAAAAACACAGGATATGGTATGTTCTAAGCACAACAGTTTGAGCTCCGGTTTAGCAGCCTAATCTCCTATTCCTGTCTGAAACTGTTTGCTAGAGTTTGTCCCAAAGGATTCCTTTTTTTAATTTTGTATTATAATTTGAACCAGCCCAGCCCATTTTTCTTGGCTGTAATATGACTCACAAGCTACCTGCTGCAAGACTTTTATAACTTTTCCTTTTGCCTGAGCAAACTAAACTGGCTGAACCCAACTGAGTCTTGTAATGTTTCTTTGTATTGCTATATGTACTTTGGCTTTCTATGCAGAATGTTAACCAGACAGGCATTGCTAGCCTGGTGAGTGCTAATATGAAAAGAAAAATAAAGTCCTCAGCTATATCCTATGTAAAACTCCCCTATTTTTTTTTCCTTTTTCAGAGCAAATGACCGGAATACATAAATGAGGTTTATTGTTGCTCTGCCAAGACAAGTTTGTTGCATCATTTCTATGTCCTACATGCCCAAATACCAGTGTTTAATCATCACAAATTCATTCAGAAGTTAAACCTGCCAATGGCAGTCTCATATAATTACTGCCATCATTAAATGAGTCTCAGGTATCTGTAGAGAAGCATCCAAACTGGTAGCCCAGCCATGAGGGGAATCCAGGTCTTGATTACAATCCCTAGAGCAGTAAAACTTACTGTCTCAGGTGAAGACCCACCAGGCTAACCCTTGCCAATTAAACAGTTTCTCCTGTTAAAAACCCACAGTCTTGTTAAGGAGATCTCACTCCAAGTGACAAATCTTACCTCAACTAGAACAAATTCCATCCAAAGATGCCTCCAGTGCTGTGTAGAGACCAGTACCCTGTGCCAAGAACACAGTGGTGGTCAGGCTGATGTCAGCTTCTAATCACAGGACTCAACTGATAGCAGGTGAAAATAGTACTAGCTAAAGCTAATCTGTAAGCCAGATAATAATAGGTGTGATGAAGGAAATGGATGACTATGGTGTTCTGCAGGCAAACATTGGCTTGATCTGTCCAGGCTTTGAATCAGCCAGGACCCCATGTCTGAAAACAGTGCTAGAGATGTCACAGATCCACAGATCACCAACAAGACTTGCTAGCTGGAGCCTGACCCGGTGCTTACTGCTGCAAGGTTCACATATATGTCAAGGTTTTACCTCAGATTAAGGGCAAAATAAGCTTATGTCACATGCAAAATATAAAAACATAACCCACTTGACTGCTTTTCAAGAAGGTGATTAATAAACTCATTCTATGGGGCCTGTGTAAAGTGTCGAAGAAAAGTAGATTCACACATGCTTGCAGCAATCCCTGTATGTGAACTTTGTAAAGGAGTCTCCACCTTCACTGGGAAATTTGTACAGACACACAAATGAAGAGGTTGAGCTCCTTCTGGGTTTAATCATTAACACCAAGCAGTCACCCTTCCATGAACACATGGCTTATAGAAACAAAAAGAATACTCTGCAGAAAGAATATTTACTTCTGATTAGACAGTTTCCTATGAATTTCTACATCAATGACCCCAGCAGAATCAACAGGCACCTGCAGAGACATCTTGGCTTCTGCAGAGACATTTGTAGCATTCCAATCTCCTCTTACTATTATCAGTCTTTTGTGTTATAGCATTATTTTTGGTTGTTTTGTTTCTGAGAAATAAAATGGGTTCAGAGATGATGGAAAGGTTTCAGACCTGGAGGCAGTAGGTCTAAGATGTTGCTATTCTTTCTGAAGCTCAGTGCTACACCCTAGAACATTAAAAACCAGACTGACTTTACTAAAATCAGTGGCGGTTCTGCTGGTTTTTGCTACAGGTTTTTTATTTCTACTTTTCCAGAGCATACAGATGACGCATTGTGTAACAAGAAATATTTGCTTCATTCTTATCCTCAGATCCTAGACCACTGAGTCTTTTCACTACAGGATGATTATTACCATTTTATTGTTCTTAATGCCTTGAGCATTTTGCTAAAGTGCTATACTGAAATACAACTAGAAAACAGTATTTTTAACCCTATATAAACAGATAATTGTGGCTTATGTAAGTGGAAGAAAGGAATCTGTTCCTCAGCATTCCTTTTGTTTACAGCACAGACAAACCCACTGAATTACTCATGTGAATTTCCTATGGTGTTCTTATTTGAAGTATTAATAATGGAAGAATATTCAGGTGGATCTTAAGCTGACCCTTCTTTTAAGGTTTGTCACTTTATTGTGAAATCTTCCAGTCACCATCAAATACGTGCAGTTTATTTTTCCTAATAAACTTACCTAGTCCTTAGCCAGGCTGAGCTGAGCAAAAAGAGAGAGTGCAAATACTTGCATTTTAAATAAAATAATAGTCTGGAGAATATTGTTGGAGAGCTCTTGCAATTGGTAGTGTGGGACAAATCTTTTGCAATCATTTGTGGTGAAATGGGTGTTCAAAATCAGGTGACTCAGTAGGATGCAATGTGTGAAGGACAGTGAAGTGGCACATGCTGGCTGCAAAGCTTCCTCAGGGTCCTCAGGGTGCCAGTCAGAAGCTGTAGATAGCTAGGAAGTCTTTCAACCTTCAAGTCTACTGGCAAGCTCTGAGTAACTTAGAGGAATTATAGATCCTTGTAGCTGTTTTACAGCCTTCAGAAAAACTTGATGTTCAGAGAAGCCTGACATAGTTCACTTTGAAATATCTAAAGTTCTTACAGCTTTCTAGTAAATACTGATTGTTAAATCTCCTCTTGTGACTCTGATCTTATGGTGTTGCAAATATGAATTGAATTCAGTTATGGCTAAGAACTGTACCCCTCTGAAAAATTGTCCCTAGGAGATGATTCGTTAGAAGGCTAAAGAGAAAATCACATTTTGATGGAACAGTAGTTTTTAAACCTAGGACCTCTGACCTAAATAAATTCATTAACTGAGCTAAAAAGACATCCTGTATTACACAAGATTTTATCATGTTCATCAGCCTGGAAGTGTGGCCCAGATGCCATCAGAGGGAGACACAGCACCACGCTGAGGAGGAGGAATAAGTTGTTTGGCTTTCTGAAAGTAGAAAACCTTACATGTATTGGGAAACTGTAAGTGGTGAATCTGCCTGAGAAAGTTTAGCTCTTATTCCCAGGGAACATTCCTTCCATGTGGGACCTGAGGTGTTAATCTCATTCAGTTTCATGCATCACCAGAGATCATGATCAATGGAGGCTTAGGGTACAGTTATACTATTCATTTCCATTTAGTCAGACCTAGTTTAGCATCTGCATAGCTCTACTTTATGCTGTGTACACATATTTTCAGTAGTTACTTACCCAAGGTCATGGAAGACCATCCTTGTTCTTCTTGATGAGTAAATAAAGCCATAGCAGTATAATAAACAAAAAAGGGAGACAGATGAGAAAAATTTATATATTTTTCTTCAGACTGAGGCTTTTCCACTGATCTGCATTTGCTTTAGGCTGTCCACATGAAAGGAGGGCATCCACAGGAAGAAAAGTTGCACAGTGTGAAATCAGATGCATAAGGATGCAGGAAGAGCTTTTGCACAGAGAGGATAGAAAATACATGTTTTCTGGTATTGCAAAAATGTTTCTCCAAGTGGAGGAGTCTCAGGATAAAATGAGCACTGAAAACATTTGACCTTAACCAGGAATTGGAAATTAGTCTAGCTTCTTCCAGGGCCTGACATTTATTTGTCTAAATGGGATGGGTCATACTTGTGCATTTTTGCCTCTACTGCAGTTCTTCCAGATTCTCAATGAAATGAAGAGCAGAAACAGTGCAAAAAACACATAAGTGCTTTCTTGAACTATTTTTGTCTTGAACTGAAGCAGCAGGTGGTTTGTGTCAGTCAAGGCAGCCTGCTCAAGAGGCCTGAGGAAAAGCTCAGACTTTTAACTGCTTTTGGAATCAAACCTTGAATTCTCAGCTTTTCTGAGTTCGCACATCATCATATCCATCTGCCATATTGTTAACCTTTTGAAACTGGTGCTTGTAAATTTATGCATACCCATCTCATTTAACTAACTTTCAGGGAGTCTCCCTACGTAATTATTGTGAAAGAAAATCATTAGAGATACATTTATGTCTGTCATTAAAAAGTGAGCCTGACTGATCAGTTTACAAGTAAGGAGGTGCTTCAGCTTCATTGCAGTAGAAAAATCAGATGAAGTCTCTTCAGAAACATATCTCATGTTTACTGAAGGCAACAGGACCTTCTAAAGAACTGACAATTTATAGAAGATATTTCAGCCAGCTGTGGAAAATACATCTGTCCTAAGCCACTAGGCTGTCAAAGATATACAGCAGTTTTCTGACACAAAATAAAAGGTCTAAACCTTCCCATTACTCTTTGTGTTATTCTCATGCTACACATGTGAAAAGACCATTTACTTATCAACTCACACTCACCTTAGGCAGGAGAGGATCTTGTTTAAAAATAATTCAAAATGCAAAATAACATACTGCTGGAAGCCAAGTGTGCTTAATTGTGTTATTCTGATAAGGGTGCAGGCTTTGTTATCTTCCCTTACTTCATTAAGATTACAAGAAATGCTTTCAATGGACATTTTTTACCACTTTTCTATACTCAGCTAAGCAAAATGTGTTTCATGACAGTATATGTGGGAATCTCTTAAGCAGGTAATAGAAAAGAATATACTGATCCTTCTGCCACCAACAATGTATATTATTAAGTAAAAGGATTATTGGCCTCACATTTCTCATCTATGACAACACTCAGGTTCAAACACAGGACTTTAGCTGCAACAGCTCTGGTAGCTGAATATAGCACATAGTGTTCAGATATGGACTCAGGAGAAATACTGAATTGTGATATGATGTGGTTAGATATGAAGCTAGGCAAGCATTTTTATTTTCCACTTTTGGTGCACCAGGCTTTTTCAGTTTTAAGAATTAGTCATCTGCCGAGACAACTGTCACTTTGTGTGCAAAATCTCAGCAGTTTGTGATAGAAAACACACGTGGGTCACATACTTGCTACTGTGTTTTACCTCAGATCTTTCCTTCATTATTACTTTGCAATGATCTAAAACAAAAGGCATTTGGATTGGGGGTATAAATTATTCTCTGTAGGTAGCAGCCATTAACACTAATGAAACTTAGTGATTAATCTGCATTTGAAGAACATTGTGGGTTGCACTCACACATCCTACGTATCACTCTGTGCAGTATTCCTGTAGCTTCAAGCAATCTCATTGGGCTTTGGACCCACTGTGCCAGACCCTGCACAGACACTGCAGAAGAATCATTCTTACTCTGAAAGCGCCCTTGCTCTAGACATCATCTGCTTATGAAAGATGTAGTATCTCCAGCATAACCACATAACAACACTTTTCTCATTCTCTGCAGCATCCGACATCCCAGAATAGCAATGGGAGCAGAATCACTAATGCAGATCCCACATAGACAAAAGCATCAGTATGTTCAGGATGTTATTAGATTTGGTGCTGCTGTTATGATTATTCTTCCTGAGTTCAGCTGGAATAAAGTCCTATTTAGGTTTTAGGTTCCAGCCCAAAGTGTTTTCCATGTCATTAATCTGAGAGGAAATGGATTTTTCATTTAGTAGAGTCCAGATACAAAACTCTATTGTGGCAGCTCAGAGAAAATAAGAAGGAGAAAGATGCTGCTCTGATTCCTGCATCTTTGTATACTCTTCCTGTTGTTATATATCTAGTGCTTTGAAAAAGCAGTGCTTTTCAAAAAAAAAAGAGTCAGTATGTAGGCTTGACAGTTTCTCCTTCTTTCTTCCCAAAACAAGTTCTTGTCTTTTCCTCTTGCTTTTCTTCCCCCCATTCCCTTACACCAGGCAAGCAGAATCCTCAGCATTCAGTGCACTTCTCTGTCAAGGTTTCAGGTAGGATTAAAACCATCTTGTAATGCTCAAATGTCTCATTCTTCAACACCTGATGGAAGCAAAATGCTGTTTTTTACCATTTCACATCAAGAGCTTCCAGTTAGCTTAAAGTTGAAATCTCTAATGACAACAACACACATTTGGATTTGTCCAGAGTTTCTAGAAGCAGAAATGCATTGATTTTTAGCTTTTTGTAAAGTAGTTTAAATTCAGATATAGAATTTAATTTCCTTTGAAGAGATAATGGCAACCAAAACACATGTGTTCAATAAGTTAGTTCAAAATTTGTCTTGAAAAAGAATATGATGTTGTAAAGTAATGGTCAGAAACAGTGTACACATTATGATCTACTAATGTAATAATTTTGTTTTTCCTGTTGCAGGTTCTTTTCTCCTCTCCTCCCTCTCCTCTTTCTCACCTTTTGTAATTTATTCTTTTTGCACCCTGAACTTCACAAATCAATTTCCTTTGCTATATAGGACCTGTTTTGTTTCCTGTTTCCTGTGTGTTTAGTAACTGGATATTTTAAAAAGAAGATTTTACATTCAGCAATACAGTGATATAATTACCACTTCCAAATTCACCTCTGATTCCTATAAAGTTTTTGACTTTGCGCAGCAGGATACAGAGCTTCATTATTCCTTGTCTTTCTTCCATATTTTTGTAAGTTTTGCTTCCCATCTGAAACTTCCTTCCTTGACATTTGTCTTTCCCCCAAGCGCACACATACAGAGTATGCGAATGAGCTTTGGAAAGAACCAGCTGGCTGTATGGACATTTTTCCCCTTGATATTCTCTTTGATGTGAGACTCTGTTGACATATTTTCATTGCCTGATAAAACAACAAAAACCCCTAAAAACCAAACAAAATACCCCCACCAACCCCCCAAGAGTTTAATGGAGTAAATAAAATATTGCACTGGTGGTTCTTAAAATGATACCTCCTTGAGATCCCAGGAAGGATTTAATTAATTAGATTGGTAAACAGGTCTGTGTGACTTAGGCCCAGGAAACAGGGCAGGAAGAATCAAAGAGGGCTAAGTAAAAAATGACATTTGATTTACTGCCAAAATTTTTATCTAACTTAGTTAAATATAGTTGACATGAACTCAGTCACAGAAAATAGGTCTGGAAAGGACCTCAGGAAGAAATACAGTTCCTTCATCTGCTCCGATGCAGGATCTCATGTATCTACCCTTCTCATGGCAAATTCTTACCTAATCTGTGCTTAAAAGGCTCCGCTGCTGGATATTCCACACCTTCATCAGGCAATCTGTTCCTGTGCAGTGTTTTTATTGTTGTAAAGTTATTTCCTGGTGGTTAGCCCTCATTTCTTTCATTGTATTTTGTCTAAATGTCCTTGTAGGAAAGTAGTTCTGACCTCATATCACATCCCGTCAGTTCAAACCATAATAACTTAATTGAAGTCAACAGTGGGAGACCATCACAAGGTGAGAAGCAGGCCATTGTCTATTAAGAAGCTCTGAATATTGCTAAAGGAGGTGTTACCTCACTGAACATGAGACATCTCATTCTGGGGCTTGGACAAGGCTAGTTACACAGCAGGGATCTGCTTCTGCAAGCAATTTCTTGAGTGCATGGTTTGCATGAGCCTGTCTCCAACATGAGCAGATAGCATGTATTTCTGGCTTCGGGATATCTAGTAACATCCAAACCTGTAGTATGCTTTTCTAGCCTAGACTGGGCTTTTTGAAACCTGAGATGTTCCAGAAAACTGGAAGGGAGAAAAAAAATTAAAAAAAAGAAGAATAAGGATAAGGAATGTACAAACCACATTTCAATTTGCTTTTTCTGATTCTCTCCCCATCCCACCAAGGTGAAGGGACTGAGTGGCTGTGTGGTGCTCTGTTGCCAGCTGGGATTAAACCGTGACAACACCAGATTTAACTACCTAGAGGGGCAAATAAGTGCTCCAAGAATACAGTTATGAAGTTTTGGATGTGTCTTTGCCTGTTCAAATCATATGGAAGATCTGTGATTCCTGCGAGTGGGAGATTTTCAGACAGGCTGTCTCTGACAGGAATGACATGGATCAAACACCAGTCTGAACTGCAAATTAACCTGCCATTCACTTGGTTATAGTAAGCTCATACTGGGTGAATGTGACTTTATGCCTAAGGTTTTACAGGCAAGTGAGTGGATCAGTCCTGTTCAAACTGTTCTGCTGTGCCGTGACTGAAAATGAGGGTCTGTCAAGAATCACTTTTGCATCTTCGGTACCAGATTCCTGTAATTGAAAGCTCAGCATCTATACCTGATTCCTGACTTCCTCAGTTTGAGCTGTAGCTAAACAGTTGTCCTGTTTGCCTTGATTAGTAGCTGGGTCCCACTCAGGAGACAGAGGTGGTTTCAGAGCCTTGTAGGTCAGTCTAAGACCACTGAAACCACTGGGGAGCTGGTGGTTTCACCTGCAGGCCACTTTTCTGTTCCCAGGGCAAGGCATGAGCAACAGGTCCTGGAAGGTTGGGTGCGTGTCACAGGGCAACCCTCACACCCCCTCCTGTTGTACTCGCTGGAGTACTCCCACATGACAACCTCAAATGGCAGGAGACTATTAGCTGCTGCCTGCGGGAAGAGCAACAAGGAAGCCAGGCAGCTTACAGAGATGGAGGAGGCACAGGCAGCATGTTCTGGCTTTTGAACAAGGAATGCTAATGAGAAAGAAAATGATAAATATTTGAGTTCATGGTTTCTCGTTTCACTCACTATTGCTTTACACCCAGGGAACGTTTTCCTCTTGGTATAAAGTGCTGATGCAGGTTGGACAAACAAACATCTGACAGCCTCATTTGGCTAAGATTAAGTATACAGAAATTCATTTCACATATCGCTGCTCTGTGTTCAAACTAAACAACACCAACCTCCTTTGGCCTAATTTGTTTGTTCTTGTTGGGCTTGGCAGTGAGACAAACTCTAACATGGCAAAAGATATTCGTCCAAAGCAAGCAAGTCCACAAACACGCTTGAACTGCAGGGTTGTGTTTTGTTTCCACAATTCCCCTCTTCATAGCTTCTCTTTCTTCTTTTTCTCTCTTTTCCCTGCTATTTGCATTCAGATTAGTCTGATCCTTTCTTCTCCATCACTCTACTTCTGTGTAAGTAGTAGGGGCAAACTTAGAAACTCAGGAGAGTCTGCTGGATTTCAGGCCTTGTGCCTGTGTCTTGCACCAGCCGAAAAGCTCCATCTTAACTGCAACACCCACAATTCCAGTATGTGTCTGGTCCTTTTGAGAGAATGCCATCCAAGGAGTCCCTTGAGCATGCAGGGAGTTCAAGGGTCTATCAGAATTTAAGCACTGAGCTCCATCACATCAGGACTGAATGTGACTGGTCAGAGAGATTTAGGCAGGTGTCAAGTACATTTTCCAAAAGGCAGAGAATTCCTGTTGAACTCTGCAAGAAACCAGAAATTCCAAAGTGTCTCAGCAGAATACAAGTTTATTTATTTTTTAGCCAGAGAAGAAGTATAATTTCGTTCTTGGAAATTGCTGCCAATTTTTGCTGATTGGCTTTTGCTGTCAGAAATATTTGTCTTAGAAAATAAGTGAGTGAGGGCAGGTTATCAGCCTGGGAAATGTTGATGAGAATGATCACATTTAGGAAAGGCAACTGGTAACTAAAATAGAGCAAAATAAAATGAAAATTTCCAGTAAGGTTATGATAAGATACACGTCACTGATAAAGTGAATGCAGAATTGTTATCCACCAAATCCTGCAAGAAGAGAACTAAAGAGCACTTGATAAAAACTAATAGGATAGCAATTTAAAACAGGTAAAGAAAGCAGCTCTTCAGATAGTGTATAGGGAACCTCTGGATGTTGCTTGTCCGGGAGGCTGCAGAGTCAGACAGCATCAGAAGGCTCAAAATGGGATTAGACAAATTTGCAGACAGCAGAGCTATAAATGGACACTAAAGTTAACAGACAAAATGTACAATCTAACATCCTGATCTGACAAAGGTGAATGTTGTGGAAACCAAGGGGACAGAGGGAAGTGTCCAGGCCTGTGTGTTCTCCCAGGATAGTCTCTCACCTTACCCAGCTGGGATCAAAGTGCTGGGTTCAGGGGTACCACTGCGGGTACCAAAGGGCTGCTCTTGTGCTTTAGTAGTTGGCATATCTTGGGAATAAAAACGTACAATTAGTTATATATTTGTTTATTAAGTGCAAGATTTTATTCACTATATTTTACATCACTAATCAGCTTTTGTCTAGGCTGAAATGCACAACACATTAAAAATAATCCCCACTATATTAATGGATGTTTTGGAACAGCTTTTTACTCTAGTGTATGTTATTATTTTATTTTTCTTTTCAGAAAAATAAAATTATGTCTTTAATTTAATTTACTTAACATTTTGGGTTGAGTAATTAAGAGCTTTATGAAAAACCATAATGCTCATCTAGCAGAGGAACTTAATCACCGTTCTGTTAGGCTTTCTTTAAAAAAAAACCCACAAAAACCCCCTGTTAAATAGATTACTGCTTTTTTAATTAGATGGTTTAATTACAGCTTGTTAATGGAAATATTACATAAATAGCTCTCAAAGCCACACATGCCCATGCATTATCAGAAAAGAGAGAAATTGTAGCTGTCCCTAAAGGAACAACTTTCAATAAGGGTAAATGGAAAGAGAATGAAAAGCCAGAACAAACCTCCTCCTAAATGCTGCAGTGGCACCTTCATATGGGTAGCCGTGACAGTTGTGAGGTGGTGATGCTACAAGAAGTTACCAACTTCAAAAAGCTTTTTATCTGAGTGTTTAAATTCCAGGGCTTTCTGTGTGTTCCCTCTATGCTGACGTAAGACTGTAATTATTAATCATTTTACTTACATGTCTGTCTAGCTGTGCTGTAGAGTCACATACAACTTTAATGTTGGAGGTTTGAGCAGTATTTTAAGGCTTTTCTCTGTCTTACTGTGTGCCCTTTGTCACAACTCTTTTACCATTAAAATAGGGAAAATAAATTACACTGAAATAAAATGTATTCATCTTCTTATAAAATTTTCAGGATTCCAGCTAAAAGAGTGAGTTGTTACATTACTGCTATTATACATACACAATAGTACTTATATAAGTATATGTAGGTGTATGGACACATACACATCATTGTGATCTGTATGTGTGCATTTGAAGAACTATTTATTGGGCAGAACACCTATTGCTTATAGCTACACCTGTTGGAATGTCAACCTTGAAAAATCAGAAAAGGGGCAGATATTTAAAGCACTGTGGATCAGAATTTTCAGATTCTTTAAACAGGGTTAAAGCCAAAGGTAACCTCAAGATTTTTGACACTTTGGTAATCTAAGCTTTGTAGGCAGACACACTCCTGCTTAGACATTGTATACTTATTTATAAGCTATAAAAAACATGAATACATCCACATCCACGTCTCTGTGCCTATATTTGTAAGCATGCACTTTATTTAACAAAGAACTATGCAGCATATTCACAAATACACTTTTATATTTGGAATTGAAAATATATCACAATCTATAATATATACGTACCCAGTAGGATTTCAGATTAGTTGGTAAGGTCTTTAAATACTGAAGAAAGAAAATATGATTAGTTGATTTTGAGTATATTTGCTAGTTATGAATGGGGAGGGAAATATTTAAAGCTTCCCAGACTACAGCAAAGGGACAAATAAGACAGTAGTGGCTGTGTCCAAGAAGCAAATTGAAACAAACCGCAGACCTGCAAGGGTTTATACTGAAAGATGAGAGAATGAGGCATCACAGAATGTATCATCTAATAAATGGTGTTTGCTTGGGGAGTGGTTAGATTATCTTTTAAAAACACCACAATATCTAATTTTGAGGGTTGGAGGATGTAATATTTATAATTCTGATGAGTCATTTCTATTCATAGAAGCATAAAAAAAAATAGTTCTTTGTACCAACTGTGACTTCTCCACATGAACTATATCTGTCCCAAGGAAGATTATGGAATTTAGGCTTTATTTTCCTTTTCTCTCTTTCTAAGAACTTAACTGGGTGGGTTGGATCAATATAAACTTGACGATTCACAACCTTTATGTGATTGCTGATACATAACCTCTATATACTCCGTGTAATGGGAAGTTTTACCTTATTCAGCAGTTGAAAAGGGGACTTAAAAGTCTGATTAAGCCTCTGGCTGATGGAGACCTTACTGGAGGGAATATTGGGCAGTTTCTCATCTGTTTAGGGAGGCTTACGATGTAATTTCATGTCATCAGCAAGTTTGCTGAGGGTAGACTCTGCATCATCATCCAAACCATTAATGAAGATGTAAAACAGAATCAGACTCAGTAATGAATCCTGGGTTATACTTCTAATTATTGGACTCCAGCTAGACTTTGTGCCATGACCCTACTCCTCTGTTACATCCCCTGTTCCTCTCCTAGCACTTTTTAAAATCTTTCTAGACATAATGGAATGGCTGATCCCGTGCTTGGTGAGGCCTGGGGAGAGGAGAAGTTCAACCTGCATCTTATTTTGGCATTTGTACAGCTGCAAGGAGGTAACAGCACCTACTGAAAGACTAGTGTAACTCAAGAGATCTGGGTTCAGCACACAGTTTTGCATGAAGTGCTTTGATGAAGCACCCTAAATTGTGTTTCCACACTACTCATAAGCAACCTTTAATCAGCTAACTTGTTAAAAAGGAGCACTCTGTTTAAATCCTAGGGAATGTGCAATGTTACCACTTACATGCATGCTGGAGGGAAAAAAATAAGAAACTGTGGTGGTGCGGCATTACCAGAGGCTTTGTGTTCATGCAAGAGACCACTTGCAGCATCTGAATACAGGGTTCAGTGAATTGTATGTAGTGACTGCTCTCTGTCTTGGAGGTGTCTGAAACAAGCCAAAAGCACTGATTCTCAAAGTGTAGTTCAACAGAGGATGGCAGAGATAAGCAGAAGAAAGCAGTGAAAACACTTTAGGAAAAAAACCTACATAAAAAATTGCAATTTCCTAGAATATGAAGGAACTATTTTCTGTCACAAACAGATCTCTGACTGCAGCTAAGTCTCCTGTTTTAGGAGGATGGTGGGAAATCGTTGCACGTGATCATTTCGAGTGTAATTGTTTTAGATGAAACTTGAGAATATCAGTATTACCTGAGAACTTGAAAACCTGCAAACTTGTATCTCTACCACTTCTAATGGAGATAATGTGTCTAGAGATGCATACTTGCATTTCCCATTCAATTTCTTGATGTTGTCAGTTTATTTGCTGTTTGTTAGGCAGGAATACATGTTATGTCAGAACTGTGTTTCTGTTCAGCGCTCAGAAAACAGCAGGGCCATGATTTTTCCAGCAAAAAATCTGGTCCCAGATAGCAAAACTTTTGTCATCTCGAGTTTGAATTTATTCATTACCTTTCCTGTGCTCCTGAAACTAGTGGGAAACTTCTAGACTGGAATGAAACTCTGAAGAAATCAAAATAACATTTTCCATGACCAGCAGATTATATCAGTGTTCAGCGAACTGCACTGACCGCTAAATGGATTTTCAGTTGAAGTGTCAGGCAGTGGTTTGGACTTGCAATCATTTGCCTTAATATCCTGTAACGTGTTTCTCCCGGCTTCGGGGGGAAGGGATCTTGTACTGTCATTGGTAGGATTGCATTGAACTTTATGTGCAGCGTTAGAGTTCATGCTTATTTGAAAAACTGCTACACACCTGGTGGCATAAAAGATCCTTAGATACCACAGAAAAGAAGTAGCTAGATTCTAGTATCAGTAAAGATTAGAGCTTATTGTATGGTAATGCAGACCCATGGTAGAGTCAGCTTTTCCTTAAAAAAAGAATGCCTCAGCATGCAGCTATGTGCTGAGGGCATTTTTCTTGAATCAGTGCATCAGTAGTTTAACATACCATAACACTAAGCAGTGTAACGATGATGATCATTTTCAACTATATTAGTTGCCAGAAGCCTGTGCATTTTAGAAGAAAAATGCCAGATATATGGTTTTGTAACATTTAGCTCTTCTGAAGATTTATAGGTTCATGGAAAAAAGTGTTTTCAGTGGGAAGGGAATTCACGCAAATGGGAGTGATATTTCCCTTGGAGTAAAATTTGTTTTCACGTTAAAGAAAAATAAAACCAAAAGAGTAGGAAAGTAACAAAGATAGATGCTCACAGGTATACTGGAGGGAAAAGCTGAGTCAAAGGAGCCAGATTCATGCATTTAGTTCAACTTCTGGTTTGATTTTTTGTCAAGACTATGATATCTCCAGACTTGTCCACCAGGACTCTGTCAAGCAGCTGTAAAAGACTACAGATGATTTTGATCCTACTTTTAATCTGAGTACCTGGCAAGTTTGCCTCCATAGCCCAGAAGGAACCACTATGTGTTGATAATCCCTGTACAAAAGTGTCCTTCAGAGATCTGTTGCAGCCACCCTCTGAGCTTCTCTTTATTTTCACTGTGGCTTCTGTCTGTTCCTGGCTTGCTGTTCTTGGTGTGAGCTCCTCTGTAATTCTTACTACCTAGGAGCAGGTCCTAGGTCTTGCTTCACATAACTGTCTCTTTATCATGTTTTGCATCTTGGATAGGAGTGTGCCTCATTACGCTTGTCTCTCTTTTCTCATTTTTCTTTAAAGTCTCTTATGAGACTCATAAGAGAAAGCTGTGCTAATTTTTCACTTTATAGCTTGGTTTAAAGTAACCAATATGTTATATTCACTGCTGTCTCTCAATTTTTCATCCTAAATAATTTTGGAAAAGAGTAATTTTGAAATGTGCTACATAGAGTTTTGTTGTATAGTCTTATTTCACACAGCAAATGCAACTTCTTCCCCTTTATTTTATGGGATTTTTTTTTGCACCTCAAGCAACATGACACCAGTTTTGAAGTGGATATGGAAAAAGGAGCTGGACTGAAAGTGGTTTTGGTGGTGACAGAGAGAGCATTTATCCTGAGCCTCTTTTTAAGTGATTCAGATAATGTCTTCTTCCCATTTCTCTAGGGGGACTCCCTAACACAAACTGACCAAATCTGTACAGAACAGCTGTCATGTCCCAGAGTTTATCTGTGGGCCTCATGGTCCCTTCCAGCCTTTCAAGTGGTGACTGGTGGTTGTGCATCTTTCCTGTGGTGCTTGGCAGTCTCCTTCCTCAGAGAAAATAGATGTTGATTGCTCACCTTGGTGTCTCACGAGAGCAGATAAACCAACCTCTAAATCTTGTGCACAGACACAAATAGGACACAACTAACCTGCAGTTACCGTGAGATACTGGCACATCATTTTCAGTTAAAACCTTCTGGGTTTGGTCATGTGGGCTTTTTAGAAGTTCTGAAACAAAAGCAAAACCATTTTGTAAGAGTTTCCTTATTGAGTCCTACAAAAACTAGTTGAGAAGAATTCAGAGAATACTTTATGTCAGTTCTACATTTAGACCCAGGGCAAACTACCAGCCATTGTCCATCTGGCTGCAATACTGAGGGAGAAATAAGCGAGGGCGCTGCCCAGGGAAGCAGCTTTAAGTCTGCTTGGCATCCATGTGGGGTTCAGGCTCCAGACATTCTGCTGTTTTCTGTCAGGAACATTATTCATATCCCGAATGCTTCTTCTCCCTCCTTGGATTTTACGTTCTTCAGATGCCCATACAGCTATACTAAACCCAGCCTTCCTAATCATTTAGACATCCTTCCCCATAACTAAAGCAATTGCGTAGTGCTTGGGTTTACTACGGTTTGTGCAAACATATGCTAATTAATTATAACTAATTACACATACTTAGGGTAGTTTCAATCCTTTTTTTTCACACCTCAGATTCTCCAGCTTCTTATTTTTATGTTTGTTTTTAAAACGTATTTACTAATTAGTGAGGGGAGAGGTGTGAGGGAGTGGGATACTCTGGCATATGCCATTTTTTAATTTCAGTCACAATTTAAAATTTTCAACATTTAAGACATGAACAAATTACGTGAATAGATTGCTGTCAACATCTTAAAGCAACTAACAAGGCTCAACTCTTTGTCTGCAGTCTGACTAATGTCTCCATTTCCTGCAGGATTGCAGGGTGCATTTGACAAGTTACAGGGCCAAATTCTCTGTGGGACCCAGACTCTTGTAGATGGCCTCAAATAAATCTCTCACATGGCACTCTCAAATCCAACATTAGCAGAATCCACATCTGAACATTAGAATTTTGCACATTCAGGTTTCAAAGAAATAAGCAAAGAGATTGGCACTGCCTCATCCTGGCATGTAACAAAAATTACTTTCTCCTTAATCAAGTGTGAAAGCTAATTCAGATAAAGTGTGAGGCAGTAATGAAATGGGAGAAATACTTTCTAATTAGAATGTCAGCAAGATAACACTAACCACATCCTAAACTCCCCACCATTAAGGTTTCCCCACTGAGCCCTCCTGCCATTGTTCCTCTCTCTTTCTGATTGCTTTTTAATAACAGCTTCTGTGTGGCCTTTGTAAATAATCCTCTCATTACAGGTTTGCTTGAAACATGCAATCAATCTATTAAAATATTTTCCAGGAGAAATTAGCAGGTACAATAAAGTGTAATTATTCTGGCACTCATTCATTTTTAAAAGTATAGGTTGACCAGGTGCCACCATTGCTTCTGCCAACCTCAGCAATCAATTTTTATGGCATCAGAATCACAGCCATATGCAGATTAATCCAGGCTGGGCAGGAAACGGCAATTTCAGGAAGACTGAAAAATTAGAATTTATCTGCATTTTCCCTCAGAAGTAGCAGTTTTGAAACAACTAGAGAAACGGAATCTCTGATTAGGCAACTTTTCCAGTATTGTTTATATACGTGTGTATGTCTATTGTATATGTTGCTTGACCCCTGAAGAAAATACTGATTCTTTACAAAACTCATAAAAGTAGAGATTTGGAGGGAAGACAAAAATTATTAAAAATATTTCTTTAGATTTAAAATCAACACGTAATAAATGATGGACAGCTTCCTCTGCCAAAAAGAGAAACCACAATAGGAGGGAGAATGAGTTCAGCTGTGTGACATGAGGGAACTCAAGACTTCTACACAAGATAAAAGAAGCATTTTGACCATTTCTAGTGATATTTTAGTCACATTGTTTAAGATCAACCACATGGGGGAAATTGCTAATATCCAGTACCTCTTTCTTGGTAACTGAGAAATGAGCTTGGTTTATGTGGGCTAGTTCCTGCTAACAGATGTATTCATATGAATTACCAAGTATTCTGGCTATCTGACAGAAATACATGGGAATATGAGGAGCCAGCTATTCTTCCAGGATGGAAAGTCCTTTCATGGCAGGACAGAGGTAAAAAAAAGTTGTGCTGGGGATTTGGAAGAGGAAAACTACTTTTTGAGACAAAGGAGAACAAGGCATTTTCAATAAAGGAATTGATGCAAAGACTGAGAGTTTTGTTGTAGCGGTTTTATGAAGAAGAAGAAAACGATATCTGTTGTCAGAGCAATCTCTGCAACATCCTTTGTCATAAGAAAAATTACTTATAATATATGACTTCAGAAAATTTAGAAAAGAATTTTTTTCTCTTTTTTTTTTTTTCCCTTTCCCCCCCTATTCTGTGTGGCTAAAGCCAAAAACTGAGGCTATTAAGTGGGGAAGAAAAAAAAAAATCATCTTGGTATGTTGTTTGGATCCTTTCTCAGCTCAAAATCATTTAACCTTGCCAAGTTTATGAAAAGTGGATCACCTCACTGTTGTGGTGAAAGTAGAGAGGAATCAGAAGTCAGGTGGTCATTATTGATGTTGCACTCCTCAGAAGACAAAAAGTTCATGCAGCTGGTTTCTCTGCGTTGTTGACAATATAATGTTTCCAGCAAGCTAATCAGAAATGACTCAGAAGACATACTGAGAGCGCATAAAGGAAAGTACCATGGTTCATTTCTGCAAGGTTGCTTCTCACATCCAAGTAGATTTTAAAATGATGTAGAAATTAATAGCCTCAGAAATAATGTCTGACTGTAACTGAGAATAAAGTCAGAAAAGTCAGCTGTAAAATGCTATTTCTACCATTGCATATTTATTGTCTCAAAGATCCTCCTTATATAAGGAGAAAGAATCTTGTTCTCTATCTTCTGTTGCTATGGGCTGACTTGCCAACTCAAAACACATCAGTTTTCTGGTGAATACTGGTCAGAAGATGTGAGCTTCAGTAGAATAATTTTTGAATTAAAGCATGTGATAATCTGTTGAGTGTTTGTATCAGTTATTTTGATCTCTTCTGAAAAGTTGTGCGCATACTGAGTAGCTGCCTTCTAGATGTTGAAGCTGTGCCTTATCTCCAGCATAAATGAGACTGTGGATTGCACAATAGCTGCGAGCGGGGCCCTATGCAAGGAAGGCTGCTGGTCCTAAGGAGTGGCTAATTCACATGGCTAACTCGATTAGGAGATATTCAGGATTTGTTACCTAGGAGGCTAAACTCCCACAAATATTTGTACAATGTGCACGCACAGAACATTATACAAGTGCATATTGAAAAACAAAATGGGAACGAATTAACCAGTGTACTGTTATAAGCACTACATCCCTGGGGAGATTTAAAGCAGAGGCTTGGAGAAGAAGCTGTTTAAATTTGAGCCTCTTGAGCAATCTAGTTCTGTTAATGGAAACTGTTAGCAGCAACTGCTAGCATCAGAGGGAGCAAACACATACCATCATATTGCACTGTTGGTGTTAATACAGGTAGATCACTGCATCACGTTTGTACATGGAAGGCCCCATTCTTGCTAGGCTTCCATGTCATCAAGGTCCAGAATGTGAAAAAGTTTGACTGGGTTTAAGGAAAACATATGTTAAATGAAAGCTACATTAAATTCCTAAGTTTCACCAGCCAAAAAAAAACCCAACTCAAACCAAACAAAAAAAACCCCAAAAAACAAGAGAGAGAGAGAAAAGTAAAAGGGGATTCCATTTTACCTGCAGCTTTATTCTACATTTTTCCTTGTTAAAACATAGACTAGGTCTTCTATTAATGTTTAATCTTGTCCTAGTGTGCCTCTCATTACCTTTCTGTGGTTTCAGTTCTAAATTAGGATTCCCTCTGTTCAAAGATTGGTCTCATCTTCCTTGCACCTCTGTGGAGTGAATTTAATTTCATTCCTAAGAGGGAGTTGCATTTAATCAGCTGATTCCCAAAGAGATCCATAGGGGCTCATTCTGGAAGAAGAAATTCCACAGGTATACTTCCACTCTTTCTCTAATATTCCTTTTACCTGAATTTCCCTGCAATACAGCTACACACCATTCATCAATCCATCTGACTATTGATCTAGCTCATCCGTCTGTCCTTCTAGTGCATCCATGTAATACATCCATGTATTAGTCAATCACATAAGGCCATCAATCAAATTCTTCCCATCAGTGTTTCTATCAGTCAACTTCTGTAGTCTTTATCCAGTTAATATGCTGTCTCCTAAAATACTGGTGTTCATGCATAGTGAACTAATTTATCTTTACATGCTACACATAACGTCGAAAATTCATCCATTATTAACAGCATTGGATATTAGAATATTCAGTGAGCTAAGGTCAGAAAAGAAGACAGAAGGAAAATAGAAATGCTTGTAGCAATGAGAACTAAACAAATATGCGTCTGGTTCCTGCTCAAGATGAAATGATAGGTCTTCCCACTCCATGTTCCTGCCACAATTTTTAGGACTTTGACTCTGAACATACCACTTCACAGTAGAACAAAACAAAAGCAAAACTTACTTGAATGTCAAACTTAGCATGTCCATTTTTTCTGTGCTGCAATGGACACCCATGACTACAACAGTGTAGGATTATAAAAAAAAAAAGAAACCTTAATTGATGGAAAAAGATCAAAAACCACAACTGGATGCTGTGTGCCCGAGAATAGGGAGAATAAGAGAACACAGGAGTGTCTAGCTGGACTATATAATTTTAATTATGCATTTTATAGGATCTCATAAAAAGCTGTGGAGATACTAGTGGCCTTCTCTGTAGTCTTGCATAACTCTCCATTTGTTTTTTCCATGCTGAGTTTGAGAAGGAATAAATGGTTTGAAACAAAAAATGAAGAAAACACCAATTTAGACAAAAAGAAATTATGACAAGATTAGAAGGTGAAAAGGATTTGATCATAGCTTGATGCATTGTGAACAGCAATATAAAAGACGGAAAGGAAGAACTAATTCACTGTATCCGAAGAAGAAGGGATAAGAACAAATAGTTGAAAACTGTGAAAGGGAAAGTTAAGGTTGATAGCAGCAAAAGATTCTCAAATTAAATTCTTATGGTAGAGTCACTGGAATTAGATGGAGTGTTAGGGAAGAGGAAGAATTGACCTACTTAGAGAAAGAAATTGGACAGTAATGAGAAACACATGTAAGAAGAAGGCTCTGGGTATTTTAAGCACACTAAATTGAAGTGCTTTGTAGCTCTTGGTGCTCCAGGTTTTCATTCACTGGGATATGGAAGTTTGTTGGGTTCCAAAAGGACCCTTAGATTGTACCACCAACTTCCAGACTTCATATTTGGGCATGGTCCAGTGAGCACAAACCTTTTTACATGCACATGTCTCATTCTGGTTTCAAAGGAAACCTCAGACACAGGGACACAGAGCACCCTGGCAGAGTCATGCCAGATGAAGTTGCTGTCCTACGACACAGCAAGGCCGAGCTAGTAAACTTGATGAGGAAATCATCTCACTTGATTTCAGGCACTAACATCATGGATGTCTATTGGTGTCATCGTTGCACTAAGCTCCCATGCAACCACAGGAGAGAAAGAGGCTCTCCTGGAGCACATTTCGTCTCACCCAAATGCAGGTGTCAGAAACAGGCTTAATGGATTCCCCCTCTTTCTATTTTTTTGATTGCAGGCAGCATCTAGGCAAGGGGCTCAAATTTGACATATACATCATATATGCTTAGGTCCAATGAGACCAATCACACTGCTGGCACACTGACCAATCACACAGCAGAGTGCTGCTGCGGGCTGTCAAGGTGAACACGTCCCAGGGATCTTCATGATCTGGTTCATGACAGCCTCCTACTTGGGTCTAAGTCAGGTTGGTTGGACTCCTCCCTGAATATTAGGAGGACTAGTCTGCACAAAGGTGGATTCATGGCCTGAGACAGTTGCAGTCTAAGGCAAGAAGTTCTAGAAGAAAAAAACATAAAACACTGGCAGGAAGACACAGATGTGAATCTAGTCACTCTAAGAAGAGCTAACCAAAATTAATTGTCACTTACTTCCTTCAAATTTCAGTTTGAAAATATTGTCCTGGAATATGAAGAAGGCTGAATGACCCTCATAGCTTTTTTATCCCTTCTTTGCCATCTTGCAGTCTCTGCAACTCAGGTGGAGGAAGGGCTGAGATCCATCCTCCCCCAGTTAAAATTAGAAGTCAGTGTCATAATATGAATCAGGAAATGTGTTTGGGGTTATTGGGCTGCTCTGAATTGCCATCTTAGGAGTTTTGTTTGCTACCTTTTCTAAAGCATTTCTTTTCTTCTTTCTTTTCTTTTTATTTTCCTTCCCTAGAAGGCTTCTGCTGCATTTAGACATTTGATTATGTATGAAGACTTATATGAGAGTTAATTAGCATTCAGAAGGAATACTTCAGTCTATGCATATTATTTGCACAGGTTAAGTATTCCTGATAAGACTTCTCAAATCAGACAAGCTGAATTTAACTTAATTAGACATGTGAATACTCTAGGAGAAGGTAAAAGGAAGCTTGTCCAAGCTTTTGTACCATGGAAATGAGGAGAAGGTACATGAAGGCTAAGTGTGCAGGAGGCAAAATCACCCCCAATCATAAAATAAAGAAGACAAGAAGAGAGAGATGTCATGAAATGCTTACAGCTATTCCTGAGCTTTCACTGTAGCAAAAAATTGGGAATGACAAATCTTTTTTGAGTTATCTTCACCTAAGGAACAAACCAGGAAATTTATTGGGTTATTTTTGGAAAGAGAATTAAAGATGTAAGTGGACAGAAATACTTTAATTGCTAGCACCTCCAGGCACCTTAAAAAATATGCTTGAAAAATCTGCAGTGTCACTGCAACCAGTCCTTTGCATGTTTTTTTCCTCTCTTTCTAAAATTAAGGGAAACAAAACTAGTGTAAATAGAACTGTGTTTCATTGTGACATGTTGTTTCATCAGTGTCAAAATGTTCCTGGAGAATATGTCAATTTTGATGAAATTTTCATTGAAAAGGGGCTGAAACAAATCACTTCAGCTGTCTTGTTTTATTTTTGTAATGTCAAAACATTTTGTTTTGCTAAGGTAAAACATATAATTTTGACTGTGCAATTTTGATTAATTGTTTTTTGTTATATACATATTAATTTTTTATATTGGATTTATATGAGATTTTAAATGGTATATTGAACTGAAGATTAAAGAATATGTTACAATGTTTTCACATTAACAGAATAAAGCATTTGGATATAATTAAAAGAAACATTTCAACATCAGAAAACCAAAATAATTTGACAATACCAAAATATTTTGGTAGTTCCAAAAGCCTTAGAAACTGGTGCAGCTTTCAACAATGTAGCAATAATGTAGTTTTGTTTGAGGCCAATAAATTTTTTACAAGCTGAGGTTTCCTTCACAGTGAAATTTCAGTGCCTCCTGCCTCTAGAAATCAGATATATCAAGAACAGAAGCAGTTCATTCTTAGAGCTACACTCCCACCTGCCATTTAGTATTGGGGCAATTATGTAGGGAATATGTGATGCAGAAGATATAGATTCAGAAAGTAGCATTAAAGTGTCCAGATACATGCTGCTGTATGTACATTTGTTCATCAGTTATAAGGACAGGACCTCTACTGTCCTCTACTCAGGTAAATGCCTACTAAAAAACAGGGTTTTTTAAAGTGAGCATAAGATTTCCTTTAATTGGTTGACCAGCCTATACTTCCTGATATATTCTGCTTTCAGTGGTATCAAAAACCCATGCAAACAAGACATGGAACTGAAATAGTTACAAATAGTGATATAGTCAAAACCAGAAATAAACACAGGGGACTGGTGACTGAAGAATACAGGAAAAAAAGGGGAAGTGCTTGTGTTCCAGTTGATTTTTTTTTTCCACTGGCTTTTTTCTCTTTCTCAGTTTTCTTTGAAGTTCAGTATAAGATATACTTTATTAGTATAAAATAATGATCTTTAAATAATAATGGTAATTGGACACTAAGGCTAAAGGCTAGTGCCTTTAATCACAAACAAAAGCCAAGCCCTAGACAAGTTCTTGCACTGTTATGTTTACTGCAGATACACAGGTAGATATTGAGGTACATAGACAGGTTTTAAAGGCAGAGAGGGACACTCCTGAATAGCACAGAATAATGAAGCCTATCTGAAAGAGTCACTGTGTGGTCACCCTGTCTCCAGAGCTCTGTGTGAGCATTCACTAGTCAAAGCAAAATACAGAAAATACATCTTGAATTTTTGTGTCAATGTTCAGAAATGTTATAAAAGCCTCTAAAATGTGAAATAAATGCATTTCTCTACAAATTGGCAAACATTCAACATATCCCAGAAATTAGTCTTTATAGCAATGCTTGTTTTTTGAAGTTAACAGTTTACTTGGATATTTTATAAAGATTGCACATTTTGAAAATGTTACCTGTATTCATAAATAAACTACTGTAGTAATACTGTGCAACTCTGTAATAGTATAAAGGGAATTCTACTCAACCACCACAGATAGTCAGTGTTGTGTCCTGAAACCAGAGAACGGTGATATTTTGTTTTAAGATATATTCCTGGATAACTGTCAGCAGATGCTAATATTGTGCATGTGCCTGCAAAATCCTTTCTTCAAATTTACAAAGCTTTTTGCCTCATTGAGAGAAATAACACAGTGGAACTGAGACTTGCATAATAAGCAGATTAATTTTACCAATTGCTGTGTTGGAAAATAACACCCTTTTTTGTCTGTTGTAAATCCGTTGCCTTTAACTGTCATTGAGGACTCCCCTTAAACATTTAATAAGCTGGTCTTCCTAATGCAGGGCATGTTTATAAACACTGATGTTATCTTCCCAGCTTCATCTCATGACTGGGACACCTTTAACAACTCGGTACCAACAGTCTTCATTAAACTGCTATAAGACAGAATATGATGCAAAAGGGAACAGCTACAATGGCTTTGCTGGTTGCATGGCTGTCTGCCCATCTAAGCTCTCTGTTGCGGCTTGCCAAGCCTTCAAGAAGAAAAACTTTCCCTAGCACTGTGGGTTTTTCCCTTTCACCCTCTCTTCCCACTGAAGCAGTACTCTCTCTGACTTCAGATGATTCCTTAAGACATATGGGGAAAAAGAGAGAATATACCTTTAACAATGACAATATCCCAGATGTTTATATTTAACATTTCACCAATGAGTTTTATCAGTTAAAAAAAAAAGATAAAAAAAGAATAGACAATAGAATACAATACAACAGCCCAGCCATAATCCCACTGTTGTTGACAGAAATATTAATTAGCGTGCCTACTCCTTCAGCAAAAGGTGGATAACAGTACAAAAAGTTTAGTTATTTCAAAGCATGTGTAGCAGAATGGTTGTCATATTCCAATTAAGAACAATAGAAAAAAACCAAAGCAATATAATGAGGAATTTGAGGTAAGGAATAATGAATGAATGGGTTTAGATGCATTTGTAGTAGGCTCCTAAAGTAGATAGTAATCTTGAAAGAAGAAAGTTTAAAGTTTGACAGCTTCTTATTTCTACTGCCCCAGTGAGGAACAGTGGATGTGAGGGGGTGTTTCTGAGTCTTTCATTTTTAATAGAGGAATTCACTAGTATAGCTGTATCTGCATAGAAAATATAGCAGATACAGCAAGCTGCTGTTGAAGGTGATTAAATATGAATGTCAATGTATTTAAAAAAACCCCCAAAACTTCAAAAAAAAACCCCAACCCAACCCAAAACAAACAACCCCCCCTAAAAAACCCAATCAAATAAGCATCAGCAAACAAACTCTAACAACAAAACTAAACATCACCCCTATACACTAGAAGAGTTCCTTTCAGGAAAATAAAGGGTGGAGAGGCTGAGATGAGAAGGTGATAGAAGAGCAGTAAACCCAGCCTGAGGTTAGCTGAAGTTTTACTGACACCAGCACTTGTTTGAGTAAGTGTCCTGCTGGGCCTGGCTGGACAGAGCAGAGTGCTGCTGTGTGCTATAGATCTTTTCTTAGAGACACTTGGAGAAGAGTCTGATAAAATATTATGCCATAAACTCTGCCTCCGTCCTTTTTCTGCAGGTTTCCAAAGCTCTTTACCTGGGCAGAGTGTTTCAGGCATGCTGCAATAGTGCCTTAGCTAAATCTAAGCCTTTGACCTGAGACATCTCCTGGATTAACCATGCAGCTGAAGTGGCCGGCTAGGCAGGATTTTATTTTAGATGCTCAAAGCTGAGGTTAACAAGGTCAGGAGGTGTGAGCTCATTGGGGATTAACACTGAATGCAGAGACAAATTCCACAGTTAATTTCCTTTGCAAGGTGCTGATATTAATAAGGAGTGCAGGAGTCATACCCAAACAGACATAGGCATTAGTATGAGAAAGCATTATTTGCTCTGGAGAGGGACTATCTGAGCACAGAGGACAAACAAAGGGGAAGTGAGTTGCACTTGTGCTGAGCTTCACCCTGTTTGCTGCTGTACTACCCTAAGGGAGGAGCGGGGCTTAGACAGGAAGAAATCAGTTCCACTGCTGCTTCTGAAAATCCTTTTCCATGTGCATAGGAATGCACAAACTCTGATGCCTTTAGGCCTTTCCTGGCACTAAGTAGTTCACATGTCTTGCCATAACAAGGAACATGGCATGTTTGCTCAGGTTAGCAGTGCAGTGTCAGGGAAAAGGACATAGTGCCAAACCCCTAGGGCTAGAGGCGAGTGCCTGCTGCTCTTTGGGGACATTTTTTTTAATATGTGGTATTTAAAAGAAGAAAGGCTAAAGATTCTGGTTTGCACTCTCGCTTTGTGCAATGAAGATACAGGTAAAAAGAAAGCCTGCCTAAAGGAGGACTAATGATGTTGGTGATGTGGGAAGTGGAGGCCTGAGCGTTCTGGAGTCCAGGCTCTCCTAAAAGGAGATTGGGCAATTTACATGATTTGCTGTACTCAGCTGCCTCCAGAAATCCCTGCTTCCCCTTCTGTATCACCTATGATATGACTCATGAAATGACCCTTTCTCCCTCTTACCTGAACTCCAGTCTTCCTCACATTTCCCCCTTCCTTCTCTTCCACTCCCTGTGCATTTGGATCTGATCCAAGTCCCTTGTCCCTGCCTCAATACTGAGCCACACTATATGTCAGCTCTTTCCTTTCAATAGTGAAGTGTATTACAGGTATCCGCATGGTACCTCACTGCTGTATAAGATACAAGTTAAACGTTTTTGGGTAAGAAAAATGAATTTCAATAAGACTAGATTCAATGCATTGCTGGTTTTATTGTAGCTGTTTTTTGTTAGTGGTGTCATGACAAAGGAAAACCCTTTGAGCATTCTTCCAACATAAACATGTATTATGAACCTATTACTGTTAGAAAAATCTTCTTTGAATAGGTCAGTTTCTTCTTATGACTGATAAATGAATCCATCTCTACATAGTTTTCAGGTTTTATGGGAAGTTGCCCATGCTGTATGTATAAGAATCAACTAAGAGGGAGGAAAACAAGAGAAAATCCACTGAAATACCTAGCTGAGGATTCAAATGCTGGAGACGGAAAAAACCAAACTCCAGTCTTACAGGCTAGGACATTGTTTAATACCTTAATATGGCTCATTATTTGGAACTACATCAAATCAGGAAAAATGAATGGGGTAGACACCCATAGAAATCTTCAGGGACTACCACATGGTCTGTCCACTGGGTGTCATTCTTGACCCACATCTGGATTAGCTCTCAGCAGTACCTTACATGCTTCAGAAGAGTAGCAACTGGAAGATGAACAGCCTGCTTGAAAGAATATGTCTCTGTCCTTTGTGTTGGCCTCTATTGTCAGAAGGTGTTTGCAGTTACATTTTCCAGGAGAAATCTTAACAATTGATATTACCTTGTGCTACAAAATCTACTGTCTTAGTGTTGCCCATATGTTCTCTATAATTTAAGATGGAACTCCTTGAAAGAAACAAGTACGCCTCTGAATTTCCAGTTCTTTTCTTATAGAATGAGCAAGCATGTTAACAAGTATAGTTACTGTTGGGTTTGAGCAGTTCTATTAAAATTACTCTTAGTACAAGAATGAGCTATCTCAAACCACGATCCATGTTCAAACTAGCTGTGGAGATCACTGTTTTTCAAAAATTAATGGGAAGTGGTTTTTGATGATCTATCAGTCTGTGTTTTAGCTACCATGCTTATCCAATACAGAAGCATTTTCTTTTGAAAATTTACATTTCAGTTCTCTGAGGCATCTTTCTGGACTCTTGGGCATGATAGAATCAGTAATTTTTGCCTTCTTTTGAGAGTAAGAGACCAAGTGTTGTAAACAGCTATAAAATTTCTCCTTTTTCTAAAAAGCATGAGACAGCTGCACTGACAAGTATGAGCAAAATACACAGTCTACAATAATTCTGCACAATCAGGTAGGGAAGAAAAACAATTCTTTGCCTTGCCTGTACGTAGACACATTAGAATGTTGCATCTTCAGCAGCCTGAAACAGATGAATTCTCAATAAGACCTGAAAGCTGGTGACAGGAGGAAAGCCTCTGAAGAGGGTAGTTAATATTTGGCTTCTGTTAGGGGTAAGTCACTTTCAGGCAGAGGGATGGATTCTGCTCTCTGGTTCCAAAGGTGGGTGCCCTAAGAGTCTGGGACCACAACTCTGATTTATGTCTTCCAATTGTTCAGTATAACTTCTCCCCACAAAAAGAAAAGCAAAAAAAAATCAATACAGCGATAGTTAGGGAGAGTGACAGATGGATTTCTTAAACAAGTAAACTGACCATTATCAAAAACATTTCCGTGACAGGCTGACTACGAACACTTGCACCTGAAATAGCTAATGGGAGTAAACCAGATCTGAGCCTCAGGGCTTTATAGCAAGTGATGGCATACTAGGATGAATCCCAACCTTTTGTTTCCCTCTCAGTCTTCACGAGGAGTTCTTCTAAAGATAACTTTAGAAAAATCAGCTGGGACTGGGAACCACACACTGAAATGAATCTGGGTGGCATTTGTAATTTATGTCAAGCAGCAATATGTGAAAGAAAATAAGAAACTAATGAAGATGTCAATCAAATATTTCGAAAGTAGCAAAGGTGGGCTGATGAGCAATTTTATTTATTTATTTGTTTTTAAAATTTGGGTTCAGACTGATTCTTCTTTGACAAGCTGTTTTCTTGCTCTTATGCTAGATGGACAGGGAAATAGAAGTAACATTAGTACAAGAAAATCCTGGTGGTTTTGCAGCAAACCAGCTTGTGATTTCTCAGATTTGATGAAATTGATGCTTTTTTTCTCACTTTGACAACGTCTCTTCTGATTGGAGCCCAGCAACATGGTAATGGCCTTTACAAGCTGCTATAGATGTTAAACAAAAATAAAAGCTGAGAATGTCAAGAGGAAGGGAAGATGACAGGTAACAACAGGAGTGATGGGGGAAAAAAACACTTAAACTGGCCTCTGGGTGTAAGTTTGCCTTTAAAATGATGACTTAAAAAGAAGTAGAGATGGAAAATCTTGCTGATTTTATCCAAAATAATTCACACAATGTAACCCAGAAAAATCAAGACATACCTAGCAGCAACTTACTATATTATTTCATATGAGGTTGCACCAGGGAAGAAGCGAAGCAGGGGGGAAAGTAAGGAAAAAGGAACAATTCTGACTCAGTATTGAATCCAGCCCAGAAATGATGTGCCTTTTTTTTTTTCAATTTGAAAAAGTGTGACCATCTATATATCTTTGTTTGGCATGGTTACGTTTTCTGAGGGATGAGTTCAGCATACAAGAATTCAAGTATCTTCTTTTCATGTCATTATCTATTTCCCTACTCATCAGGATCTGGCACTGTAGTAAAGCTGCAGTAAGCAACCTGTCTCAGGTGCAGCCCTGCTCCCTGATCTTCCTGGAAAATTATGTATATCATTCAGGAACCTCCTCACTGTTTTCAGTGCTGTCTCTAGCATAAAAGGAAATATATGTTTTCCAGTCCTAACAATGCAATATTATTAAGCTTCCTATAATGAGGTTTCAGTAGATTGGAGTATTTTGAGACCTTCATGAGCGAGGATTGCTCTTTCTGCCTCTTCACTTATGAGATATTCTCTGCTTAGCTAGCTGGTTCTCTGCTCTCACATAACCAAATTCATTTGAGCAATAACAAAGCTTTTTCTTTCTACCAAAGGAATTGAAAACACCTTAAAACATACACTGGGTAAACTTCACCAGTCTTTTTCAAGAAGTAATTTATTATCTCTGTCAGAGAAAAGTGAAGTAGAGTCATGACATTTTGGAAAGCACTTTTTTTTTTTCCTCAGGAGTCAATACACATCCTATGCTTCGCAACAAGTCACTAATGCCTGGCACTGGAATTAGCTAACAGTAAGGCAACTGTGCTCTTTGACAACCAAAATATCAGGTTAACTTACATTTTAAAATACCAGGTATATTTGGAGCTAATTTTCCATTCAATCTCATCCTTTACAGATTAAGTATTAACAGCAACCTCTTTCCTTCAGATAAAACAATGTCCAAAATTAATGTACACTTGTTAACTGTGCACAGGTACCAGTTGTACAGTTCACCATTTATTTTGTAAATGCAGAAAGTTGATGAAAATGGTGCTACTTTTATTATGAAAGGCTCAAAGTGTGAGTCTTTTAAATCCATCAAAACAAAGCTGAGATGAAATCACTTGGCCTGTTTCTTTACTGCCCTGTAGTGATGTGACTCCATTGACATCTCTGGTATTGCAGAGACATACAGGTGTTGTAAGGCAAGGGGAAAGCACAACCTGATCTAGAGCTGATGTCCTCTGTCATGTTTTTTGAGCAAGACATGATAGAGACAGTAAACATTACTTAAAACTAACTTGCCACAATTTCCTTCCCTTTCTCTTGCTCAGCTGCCTGAAATTTAAGATTTTTTTTCATCTTTCATCCAGAAGTCACTTATATTTCAACACCTCAATTAGTGGAGCGGGGGATTTTGTTTGTGTTGCAGCTGGTGCCCCACTGAATTTGCCTGCAGTTTACTTGATGGCCAGCTCTGCTGTGAACTGTATGTCATCGATAACAGCAAGTGACAATCTTGCCATTACAACAATTTGATAAATTGACCCAACTTCAGAGTAAGTCAGTTTCACCTGTTACAAAATGTGACAGGCTTTCTGGTTTAAATCCACAGGGTCAAACATTTCTGACAGAGATCTCAAAGCACAGGAGCCAGCAGGCACAACAGACAGGTCAGGCTTTTGATGGAGAAGACATTTACAGTCCGAAGGAATGAAAGGTGCAAAGGTGTGGAGTGGCACTTTTCCTCTGCTCTTGAGGGCTGCATTTGACCTGCTCTTTTATGTTGCTGTTAGAACAAATTAGTTCTCAGCATGCCCAAGCATTTAGCAGTAAATAACTCATTGCACCTCACAGCCACATGCAGTGGTCACATCAGGGACCCTCATTAGGAAATATAAATTTCTTGAAGAGTCTTAGTGGTTTCATCTGAGTTAAGTTTAAAATGCTGTGCAGTAAAAATTAATGAAATGGACCATTTATGTGTGCAATATTCTGTTTTTGCTGTGTGATGGGGAGATGCCCCTCTACAAGATGTGCCTTGGTGGTCTTAGAGACTATGAGACAGCCCTGTTCTCACGGTGCTAGAGAGGACTGATCAGCAGTCACAGACACCATGATCATTAGGCATACTGTTATAGGTTCTTTTGGTGGCCTTAGAAACTTTACTGCTGTTTTTATTAAGAAAGGAAATCAGAATTTTCCTTGAAATCAATTTTTTATTATTATTTTAGTGGATCGGTAGTAATTATGCAAATGAATATTCAAATACCTTTGTGGAGCTATGTCTTTTCTTATTTCACTCTAACTATATCAAGTAAATAATTGCAGTTCTCACCAAGAAATATAACTCCACTGGCAAGATTTCTAAGAGTCCTCCAGGCTTTAGTCTGATTTTACTGCCATTCTGTGAGGTTCGATATTTAGAAAGTGACAGCAATTTCTGTTCCATTTTAGACTGGGGAAAAGAGTGCAATTTCATTTGTTCATCTAAAAGATTGCTGTATGACTCCAATCCAGTCATACTCAGCTTCCTTTAGAGGCTATTGAGATGAATAGATACTTCCAGCTCATGAGTCAGATGCCTACTGCAGAATGTCTGAAGCCAAATCAACACCTCAGGCTTATGCAGCACAGCCATGTAGATCTGGGCTGGGAAGAAGAGAAATCCCAGGCAGATTTAGCTATAGTAACATTCATCCTCCTGTTGATCTAGTTACCTAAGCAAACCTGTGAGCTTTCTTTTTCTATCACAATAGGCAATTGTGCTGTTACAAAGGTATATGTGCTTTTGCGGGAACACTTTTCTGTGTGCTAAAAGTAATGCACTCTTGGGGGTGGCTTTGAAATAGCAATACAGCTTACTAAAAGGACATCACAAAACTGTAAGGGAAACCTTGATTCCTCCAGGCAGTGGCATTTTTTATGTTTCTTTCCCTTTCTACTTTTTTTGGTTTTGACTTTTATTTCTTCTGTGAAGACAACTGGATGAATATGGGGAGAAATGGCTTAGAAGCATCTGGAATAAGTAGCATTCATTTTTGCCATGTCTGTAGCAATTTGTATTTGCTCTCATTGAACATTTGCATGAGAAAAAAAAAATGATCACAATGATTTTTTTTCATTAAAAATGCACCAGATATTTATGAAAAACATAAGAATTTGATAAGCATCTATGATCTCTTTCAAATATTTTATTTGGGTGCTTATAATTTGTCAGAATTTTGAAATCTCAATAGAAATATTTACATAAAACAACACTCACCACTTTGATCAACTCTCAGTAAAAAATAACTTCAAACACATAGCAGAAATCTATTTCTAGCAGAAGCTTGCTGTACAATATTGGAAAACACTGACTTATCAGGGAACAGAATTAATTCCATAGGATTTATGTAGTACAGGAGATGACCAATATACAATGTTTAAAACAACGAATAATACTCAACAAAACGATAAGCTGTGTTTTTTTCATTAGAACTCATCTTCAAAATACCTGTGAACATTGAAACAGAGAATAGGAAAAGACCTCAAGAGACCAAAATGGCTCTCTGCTTTTCTGCACAGTAAATATACTATGAACATACCTACTGGATATTTGTACAGTCTATTCTCACAAAGCTCCAGGGAAATATCTCTTGCAGCAATCCCTACAGAGTCTATTCCCATGCTCCACCCTGGTTTAGATTTTCCTTAATATCTAACTGAAAGAATGAGATTTTTTTAAACCAAATAAGATTCCTACAAACTCCTCCTTTGTTTGTTTTCTATCCTCCCTGGCTCTAGAGAGCTATTGATTTTGCTTTTTATAGCAACTAATTGTAAAAAGCAAGACTGTTACCATGTCTTCCATTAGCCTTTTCTTTTTTAGCCCAAACAGTTTGGTTTCCTTTAGACTTTCCCCATAGGTTACATCTGTTCATCGTCTTATCTTTCATGTTGTTTTTCTCTTTATAGCAGTTTCCTTTTGTCTCAATATGTGTCATCCAAAACCAGTGATAGTCATTTGCTCTAGCATGTACTTGTGGTTTCTCCTTCCAGTGCTTCTGTTTGATATGGTCTGGTATTAGACCTTCCCTTTCTGCAACAGCATCCTCTTATTTTTAGTATATGCAGTTTGTGGTGTGCTGTATTCACTGGTTCTCCTCCATGCAGTCAGGTTAGTCACTTGTTCACTTGTTTTTCTTTGAACTTGTGCCTACTGAATTTCATCTTACTCTTCACAGCAGCTTTCCACTTTTTCAATGCATTTTATTTTCAATCTTTCAGTCTTGTAAGAAATTTACAATCCATCTTTCTTTTTTCACTTTAAAAAAAATATATTTGTTGTGGTCAATATAAATCATGAATAAAACCAAAGCCAGGTCAAAAGCCTGTAGTATAATCTATAATGTACAGTGGTACAATTCTCTCCAGTTTGACCATGAATGAATTACTTTAATCACAATTTTGCATTCATTTGAGGATTCATTTCTCTTATTTGCTTATGGGACTGGTTTCTAACATTGAGGAATTGTCAGTGCCCTAAGAGTTTGGTCTAACAGGAGTCATGAGCACAGACTCACTTGAGAGTTGATGACTATTTTTGGAATTTGAGGATTTGCTTTTGTGACACATGTGCTTCCATTTAACAGCACAAGGGTATTGGGACTTCATAGCAGGTCTGGATCTGTTGCAAAAACCAGTGGTTTTTTACCTTGGCTAAGTTTGTGTTCAACTTGTCTTTGTGGGTCTGGTTCAGTTTTAATTTTATCTGATGGATTCTACAAACACTAGAGAATAATGTATTTTCAAAAAAAAAATATTATAAACAACCCAACCCAACCCAAACAAATGATCCAAAACTCCAAAAAAATTAATTTGAGGAAATGAAGTGGTGGAGACCTATCATAACCTTGAAACACAGTAGATATATTATTTTCTTGCTGTTAGAGCATCTTACTTGTATTGATGCTCTTAGCTGCTTTGGCAGGTAACACAGGGGCCCAACACAGGTATGACGCTGCACTGTGTCTCATAAATAAAGCTTTCATGTGTTGAAAACATGTATTGCTGGTATTTAAGCCTTTCATTTGTCTCAGAAAATCAAACTGGCAATTGAAAAGGATAAATTTATCAGCATGGACTTTGAATCACTATTCTCTTCTAATTCTCCTTTTTAAAAATAATGGTTTATTTTTTGAGGCTGGACCATAAATCTAGCTTTAGCTAGGGCTAGGACATCTTATGCAGGCAAGTTCAGCTCAGCTGTGAGAGAACATTTTGCAATGGATTTGCATAAATGAGATTGCCTCCAGGCCCACTCTTTCTCTAAAGTCGGTTTTCCTGCTTCTGCTCATTATCTCTGATTTTCAGCAAGTCTTCAAATTTCTGCCTAAAAGTCTTGCAGGAATGAAGGCTTCCTTGAGGAGAAGTAAGAAACGTGGGAAGACGAAAGCAAAGTCTTCTGGTGTACTGGAAAGTTGGGGAAGAACATGCAAAATCTGAAAGGGATGGTAGAACTGGATCCCTGCAGGGCATGCGGAGACAGGGAGTGGGTGAGACCAACTCTTCTGCTGGGACTGTTTAAAAGCACTTCTCCTTTCTGTGCCCTTACATCAATCCATGAGCAATCTCTCCAAGCGTGGGCATGGCTTTTTTATGCAAAGCCAAAGCTGTATAGAAATGTCAGCTTCGACAGTGGTATGAGTGTCCTAATGCAATTAGAGTCTGGCTCCAGGGAAGAGCTTGTTGGGTGCTCATTGAAGATCGTAGCCCTATACTGTCTTATACAGCAAGGGCATGCTGCCAGGAGGGCCATGTGCTGGAAGATAGAAAGAGCGCTATAGAAACCTCCGGGGAGCAGAACAAGGTAGAAGGTGGAGAGGAGAGGATACAAGGCAGAGAAATAAAGGCACTCAGAGTGTAGGTGTATACTGCAGATTCATTCTCACCATCTTTTCCTGCAGGCTTTTATTAATTCTTTTAAATTACATTGAAATTTAATACCCATATGGGGGACATTCACACTGTGCACTGACTATGTGTGTTGCAAAAGGAAGAGAAGTTACTTGCTCATTTTACTATTTCATATAGATTTATTTTAAAAGCATTTGCCCACTCTACTATAAATATGTCTATTAGGATTGCATTACATGGTATCTATTACAAACATAACTGTCTATTAGCATTGCATTGCATGATGTATATATGTGGATGCATTTATAAAAGTGTATGCTTGTGTGTATATAACAATACAGGTCTACATGCCTCCCTCTCAACAGTCTCATAATCTACACTGTATCATTATTAAAAGCTTTTATACTTTTTTTAGATAAAAGTTGTCATGAAAATCTAGGATTTTATTATTCCTCTTTGAAATAAACAGTGTGAAATAGATGTTCACATTTCAGAGATATACCTTGAAGTCTGCAGAAGTGAACAGGGTAGGGGCGAGAAGTTTCTTCTCCCAATCTGTTCTAGGTAAAATAATTACTTTCAAGAGTGAAAAATGCATTACAGTTTCCACAATTAGTCTGTTACTTTGTAACAGGGCAATGACTTTAAGCCCAACATTTGTCTGGTTAAAAGTTACAGGCACTCAATTTTAATAAATAACTTGGCCTTTTTCTAAAGTGAAAATTAAAGTTTCCCCAACAACTGCAAGTAATTTTTAAAAAAACTATTGTCACATAATAAAGGGAAATTAACTACTTACTGGGACAATGCTTTTTAAAATTACTTTAAACAAGTGAAAACAAAGCATCATTCATTTAACTGTGAGCAGAAAGAAATCAGCTCCAGTTTCCTAACACCTGGGGATACAGTATAGTCCTGTAGTGTAGCACAGGAAAGAGATATGCAGCCTGGTCTGACATGAAGTCATGGCAAAGGAGTGGCTGCCTCCATTCCTGTGTGTTGAGTGCTGTATTTACTGGGGTGAGCGGTGGGGAGGCATGTAAAACAATGGGTGGACTTTGAAAGCAGAAAGAGGGAAGAGATAATGGTGTTGCCCAGCCTCTGTCCTTGCTGCAGTTCCCATGTTCCACCTTGGAGATATGACAGGACTGATTGCTGTGCTTTAGCAAGGGGCAAGCAAAGTCCTAATAAAGGTTTTTTTTTTGTTATTTTGTTTGGTTTTGTTTTTGTTTTGTTTTGCTGTTGTGTGGTTGGATTTTTTTTTTGAGTTGGGTTGGTTTTTGTTGGTTTTTTTTTTCCCTATGAGCACCTTGGTCTGTGTGTAAAAGAAGCAGATGAGGATTAATAGGGGTCTCAGCATTACATGAGTGTTTCAGGAATAAGTCTTACCCACTGTCTGCCCTTGCTGCTGTTTATACTTTTATACTCGTAATGCTCTGTGCAGAAGCACTGCTTTTCTACAAAAAGGAATATAAGCATGATTTTTTGATATTATACCTCTGGCATTACAGATTCTGTCAATTGCTGATTTCAGACAGACTTCCTCCAGGAAGCATTTTTTACAGAAATACTGGGCTCTCAAGCTTAATAGCTACTGTTATGCTGGTGTCTCTGGTCCTTCACCTCCCCCTCCCCCAAAAAAAAACCACAAACCCAAAGCAAAACAAAAAAAAAAAACCCAGCTCATCTTCTGGCTATTATTTCTCTGCAAGTCAGGGGCCAAGTGTTATCATGAGGAGACTATGAACAGTTTGTTGTCCTTGGGACAACCAGCAATTACCTTTCTGCCCTATTGCTTTAAGCACAGCCTATACTTGACAAGAAAGAGGTCCACTCAACCACGCTGTTACACTCTTCTTAAAAGTATTTTGAGGTATCATCTGGCAGGAAGACATAGAGACACACATCTACAAAGTCAACAGACCTCATATCAAAGGAGCCATGCTGTCCATGGGGTAGAGTAAGGGCACATAAACCGCATGTTAAACAACTGCCAGTAAACTGTGTGAACAACATATTTTAAAAAATGAGTCTTAATCAGAAGAAATTTGCATTAAGATTTATTTTGTTATCTCTAGTTGTTATGAAATCTACTTGATTTTACTCTCCAGCACAACGGGATGTCATTTGCTGTGATGTAGCTGTACTGATTAGACCCTGATATGTTGGAAAAAAACCACGGTTTATGCCGCTAAGTAAACCGGAGACTTCTGTGCCAGCTGGAAACTAACACCTGAAACCATCTGAACCGCACTATTCTCTGTTGCTTGTGGAACAGATTCCTCTTCTCACAGAGCAAATATGAACACTCATTATGCATTGCACATCAAGCAATTTTCCTGTTTAGCTTCTCTAACTGTTGCATCACATTTTTAATTTTCTTCTCTTTGTAATTTAGTCTAAATAAAAGCTCTGGTATTAAATTAATTTTTGAGAGAAAAAGAAACCCTGCAAAAGCAGAGACATGCATTGCCCTTCATCTAATAATGTTATAACTTTTTTTTTTATTAGCTTATCCCCTTGAATGAAATTATCATTTTCAGATAACAGACATATTAGAGTCTAAGCTATTAAGCCTGCCAAAACTTGTCTCCATGGCAGGACTGAGTGTGATTTTCATACAACCATTCTGCTCCTCAAATTGTACTAATGACAGTGCATTTTTTTTCCCCCAAAGTATTTTCATGAGGGGTCCTTATGAATGATGCAGAAAAAAGAAGCTTTTTTTTTTTACTTTAATTTCTTCCTGCTGTAAAGAAAGGCAGCCTAAAGCTGGACACAGCTGTTAGAACAGCCATTCACATCATCCTGAGAACAGAAACCTTTCCCTATGGAACAGTGGGCTCCTGTGATACGAAGAGTTTATGATGTCTAGGAAAGCAAGTAGAGAAAATGTTAATGTGTGTGAAATTGCCAGGTAAAGCAGAGACATCAATCACTGTTCTATTTCTCATAATGCTTCTCAGATGTGATAACTCAGGAGCATCCCTTGGTGTTTATATGAATCCAAGCCATCATTGCTGATATAGGGCTATGCACACATGAATTACTATCAACAATATTTTAGTTTCTGTAAAGTGTAATAGCACAGAGTTTGATTATCTGTCTCATATGGACTGTTTTTCTTCTTTCTTAATTTTTACAGAGTTGTTCATGACTGACACCCCATCTGGGGAACAGGAAAATCTGGTCTTTGGGTGTTGTTTACTCACTTTACAGGGAGAAGATGACAAGAATTTTCTGGTAAGCAGGGTAGAGAGAAATAGCTGAATGACAACAGAGCTTTGTTCACAATATCATTAATGTTGCCATTGTTCCATAGTTGATGATCTGAAAGCTTTGGCCCTTGAAAAACTGAATATGGAGTAAAACAGCATTATGGGAACAAAATGAATGGGCTCCATAAAGAAAGAGGAACTATATATGTGGAAAAGCTTATAAAAAGTTCCCTGTAACTGTGACAGGTTATGCCCAGGTGTTATTGAGTTTCAAAATGCAGATGGACTCATCTGGATAGTATCATGGAGATTTTTTTAATCAATCCTTTGCATCCTGTTGTAAATGAGAGTGAATTATCCTCTTCTTTTTTATATAGCTAAATGCTTCTGTTATCACTCCTTAAATATCTGAATTCTTCATAACCCTGCATGGATCTTGTCCTCACTGCACTGAAGTACTAAGACTTGCTTCTATCTCCTATCCCTTCTTTCTAGAAAAAGCACAATTAAAGAAAGACTGGGTAATGTGCTTAACATCACCCAGCAACTCAATGGCTGAGGCATATTACTTCCACTGAGTAAGGTGAATGATCCCTCACAAGTATCTGTCCTTCCCCACACAACGTATTTGTGTCATAGACTGGACTCACAGTTTTTGGGTTTGGGTATTTTTTTTCAGCAGTGAAACATTTCTGCCTTTGGTGTTTTACTACAGCTGTTGGGTGACAAGAAAAATAAATCCACCTGGCTGAGCTATTCACAAGCCTTTTTTTTTTGGCCTTTTTAATGTGGGGCAGCTGTGCTGCCTTACTCTCTGCAGCTGACTGTTCTTCTCTGCCCACCTTATAAAATATGGAAAATCACCCTTCCCCTATCCAGCTGTCTGGCTGAGGGAATGTTTTAAAGGACAAAATTGCAGCTTCTTCAAACACTGATTCACAGAAGAACTCCAGCTTTGATTTATAATTAGAGCTCTGAAAACCTTTCATTGCGAAGCTGGGAAGAGCTAGGCAAAAAGCTGTCCTCACCTGTTTTCTACCTCACTTCATTATAAACCTGGTTCTTGTCTGTCCTCTGGCTCTGTGTTTGCAGAGGTTTTGATGGTGCTGGTGTGAACCAGTTTCAAAGGGAAATTTTAAGGCAAAAGGAAATGGGAAGCATCCTCTTTCCTCATAATTTCAGGACAGAGATTTCTGCTTTGTTTGAAATGATTGGGATGTTCAGACCTTCTGTGTGACTTTGAGAAAGGGCAAAACTTGCTCTGGCTTTTGTCTTCTCCGCTCCTTTTCCTACTCCCTCCCCTCCAATGACAAGTGTTATTTCCCCATTTCATAACCCTGGTGACTCTGCGGGTTTCATGTGGACATGGGCTGAATGACTGTCTGTTCAGAAGACAGTTATCTATGCTTTTGCTCATGGGTTGCTGTTTTGCAGAACACAGCTAATGATTCTTCTACCCAGACTAGAAGAAAAGAAACCCCACTGCCACGAAAACACTTGAGTTCCCTCTTTGTTTCACTCCTTTGAAAAAGCAGAGTCCACCAAAAAGTAAAATCCCACTTATTGAGGGTGCATTTTTGTTTAAATGAAAGGATGAGTATGAGCCTTAAAAGAAAATATCCCTTCTCCTTATGAATCTTTCTACAACTTGGTATTTATTTTCTGGTTTTCTGCTCCTATTTTTCATCTTTTTCTCTCTTTTCTCTTGCTCTCTCCTAGTGGTATTCCTTCCCCAAAATATGTTTTTGTCTCCTCAGTATGGCTTTTCGTCTCTGAAAAAAAAAAATCTCTTCTCAAATCTCATGTAAAAAATGGTTTCAGAAATGTGTAGTCTCTCAATATCCAGAAGTAGGAGCTGTGAGCAGAAACTTGGATTTGAAAGGAAAAGAATGTATTCGTTCTATGTCAGTTTGAATCAACCATGCTGTCTATACCTACATGCCTATGGCTAGATTGAAAGCTCTAAATCTTGCTTTCAATCCCTGAGCCCCCTGAATTTGTACTTTTGTCATACAACCTACCATGCACTTTGTCAAGCCTCTCCACAAGAGGTGATTTTCTAGTGCTAGCACTGATCCTGTACCATGGTGCTATGTACAATGCTATGCTCAGCGAATCCTATTGAGAAGGAAAAGAATTCTACACAGTTATTATATCAAATTTTTCTTACTCCTTCTAGCAATTAGTTCTAAAGTCTTGTAGGCTAATATTTGTGATTAACACATGCACATAAAATTTATCATCTCTTCTGCTAATAGTTATATGAGTTGAATATCTTTTTTTTTCCCCTTTAAAAAAAACTATGCAGCTAGTTGTCACTTGTAATACTCAGATATGATAGGATATTGCTTTATTTAGTACTTTGCAAAGCTTAAGAGTGCAGCAATTTTTCATTTTCCCAGTCATGTTCCATGGATAGCTTATACTACTCCAGTGTATTTCAATAAGAATGAGTGATGTGGTTTTGATCATTTATCCAAGGCCTCATAGCACACAGAAACAAAAATTTGCAAATAGGTAGAGTATTTTGAGTCAGTTTTTAGTATGCAGGTGACAAGAAAACATTTTTCAATAGTTATAATTAGAGATGGAATAAAAATTAATCAGAAAATCTTGGACGCATATAAAGTTGAACAACAAAAACAAGGAAATAGATGAGGAAGAAGATGCTTCCTTGTGATATTATCAAACATAGGTGACACCCATCTGAGGTCTACAGATAAGTCACCATTACTGCAGTGTAATGTTATGTTAAGGCTCTGGAGAGTGGCCAAATATTTCAAACCCGAAAATCAAGTTCTAAGGGAAACACCGGTTTTGGCTGCAAATACAGGGGTTAATCCTTTTAGGAACTGGAAACTGAATTACGCTGACAGTAGAGTAAACCTGCCATGACTTCTAGGGGCAAGCAGTGTGGACAGAAGGATCCATCAGTCTTCAGAGTACATTACATGGCATACGTAATGGTATGAGAACTTTGATGGATCTGGTAGGCTGGGAGGAGAAGGGCTTCTCATAACCTATCACCATACAGAGAAGGACACTGGGTATAGCAGTGTTTATTAGCTTTCCCTTGAAATAAGGGATTCGTGTTTTCAATGGGTTAAATTAGGCATTCACATTTTTGCTCTGTAGATGGGAACACTGAATGTGGCTTAATCCATCACATGACAGGCATATCAGGTTTATTATCTTGTTTCCAAATGTGGTCACTAATGGACATAGAATAAGGTGATAAAGTGAATTTGATTCGCTGGGCATAAAATGCCTGTGAATTGACCATTAAAATATTTTTCTATGGCTAAATGTGTGCAACATTTTTATAACACACTTCTGACTCTCCTGCCAAGTTTCAGGAATAGATTTTGAAGTTTGAAGTTTGACTACCTTATACTTCAAGAAGGTCTAAATCAGAAGGTTGTTTCGATAGTTTAGAAAGAAAGAGAAAAGAGGTGGGACTTGTCTGGAAGGCTGGAGCAGATTATTAGCAGCATAATGGCATTATCTACATCATCGTCTTCATCATCATCACAAAAAAATTTTATCACATTTTCACTCTCACTTTCCACTGAATTACTGAAACAGCTCACTAGATATTGATTACTATTTCTAGATTTTCTGATTTAACTGTCTTCATAATCTGCTGAAACACAAACATACTGTGATATCCCACATATTTTAGAATATGTAACTCTTTAGCATGCAGAAGTAAACAATAAACTCATGGTATACTGTTTACCCTGACAACATCAAAAGATGGATGTAGAGTTAGCTTTCACAAAGGCTTCAGTCTGAGTGCTCAGTATGTTAAAATGCATAGAAATCCCTCCAATAAACCCAAACCAGTAAAAAGTTAATTTTATACTTTCAAATAAGTCTGAGCAGTAGGTGTGTTTAGGGGGAAATAGTGGATAAGTATAGGCATTAATGAAGATAAAAATCAATTCCCAATAACACTGCTCCCCTTCCCCTCTTCAGAACATACTGCATTGCTATGCCTGTCAACTGTCAGAGCAAAGACTATCCGACGAGCTGTAACATCTCCTATGTGCATATCACTAATTATCTGCAGCAGAGAAGCTTGTTCAGATTTTAACTATGCAAAATAACAACCCAAGCATACGGATTATGACATGAGACAAATTTTAATATCTTGGAATCATAAAATGTTGGTAGCTGTGGCATTACTCAGGCTACACACAGAACGAGGTGCATGTTTTGCACTGTAATGTTTCTTATGCTTTCCAGGTATCCCAGGGACTTTGCAAAGGGAGAGTGACATTTACCCCCCAGTTCCTTGGACTAATGACAAGGTCTGAACATCACTGTTGTTCCACTTAAGGTTATAAACAGTGCATAGGTTTTCTGCATGTGAGTGGATTGCATTCCTAATGAAGTGTTCTCCATGGGAAGTAGGTATAATTAAATGCCATTTACAGACGAGGGAAGGGAAGCATTAAAGAATGAAATGACTTGTCCAAACTCAAAATAAGTAGGATATGTAAGAAAAGATGGCAGATAAGTTAAAAATCCTCCTACATTCATTAGCATTTTTCATAGAATCACAGAATCACAGAATCACAGAGTGGTTGAACTTGCAAGGGACCTTTGGAGGTGATCTGGGCCAGCCCCTCCTACTCAAGCAGGTCACCTACAGCAGGCTCCTTAGGACCTTGTACAGGTGGCTTTTCAGCATCTCCAGGGATGGAGACTATACAGTCTCTCTGAGAAACCTGTGCTAATGCTCAGTCACCCTCACAGTACAAAAGGTTCTTCTTATATTCAGAACTTCCTTCTGTCCTACCTATTCTTTTTTCTTCATTCACTAGTCATCAGGACCATTACCAGATTGATTGATAAACACTGTGGCTCTTTGGTACTTTCACAAAATAGGAAGAAATGCAGTGTCAAGTTGTCTGTTGTCCATCTCCCCCGTGGGAGGAATATGACCTCTCTGCTAGTTCTCCACCTTTGTAAGACCAGTAAAGACATGCTATGGGAGAATTTACGATAAATTTTAAAATCTTGATCTTCTTCCCACTCTACTGTCTGTGCTGTTAATCAAGGCCTGCTCAGTATATGGAAAATCTCTAATTCCATACTGTATACATCTTAGAGGTCTCTATGCACCTTTTCCCTTCTCATCAATATAATTTCATTTTATTTTTCAATCGTTACTCATAAAGTCACATTGTTTTTTCTTGATGCACCAATGCAAATCTTCTTTTAAACCTATTAATATCCTTCACAGCTTTTATTGCCTCTCACCTCGACTAGTGTAATTTTTGTTGTTGCTTTTGTCTTGGTCCGTATCAGGGAATGCAACATGCTGCTGTGAAAATACTTTTAATTTTTCCTTTACACTTCTGCATTAATTTCTTCTTCATGTTGTTCAATGACATAAGTTCCTGTTACAGCTGAGATACCAAGAGAGAGGGATAAGGGGAGCAGGAATCTAGCAGAGTATTCAGAATTGCAAAACACTCAGACTCTGTCTTCTGGCTCTGCAGAGTATGGTCCTGCTCAAATGCCAGCTCTTATCCACTCATTTTCTTGTTTGGATTCTACTATTTACTCATTGTTCCACACCTTATTTCATGAACTCAGCCTATCATCTGGTGTACATAGTAAAAATGTTTACCTCTCAAATCTATCTTTATTAAATATGTTTTTATTACATATTCTGTAATTTCTTTGCTTGTTTCTCGCCTTTACTTTCCCCAGCTTTTTCCTCAGTGATGACTCATTTGGTGAGAGCACCCTGAAGGGATGCATAAAATGACTTTCAAGAGCTCAACCTAGTGAGAACATTCTGTAAATATCTGGATTTGGTTTTATACATACTTGATCCCAGCTTGAGCCAATGGGAGGAGAGAAACAGATAAAGCATGTTTTTTTGCTGTTCCTGAACTAAGAAAGCCATAGAAAACCTCTTTGTTCAAGTGAAAGGAAAATTCCTATATGTCAGGGAAAACATGAGAATATCATGCTATGCTTTATAGTCACCATGTAGACATGCTGACTTTAATGCTTAAAGGGGAGTGAGAAAATGGTCTAAAATCTTTTCTTGTGACTGAGAGAGGAATGTGGAGGTAGTTTGACTCTAATATTCTATTGCGCTGTTGCATGAGCTGAATAGCAGAAGTGAGCTGATCTGCAGACCTGAAGGAAGTTCCTTCTTGGAGAAAATGGGAAATGCCTTTGGCTGGAGATCAGTTTTTAACAGTGATCTCCCCTCTGGAAACAGTGTCAAAAGGAGCTGGGGTTAGGATTTGTTTTTTTGAAGGGGGATGGAGGGGAGGGGAAGTAATAGGATGAGGTAAACAATTGGCAACAGGAAGGATAAGAGAGTGAGGTGCAATATGTTTTCTATTTTCAATGTGTCAATCAAAATTTGATACCTTAGTTTCCTTCCTTTAGTAAAATTATAATAATGAACTTTCCTTTACACTTTGAAGTACAAGATCGCCAGATTAAAAGCTATTATTTTTGTTAGGCATTCATAAGGTATGGGTTCTTCTTCAAATTTATTTTCATGCACATTTCTTTTATTAATTCTCTTTTTTCATATTTTTTTCTTAAGTATCTTTTCCTCTTATCCCTTTTGTTCCTTGTAAGGTCTTAGATGGCAGTATTTTTCATTACATTCCCTGCTTTTTTAATCTCTTTGTCTCCGTTTATGTAAATTTGGCATGTGAACTTGCAAGATGATGGAGTTATGAAAATCCTTGGAGCCTGCTTTAAAATCTCATGAAGGTCTAATTAAATATTGCACACTGGGAAAGACATATTTTCCAATGTATGTGAAAAAATTAAATTGTTTGACATGAGCACTAGGTCTCAGATCCAATATTTCCTGACACAATAAATTTCTGGTTAACCCAAATTTCAGAGTGACTTTTCCCTTCTGTTGCACATGGAGGCATGTGACTCCATACCTCCCCCATTTCCTGTTTGTTTGGTTTTTTTTAAATTATCAATATGAAGATCAAAACATAAGCTATTTTACTTCTCTACTGCCCTCAAGCTGTTTGGTGATTGTTGTTGTTGTTGTTTTTATTATTATTATTATTATTATTGCTATTATTACTACTATTACTATTATTAATATTGTCATTTTCTTGCGCTGTTTAGTCTCTACTGTTTTTCCTGCTGCTATGTAAAGAGAATGAGCAGTGGATGGGGAGAGGGACTCTAAGTGAGATTATCCCTTTATCATACCAGAAGTAAATCTCCTAAATCTAACTGAAAATTCAACATCAGCTGAGATGATCCATCAAACATGACAGCAATGGAGAAAAAATGAATTCTGTCTCTACTTAATTCAAAAAAATCTAATGTAAAGGTGTCCATCCCTCCACTAGCATCCCAACCAGACTGGAATCTTGCTGGAATTCAGAGTCTACAGTATTTCCTGTTAAATGTTGTCTCCAAGGGCCCTATTTTGGCACGAAGGGCAAAGGCACAAACTGCCTGCATCCATGCTGGGCTCTGAGTGGAGGCATATTTTGGCCCTAGAGAGATCACAGAATCGCAGAATCAGAGAATATGCCAAGTTGCAAGGGACCCACAGGGATCATCAAGTTCAACACCCGGACCTGCACAAGACACCTCCAAGAATCACACCATGTGCCTGAAAGTAAAGTCCAAACATTTCTTGAACTCTGTCAGGCTTAGTGCTGTGACCACTTCCCTGGGGAGCCTGTTCCAATGCCCAGCCACTCTCTGGGTAAAGAACCTTTTTCCAATATCCAACCTAAACTTTCCATGACACAACTTCAGTCCATTCCCTCAGGTCCTGTCCCTGGTCACCAGAGAGAAGGAATCAGTGTCTGCCCCGCCTCTTCCCCTCACAAGGAAGTCATAACTGCAGTCAGGTCTCCCCTCAGTCTTCTCTCCTCCAGGATGAACGGACCAAGTGACCTCAGCCACTCTTCACACAGCTTCCCCTCAAGGCCCTTCACCATCTTCATTGTCTTCCTTTAGACACTCTGTAATAACCTAATATCTTTCTTATACTGTTGTGCCCAAACCCACACACAATATCCAGGGTGAGGCTGCCCCAGTGCAGAGCAGAGCAGGACAATCCCCTCCCTCGACCAGCTGGCAATGCTTTGCCTGATGCCCCCCAGGACAGGGTTGGCCCTCCTGGCTGCCAGGACACTGCTGACTCATATTCAACTTGCCATCAACCAGTACTCCTGGGTCCCTTTCCATGACACTGCTTTCCAGCATCTCATTCCCCAGTCTGCCTGTATATGCAGGGTTGCCCCATCCCAGGTGCACAATCCAGCACTTTCCCTTGTTGAACTCCATATGGTTGGTGATGGCCTAGTTCTCTAATTTGTCGAGGTTTCCCTGCAGGCCCTCGCCACCTTTGAGGGAGTCAACAGCTCCTCCCAGTTTTGTGTCATCTGGAAAACTGCATAGAATCCCTTCCAGTCCTGTGTCCAAGTAATTTATGAAGATGTTGAAGAGCACAGGGCCCAGGATGGAGCCCTCTGGAACCCTGCTAGTGACAGGTCATCAGTCTAATGTTACCTCATTCACTATTACCCTCTGTGCTTGACCCGTGAGCCAACGGATCACCTACTGCACGATGTGTTTATCAGTTGTGTACTGGACATTTTGTCTGGAAAGATCCTGTGAGAGAGAGTATCGAAAGCTTTACTGAAATCCAATGGGATGACATCAACTGGCTTCCCTTGATCAGCTAGATGGGGGTTACCTTCTTATAAAAAGAAAACAGATTTGACAAGTGCAACTTTCCCCTCATGAAGCCATGCTGGCTGTGACCAATGACTGCTGGAATAGATTTTGTACAGAGATGGGAACCAAAACTGTTTAGATTAAGTATAGAAGAAAGTCCCTGATATACTCTGTCACCTGAGCTGTGTGCTCCCTCCATGATCCTTGTACCAGCCCCAGACCTGTGCCTCTCAGTCACTTTGAAGAGTGCTAGTGAACCAAGCCCATCTCAGGGCACCATGATACCACTTACAGAGGGTGATTTCATGGCAATCTGATGACTACACATTTTCCCTAGCCCTCTTAGGTGTGGGAATTTAGAGTCTCAGTAGGAGGATATCTTGTCTTGTATGCATGCTGGCTCAAAAAAATCTGAGGTCTTCTCAATCGGATGCTCTGCCTCAGAGCTCACTGATAAGTGCAATAGCTGGTTGTTTTGACAGGCAATGAAATGAGTGCTGTATCTTGAAAAAATTACTCTGCAGGAAATTTGCCCTCTCCTGTCCCAATTAAATTCCTCATCATCTTTTCAGTGTCAAATGGGAAGAGCAAAAGAAAGTTTAGATATGTTCAGGCATTTTTCTTGGTTCAAACCTCCTGCTGAAGCTGTGGGAATGGTGGTGTGGAGGGAAGCCTTGCAGGCTGGTCATGAGCCATGATGGGAAGAGTTCCCTTCCCACCTCTGGATGGATGTCTTTGTGCTCTGTGCCGCTTGGGTGATGCAGGAATTTGCTGCCATGTAGTCTGTGGAATAAGTATTACACAATTTTAATAACTGGATAAAAATTGTTGGCACTTTATTATAAGTAAAGGTACTATAGTTAAACTGCTGAACTTGGAGTCTAAATAAATAATTACATTTTTTGTGTAGCGCTAGTTTTCAGGCTCTCGCAAACTGCTTTTCTTTCACCTCTAATCTTCAAGGCATCTTCAGGTAACTCTCAGTTCCACACTGGAGAGATCTACATATCATATTTGGCTGAAAAAAATATGACATGAAGTTTATGATCCTTCAGATCAAATCTCTTGACAAACATTCTATGAATCCTGTTCATCAATAATAAAATGATGTAGGTTTAGAGGCCTAGCAAATGAAGATAATATATGGGAGAGGGAAGGTGAGAATTCATGGAAATTATGAGGCTAAGTTCTGCTTGCAAAGACAGCATGAACAAAGATGAATTACCATGTAAATGATTTCCAGAGGCATAGAACTGCTATTCTTATGTCTCAAATCAGTCAGTCTTTGCACTGTCATGGTTAGACTTAATGGATATACAGGAGAGACCAGCCTGTAGCAGCTAGAAAGATGTCTTTCTCTTTTCCTTTGGCTTTCAGGCACAGAAGGGGCTCTCAGGGGAATCCTTGTATTAGGATCTTTGCCACAGATAAAAGTCACAGTCACTTTGTGCATTGATATCTGCAGTCAGTTATATGAACTTCAGAGCAGATTTACAGAGCATGTTTCATTTTTAGTGGAAGCAAGGCATTGCTAGTTTGTGGTGGTAGAAGAGAACTCAAAACGCTCATGGAAGCTGCATGGAAGTCCACTAGAAAGCTCATATAACATTTTTACCATGGTAAAAAGTACATACAGTGTGCAGAATCATACCGGACAGGTGTAAAAAAACTCCCTTTGCCTGGCAGGTTCACACCACTTTTTCTATCATGATGGAAAAATTTGGCCACAATCTGGCTTTCGTTGTTTGAACCTGTTTGAGATCTGTAAAGTACATAACATTATGTTCAAAATCTCATCAGTATGGCTTTCCAAGTAAGAGAGTGCATCTGAAGGAAAGTTTTTCCATGGGGGATTTAATTTCTCTGTCTACTGGTCCCACTGGGACCTAGAAAGATTTTGGGCATAGGGGTTGTGGTAGCTACTTTGCAATTCTAGTGAAACTAGTATTGCCAGAAGATTCAGTTTTAGGGGTATCTTGTTCAAACTAAGTCAACTTGGCTGTATTTATAACTTTTCAACAATTGTGTATTCAAAATGTCAAAGGTAAAACTCTCAGCTGAGGTGATTTCATTCTTTTCCAAGCAACAGCAGACCTACTAAAGTCAGTAAGAGGCACCATCTTGGATTTCTTGGAACATTATTGCACTTTTTTTATTCTTTTCACTTTATTAACCTGCAAACCTCAAGGTAAAGCCAGATTTCCATTGTACTATGAAGAAAGCCCATGCTATACAAGAACAGGCACATAAATAAATAGAACAATATTGCTTTCACTTTGCAGAGAGGGATCTGAAGCATACAAAAAAAAAATAAAAATTGTGCAAAAGCTCAAGTAAAAATTGAACAGTGTAGGGTTGCAAAGCAAAGCTGGTTTCCTAAGTTTTATGCCTCAATCTTAACTATATAAATAACCTTCCAGCCTCAGTCAGGTAGCTGCATCCCCAACATTTGAACAGATAATGCCAAGAAAAGAGCATCCTCATGTATTTCTTACCTTGTTGTAAATACACGCATGCTGCAGCTAATGCATTTTCAGTTGCACTTGATTTCAATGAGCCCTGATTGAATTTCAGTACCTCCTTGTGGCTCCAGTACACTTTGAGATGTTTTCCGAGCTGTCTGTGGCAGGCAAAACCTTGTCATTTCCATTTGTGGCTGGCTTGTCACAACTTTTACACTTCATGAGAGTCTCATTTTCATTGCTAGATGTGTTTTGAAAGTGCCTTCCTGTACTGAAAGCTGAGCTCCATAATGGACTTCATTAAGGTAGAACTGTTTTCTCTTAGGAGGTTTCAAAGCATTTTTCTCTGCACTGCATGCTGCTTTATCTGGCAGACAGGCATGCCCTTATACAAGAGGGCATTCTATAGATAGATGTTTCACACTCAAAAAAATTTTAAATAAAATATCAAGTAAAATACACCTTTCTAAACGATAGTCTACCTGTCACTTCTCTCAGTCCATTAGCTCTGAAAGGTACAGAAAAATGCGTCTTCTTTTACTCCTTCCTTGTAAGCAAGACCTATTTTTGAAGTTTCTTCTAAAATCATGTTAAAAGGGAAGAGATTTTTAGATTATTTCCCCTCTGCTTGTCCTTCCTCCCTCCAAACCATAGTGTTTGTTTATGGTTTTATCCTTAGATTTAAGAGGCTGAACGTCATAACTGAAATTCATCTGAACTTTCAAGATATACAGATCTCCCTGTGAGGCTGAACTTTCCAGCTTGATTGACACCTTCCTCAAACCTCCATCTCCATCTTTGTGTATCAGAGATGGTTCTATCTTCTGTGGCTCAATGCCAAACCACTAGGAAATATATCGAGTAAGGGCTTAACACATAAGGCTGGTGAAGCATGGAAGTACCCTGTTGATAGCAAAAAGAAAGCCTAGGCAAGTTGGAGGTGACATGAGTTTCACTTATGACTGCAGTCCAGATGCAGCTGTTCATAGTTCTGTGATGTTTTTCCTGCCATCCCACCAAAACATCTCCTTTGCTGGGTAGTGATCATTTCCTCTTGCTGTTCCCTTCTGTGGTACAAAACACAACCAGCTCATTTTGTACAGGTGATTAACAGGGCTACAAATTGGCAACTAGAATCACAGGGCACAGGATGCTGTCCTGAAAATGGATCTCTCATTCACTGATCAAGAGAGCTCTAGGCATGCCTGGATTTGCAGAGAAACAAGGATGGCAATGGACCATGGAGGTCTTAAATTAAAAAGATCTTTTTATCCAGTGGTTAAAACAGGTTAATAACCCAAAGACTTTTCTTTACATGGCATGCTGATATGACTCTTTTAGAAAGACAACTTAATCTATTACTTCCTGAGAAGAAAAGCTAACCCTCTTGATTGTTTCACATATCTTATGTTACCCAGGATCAGCAAACAGTAGTCAGTGGATGGCTCTTTCACAATGGTCTCATCTATTCATCCATTTGACATCTCAGTACTGTGGGCTTTAACATGACTTTGCTGGTATCCCAAATGTATGGGAATAAGTGAGGCTGTGCCCTAAATACAAGTCCATCATCTAGAAGAGTCTGGGAAAGCAGACATTTGGAGAATCCTTTCTCCCACCCAAACCAAAAATTAGCAGCAAATGCAGGTGCGTGCATGCTAGTTTGCTGATAGAAGGAGGGAAAGGTGGCTTGAGACAAGTAGGTGCCATTTTCTGTTGGAGATACCTCTTCCTCTGTATACTATTTGCCTTATTAAAGGAAATATTGTGTTTTTCAGCTGCCTTTATCTGTGGCTGCCAGTTTTCCTATTACCCTTTCAAACAAGGTCAATCTTCTGCCTGCTCTGAACCAGTTACTCTCTTCCTCTGGTTTGTTCAGCCATCGTTAACAATAATCAATGAAGGGAAGAGCTGCCACAGTCATGATTGAAATGAATGACATGGGCACTGCTCAGTCTTTGGAAACCCAGCTTTCGTGAGACTCATGCAGAGAGTGCTGGTCATCACTCAGTCAGATGCTCTCTTCTTTGTCAGTCATTCCCTACTCTAATATAATGGCACAGTGAGAAAAAATTGAAGTTTTGTGCTGTTTGAACCTGGTGTTGCTTTGGCCATTAAGTAGCTCCTGCAGAACACATTTCTCATTTCCCTGCCTTTGCATACAGTCACTCATACAGACAGAGAAGCCGTCTGTGCGCCAAGCTACAGGCATTTCAGCCTTGCAGCACTGAAATTACCCATTCCCACTTCTAGCTTTGCAAACAGTAGCTAGCTGTTCAAAATAATTGACTGAACAAAAGAGGGAAATAACTAAGCTGTCCACTCAGAAGTACTGGTCTATGGTTGAGGGCAGCTGAGTTTGGCTCCCAATTTCCCAGTTCCTGGGATGAGGCACTCTACATGGATTTTACTGAGCAAGGCAATGCTGTTGCATGTGGTTTTGATATTTCTCTAAATGAGCTACTGTTGTTCTTGAGCACAGTGCAGCCCTGACTGTGTTGTCAGCCATGCTTGAAACAATTAGAGAAGCTGGACTGATTTAGTCTGCACGGAGGGCATTCGGCCCTGGACTAATATAGGCTGTGATGCTCCAGGCTTTGTAGATAAAACAGTTTACATAATTAGTGCTAATTAGTGTATGCCCAAAATGCAACTTCCTAGCTTGGGGTTTTTATCTTTTCTACATCCCCAGGCAAGTCACGTATACCAAATTTTGAAACAGTATGAATTGGGGATTTAAATATCTGGACACATTTGTTTACATGATATGTAATCCTATGTCTCATTGACTTAACTGTGGACACTGACCTGAAAAGAGAAAACAAAACCGGGCCATGTAGTTTCAGTTTTACTTCTTTAGGCTTACCTGCCTCAGCAATGATGGAGAGACACTAAGTCTGTGAGTATTTGTTGTACTCTTATTGGAAGATCTGTATACCAAATCTATATAGACCTCATTATTGATTTTTTGCTATTATTTATAGTAGAAATTATTTTCTGCCTTAGTGTGGTAGGGGTAATAGATTTCGCTGTACGTAAAGAGTCACTGAATCTCAAGGACCAAACCTTGCCTTCAGTTTAACTGATGGAAATCAGTAGTAACTCTGTTGAAGTTGCCACAGTATTTCTGACTTTATCTTAAGGCAAATGAGAGGAGAATGTGGGGGATTTTTGCTGCCTAAGTGAAAAGCTGAAAACTTTAAACAGGCTAATTTAAGGAAACTGGTAGGCTAATGTGGACAAGTCATTTCTATGTTACACCTAGTAATATGTTTTACATTTTTACACTTGAAATATATGACCCCAGAACAGTGGAACCACTAGGCCATGTGGGATATAATTGTCTCAGAGGTGACAATTGAACAATGGAATCCAGGCCCAAACTGCTTTGAGCAACCTGCTCTAGTGCAAGGTGTTCCTTCCCATAGAAGGAGGCTTGGAAATAGATCATCCTTAAGGTCCCTTCCAACCTAAACCATTCTATGACACTGATTGTATTTGGGTATAGTGGTGAGATCAAGCCTTTACAGGGCCCATTTGGCCACATGTAACAATTGACAGTCATAAGTCCTGTGTTCAGGAGACAATTGAAAGTGGCTCTCATTCTTAGAAAATATTTTATTTTTGCTACCTTGAAAAGGCATGGATTTAAATGTTTTCCTGTGCTATGGCCACAGGGCCTACTTCAGAATCCCCCATCTCCCCAAATCAATACTGAGCATCCTAGTTCATTGTGTATCTATTGAAAAATTGCAGCAATCTTTATTGTTCATCAGCAATGAGAGTGCTGTATAATTAAATTAGAGCAAGGCAAACCCTGTAAAAAAGGTTTTTTTGTGAATAAATACATTTAATCAGTTTATTTCTTTTAGGATTAAGTGCAGGTCTCTTGTGTATTCACTTGGTGTTACCACCTGATTATTTTGCAACTGCCACAAGCTCGAAAGGCAAATTTCAAAGCTGCATGCATACATTTTTCCAAAATTCAGAAATTTAAATACTTACATACTAATATTTGCATTGCAAGTGATTATGTAATCAAGGAGAATGAATCATTAACCTTTCTAAGATATTGAGGTTGAACTTCAAAATATTTGTGATCAATCCCAGACTTCAAAATGTTTGAAATAATATCATTACAATACAAATGTTACTGAGGGAATCACAATTTTTGATGAATATTTAGCTAGCAAGTTAAGGAAATTCTCCTCAACATATATGTTAAATAATAATAACAATAAAACATACATATACACACTTCCCAAGTGTTGTCACAATAAAGATGTAAAAAAGAGAAATGAGAAATAGGGAAGTGTCTTAGCAAATATGATTTGCTCACTATTTCCAGACCTGATGACATCTATTCGTCTTGTTTTTTGTGATTCTAAGTTTAAATTTCTCCAGGACATACAATATCCATCACATCCTTTGGGAGCCTATTCTTCAACCTACTGGACCAGAAAAGAAACATTTATTTTCAGATTTACTGACTGAATTTTCCTCTGCTCAGTATTATTCAGTGGCAGTGGATTATATTTCCTTTTACAGTCTTAAATAATTTATTTTTTCCTTGTTATTTACAGTCTTTGCCTGGCATGACCTCCTTTTATCCCTCCTATTCAATTCTTCTAATAATTTTTTTCAGGAGTCCATCTGTCTCCTAATAATTTGCTGTTGCGTTTCCCTGAGTCCTTTTCAATTTACTGGCATCTTTCATGCTGTAAAAGGCTCGTGACTTTGTGCAGTGTTCTTAGGGCAGGCAAACCCTTCATCAGTTTAGCATAGCTCCTAGTTTGAAAGTCTTGGCTTTCAAACACACAGCATCTACCTTTGCTTTCAGGATACGTTCAAATTCCAGTGCACCAGCAGCTGTGAAATAGGGAAAGAAGTGAACTGACAAGAGAGACTCCCTGGTCAACACTAGGGTGAACAACCTGAACAGAGACGCATGTCAGCCTCAATCTTTGGAATGGCTTCACTTTACATTCCCTTTTTCTCAATTTGCTCACCATTAAGTACTTCTTATTCTCCCCTTCCCAAAGAAGATTATTCTTTTTCCTCCAGTGCTGCTTTTCCTAACTATATACCTTTAGTTAGTAATCATGATAGGGCTGCTCTGGTAATTCTTACCTGGGTTATTAATTCTGCCCAGCTCACACCTGCCAGTTGTTGCATATAGTGTCTACAGTGTCTACGTGTTACCCCTTAGATGTGTCCAAGTTGAGGGTGGGCCATCTGCACATGCATTACTCCCCTTTTGTTACCCACAGTATTCTGCAGTTCATCATTTTGTTGTCTTGTTAGCAGGACTGTGGTTCAGAATTAGCTATCTGGGTGCACCCCTTAAACATCTTACTATGGATATTACACCATTTTTTGTAAATTAGGATGACAAGTTTTGCACTGGCATGCCTCAAAATTTGACATTATGGTAAACTATTCCATTACTTAATACCACTGCCTATCTGCTTTACTTTTATAGGATCCTCTGTGGAGTAATTTGGCCTTGTTGGTGGTGCACCACAGTTCTCATAACTCTCAGCTCTGACTTCCCTCTTCTGACCATCAAAATCCTAGCAATGTTTTAGAAACCCATGGTAATACAAAGTCTGCACCAGGAGCCATCAATTTGGAGATTTTCAGTCACTGTTAATTTGGTCCATCTGAAATGCTCACTCTTTCTTTTATAAAAATTAGGTGGATTTAGGGTTAAAGATGGAAATGAGGGTGAGACACTAGTTCTAGTCCATTTTCAACACAGATTCCATGTTACCATGGGCAAATAACTGCTGCCTGTCTGTGCAATAAAGTATTAAACTTATATATTTCCCAAAGGCTCTGAGATCTCTGAGGAGAGGGTGTGACAGATATTCAGAGCAGTTATTGTTGGAAATTTCTTTGAGACTTCCTGTCAAACTTGCATTTTAATTGTAGCCAGAATGAGATGACTGCTGATTCATACAACCTTCATGGACACGCTTACAGTGGCAACATGCAAAAGCACCTATGTCATTGACAGAAGCACCAGGAAAGGGTAGAGGACGTGACAAGAGCCAAGATTAAGCTGTTCGTTGCTGAAAATCCTGAACACTCACAAGATGAAACATTTGTCTTCTGTGCTACACAAAAAGATATTGTAGCTGGTATCTTATATTTTATCTCCTGATATCTTTTAATGAAAATATTGAAGTAAATTGTGACTCAATGGACATTACTTCAGTTTTCTTATGCTGCAGTGAGAAACTTTCCTCCACAGTCAGTTAATGTAACAAATCTCACTTTTGTGAGCCACTGTCAGTATCATTTAGAAAAGACATTATTTTAAGTTCTGAATCCTTGACTTTCAGTTTATCTCAAAACTCCCATGTATTAGACATTTTAAATGAGTGAAATTAGTGAACATGATCATTTATTATTCAAAACAATGTTTTAATTGTGATCCATGTTGGAGAATGTATATGTTAGTATAATAGAAGTATTACATTTAAATTAAAATAAAATTATCTGTAATTTCTTTCTCTCACATCCTGCACCCCCAGTCTCAGTGTATACACAGAAACACACATTTCTCCTGCTGCTGGTTCTGGCAGGGACTCTCTGTTAAAGATGAGTTTGCTTTCTTTACCCATGGGAGAGTGCATATGGAAAACAAAAGGAATGTTGCAAAAGAAGTCTTTGTAAATAGGTAGTGGATAGCCTGGTGGGTTCCCTATAAGGTACTGTATTAATATTTGGAAAAAAAGAATACTGTGAACCTATTTTGCCATTCTTAGGGCAAGAAAGATACCACTGGCTAATAAAAGAAAGAAAAAAAATAAGAGAGATACCTATAGGCTGATAATTCACTGTGGTCTTGAGAGATTTACATCATATTAAGAACACTGATATTCAGAAAGGAAGGACAATCTTTCTTTCTTTCCCTGATTAAAAGGAATTGTCTTCTCTTAATGCCCCTTGCAACTCAATTGATAAAAGCTTTCACTTTCAACCTAGTTTCATTAATGTTTAGTATGTATGGCACATCCTTAGCATTTGCTTCTGTGCTGAAGTAGAGAAATATTCAGAAAATGAAAAATTACCAAAGACAAGAAAGCTTCTGAAAGGTGAAAGAATCTGCAAGCTTATCCCATTTACCTGGGTCTCCCAAGAGTGCAACATTTGAATGGATGTGTGAAGATTTTCTGGAGGCATTCCAGCATGACTGGGTTTTGCTTAGACAGACTAGGCACTGAAGTGTTTCATGGCTGATCAAAACCAAAAAATAATGTAAATGGGAGGTAATACAAGTCTTTGGTTTTGTTTGTGAACCTCAAGGCAGCTTGAAGGCTGGCCTGAATTTTGAATAAATGTTGAGGTTTTGTATTTTATTAATTCAGACCAGTTAATCTAGTCTTAACAGCACATTCCATATTTCCATATAAAAGACAAGAATTCTGAGGCATGGTCTCCTAACATTTACCCTGTTTTTTTGACTGCCAGAAGGGCTGGAATAATTAACAGTTCCTTTCATTTTCTTCTTATTTCTTCTTTCACTCTTTCCACTTTAAAAGATTGGTGCATGCTCTCTTTTTATTTGTTTTTCTTGGCCAAGTAGTATACTGGATATAGAGTAAAACTGTAGGGTAAGTCTAGGAAGGTATTTTGTTTTACTGGAAGTGTGTGATCAGTTAACTCTAAGACATTCAGGAAGACTGCACTAGGTGCTGAGAATATCCACTGTTTGTGAGTACAAGTATAGTAATTGGCTTCATTTTGCCTGGAAGATTATTGCTGCTTCCCAAAGTAAATAAGCCAAACAATGTCTGCATCCAAGAGGCAGGACTCTGGGAGCCAGGAGCTGGACCTTGAGAACTGACCACAGAACTGGGACCGCTCATTGCCCAGTCATGTGCGAGCACCTCATCTCCCTCTTCCAATTTGATAAGGCAACTAATACCTGTCTTGAGGAGACATGGCAAGGGCGATGTAACTGCAGCTCTCCTGGGAAGGTCATTGTCTAAGACAGCTCAGCTGTAGGCAAGTGCACAAGGACACACAGCACCCTGAAGAGCCTGTGAGAGCATAAGATGAGGAGCCAGGAATGGCCCCTTGAAGAGAGCGCAGGTCAGGGCAGAGCAAACAAGGCTTTGCCTCTGATTAGGCATGTCCCTCATGTTTGAACATCCTGAGGGCTACTCCGACATCCATGCTGTTTTAAGTCTTGCTCTACATCAATAACCTGACTCTTTCGAGGCATCTTCCCAGGACCCTTTGCAAGTATGACCAGGAAAAGCCTATGCATGTGCGCCAGAATTGTATTCTGCCAATGTGGGAGCAGTTGCTGCATAGCCAGGATGACAAAACCTGCTTTCAGCTGCCAAACAGCTTGGGCTGGCTGAGTCTCCGTGGGGGCTGGAGTCCTGGCAAGCAGGCTCAGGGGTACTCTGCTGTAATTCAGGAACCTAGCAGACATTTCCAGTGAAAGAATCCGATTTAACACAGGCATTACCTGCTAGAGCTGCACTGGGAAATGTCAGGGAAGATGAGTTTTGCCTAATGTGCTCAGTGACACTTGGTAAAGGGCAATGCAAGCAGAGGCTCGGCAGAATAATAGCTGTGGTGGTGTATCCTGTATCCATGATTACTTTGCTAGTCTGGGAAAGATATACACTTATTTATGCCAAGATAACGAATGGTTGAGCTCTCATTTCCTTTGCTGTTGGTCTCATGAAGATTGGACTTGGTCTTGTTCCTACTGCTGCCTGCAGATTTAGCTATGAAAGAGCAGATGACACAAGTTTGGATCTCAGTAGTAAGCAGAGCTCCCATATGAAGCATAAATATTTCAGAGTGTTGTAATTAGAACACACTAAGGGACTGCGGTGAGCAAACCATTTTTATTAGTATCATTAATTTGCTAGTTTTAGGAGGAAAAAATACAAAATGTGCTTCTTAATGTTTTAATTGCCTTCAGATATACTGCCGTAGGTACATAGAAATGGTGGAATGAACAGAGACTAGAGCTAAGAGGGAGCTGGAAGCCATCTCAAAAGGTCATCACAACCCATCCTTTAACTCCAAAGCAGAATCAGCTCTACCCAAAGCATTCCTGTCAGGCATTTGTGTTACCTGTTCTTCAAGAAATTCAGGGAAAAGATAGAACTGCTTCCTATGGTAAAATTCTCCAGTTCCTCGCTAACCTTACAGTTAGAAAATTTCCCTTAATACCTAATGTATTAACCCCTGTTCCTATCCACCAGGTGCAAAGACAGATTAATTCTTTATTCCTTGCAGGATGCTTTTGCATTCCACATTATGTTTTCCTGATATCTTTTATCTGAGATGATTAATCCTTTATTCCTTCATTTTATCTCCTTTATTTTTTGTTTCCCCTGATTGTGTCATAATTTTAGACCTCTGGCCTTCTGATTCTCATTGCTCTTCTCAGACCAAATGTTCCATGCTCTTCTTGCAATCCTGTGTCTGAAACCAGAATCAGTATCTCAGCTGAAGTCTCATGAATAGAAGGATTATTTTCAGTGTCATAGGTAATTTCCTTGTTCATACACTGAACAGTGACATTAGAGTTTGGGAACTTTTGATTTCCATAATATGTCACAAATGATAAAATTCACTTTGTGACCTACTGTGCTTTTAAGAATGTTTCTTGTAGAGTGAACACTAGGCCATCTGTTCTCTGTCCTATCTGAAGTATTCCTGCATAACTTGCAGGAGTATCTTGCACTCGAGTTTCTTGCATGATAATTTTTTAATTCCAGACTGATTTCCCTTTTTGCAAAGGTCACTTTTGTATTCTGTTAGTGTTTTCTGGAGTGCTGCAGCCCCCCTCAGTTTTATGTTGTCTGCACATTTAGTAAGTGCACTCTAGTCTGTCACTGGGTCTATGAAAGGAAGTACAGACAGCAGGATAGTACCAGACTCTCCGAAACCATACTTGAGACATGTTCTAGTATGACAGAGGACTGCTAATTAGATTTTGCTAAGATGGGTCTGTAATAATGCATGAACACTGCTTAATAGTAAGAGCATATAGTAAACTTACCTCTAAGGGAAAATTTGAAAAATTACTCCTTTCTCAAACTGAACCTGAACCAAAACTGATGTTAAAAAATCAATGATAAGCCTCAGACTAAACTAATTCAAACTGTTGATTTTTTTCCTGAAGTAGAATTGAAACTTAACAGTTCTGGATAGCTTTGTGGATCTCACACTGGAATTAAATGGAAAGATTTCAGTTGCAAATGGATCCAAACTGATATTTAAATTAAAGAACTTTGATTTAATTCCGCTTTTACAGCACTATAATAAGGACTGCATTTCTTTAGCTAGCCCATGAAAACTCAAGGAAACACTGACAAAAGTCCATCCTAGATCAAGGCAAACTACAGAATAATTAGACGATGAGATGGTGGCATGTGCTGAAGCCAAAGGCTGGGATGAGCCCAAGGTCCTTGGTCACCCTCTCACCTAAATGGAGAGACTGGTACCCAGTTCACTTTGTCCTTTGTCCCCATTTCAGCCCCAGATGCTCCAGGTTCCCCATCCACAGAAAGCGGGAAGAAGAGAGATTTCTCTCTTGGGCATGTTTTAGTGCTTAAAAGAATTCACAGTCTGAAGTTTGTATTTGCCCAGGTTTTGAGTACCTGCTTCACCTGTCACCATCACAACAACATTGAATTGAAAGAACAAGAGCAAGTACAGCACCCAGTATTTTTAAGTTCTTCCTAAAGACAGGCATAAGTATGTAAGGAAGATCATTCTGTTACCATTACACTACTTTAAATGCTGGATCAAGTTTGACATGGGGGAAGTAAAGCAGGGAATGTAAATTGTTCCTTCTTTAGGAGCATAAAATATGTCAAGTTACCTTTTGAGATGTCATTTTTACATGCATGGATAGCAAGGCTCCAAGCAATGATCTTCAAGCCACTGGAGAAAGTATGCAGGGCGTGTTTCCAGTCAATGCTGCTGAAGACAAAACACACTGTGGAGCCTCACAAACTTTCTTTGTGGGGACTGACAGCCATCAGCTTCTTAAATGCGATCAAGGCAAGGGACTGTGTAGCAAAGTACAACTCTCCCATCTGCTAGTTCCTACTGTTTTGTTAAAGTATAGAAGGGAACAGACTTAGAGGATCACTTAAAGGAGTTCGACAGGTTTGAGTGTCAGGATTGCAACTGAAATGTGAATTTTTAATGCTTGTTCCAAAACCATGCTTTTTTTCTCTTCCATATTTTTAGCAACCATTCTACAGTTGCCACAACCAGCAGGTTGTTTATAATTCATTACCTGAGCTTTTCTCTGATTAATTTTATTCTCATTGTTAATCCTTCATTCTTTTCTCCCTTCTCTGAGGTTCAGACAGAGCTAAGTGTTGTCATGGGAGATTAGCAAACTGGTCTGTAAAAACTAAAAGTGACCCTGAATGCTAATCCATCTGAAACTGCTAGGCAGTTTCCGGGTGTTTAAAGGTTTACAGATATTTTCATCGTGGGAGCTCAGCTATGCAGAGGACTTTTTTACCAGCACGGGACTGACAGTCTTAGTGGATGGGATTCAACTGGGGAATAATTTTTGGGGGAAAAAAAATAGATAAATCAAAGCTCTAAAGATGCTTAGGATGTGTCCAACAAACCTTCTGCTTCAATAATTCTTGCCATCATGAGAGTGGCACTTGCCAGAATCAAAACTTTTCCCATGCCTAAAGCTAGTGATCCAAAAGAAGAAAAACAACCTGAAGGGCCAAACTCCAGGTAGATTTCCCCTGTGTTGGAGAGATGATGGAAAGAGGTTGAAGGCTCCTATGAGTTTACAAGGGACTTCACTGTTGCTTGCTCCACTTTATCTGGAAGGAGCTCAAACACTGGGGAGGGTCAAATCTGACCTGATGTTCTTTTCACTTGAGAGTGCAAAATTTGGCAGTGAATGAGATCTTTACCTGGGCTAAATCTGAGTAGCTTCATAAGAGTCCATGACTGCTAATCTCGCTCTCTCATGGTCTGCATGGTCTCTTCCAGCAGAACATAGAAGGACAGCTGTGTCTCTGCAGAGAGGCAGGAAGGCTTCTCTTCAATTTTAGCGTGTGCTATGCCGCACACAGAATGAACGAGCCACACTTCTCTTCAATACCATTAGCTGCATACCCCCCTCGGTAAGTAATGCTAATTTATACAGAGCTGCCTAATGAAGTCAGTGTCCATGCAATGATCCTGTGCTTTACAACTGCTGCTAAAGGCTATTTAACCATACTTTCCAAAGGTCAGTGCACAAAATCATAGCCGAAAGAAAAAAGCACTGGAGTAATTTGCTCTGTCCAATAAGGACTGTGGTGACCTTCCTTTTAAGATGGTTTTAACCTGGTTGTTGGTATTATGCCTGAAGTTATCTTTAAGAAAAGGTGCTTTTCTCTGATGCAGGCAAAGTATTCCATCCTCTGCGTGATGCACGTCCAACTGCAATTGTGGCTCCTTGTTTTTCAGCTGAGTTAGGTTAAAACAAATGGCTTCTTCTTTCCAGAAAATAAACATACAGCACCAATGACAATAAAATCAGTCACTGTTTCTGCTGCTAAGACTGCTATAGGAGGAAGCTGTGGCACTGAGCACCCAACCCTCAGCAGGAGCCCTAGCATTTGGCATGGGAGCTACACTCAAACCCAAGCAGGAGCTATGAATAGCTACATGTAGATTAAGTCATGATCATGACCCATGGGAAAATACATGGTTTTTCAAAGGGATCACAGATGAAATTCAGAAGAGATTATTTGGTAGCCCTTCCAGCCTTCTTGCCCAGAACATTTCACAGCTGAGATTTATAATTACTAACTACACACATGGCAGCATCATATTGTGATTAAAACCAAATGCTTAACTGGATTTTTTCCTTGCATGTGGCTAATGGGTTCGTGCAGCCTCTGCTTTATTTGCTGTTTTATCACCACGTGACCTTAGACACGACAGGTTTCTTGGTGATTTATAAAACTTGGAGTCTGAGTCGTTATAACCAAATTTTTTGCCTATCTTTGTGCTTTGCAGAATGGAGTCACCATGCTACTGTGTCCATAGGAAAGCTACTGAATTTTTGCTTATGAAATGAGTCAACAGTTTGGAATTTGTGGGCTGCAGGTGTGATCTGTTACTTTATATTTGACAAGCCCCTATAGGCAATGGAAACGATGAGTCATTTTCTGCTGAACAGCACAGTGCTGTCTGAATCAGTCAGTGAAGATATCTGTCAGTCCTTACAGCCTATAGCAGGAAACCAGGCAGAGAGTTTCTTCTGCACACTCATTTTAAGATGGGTAATATTAAGGGAAATGAACCTAAACTTGTAGACAGTAGTTAAAATCTATGTAGACGCCTAAAGATGAAGAGGATGTCAGTGATTTTGATGAACCATTGAATTTTGACCAGTTCTCTTGTATCTTTAGATGTCAAAGACCCCTTAGAAATATGAATTTGTTTTTATAGAGTTTCAGCTCCTCATTCATGAAATAGGAACATTCTTCTTTCTTTGTACTTTTGTCATACATCCTTAACCTTTCCAAGACAGGGGCTTATTTTGAACTTTTGCAACTTCAAGTGCATGTTTCAGGCTTCTGGATGCTACTATTAGCCAAACCAATTGTAGTAATAATAATAAATATTTAATCACAAAGTATATTCTATTCTGTTCTTAAGCAGAAAATCCTCACAGAATACAAGCAGAGAATAGTCTGGAACATCTTCCCTTCTAAGCCACATTGTGCTGGCCTCCTCTGCTAAGGAGTGAGATGCCTGGGGATGTGCTGTATGAGAAAGCCTTTCAATGTGATTATGCAAGTTTGGTGATGAACAGAGGGTGGCAATATTTAGATCCTAAAAATGAGAGAAAAAACATACTCTTGGAAAATGGTGTTTTTAAAGAAACTGAGTCATAATTTTAAAAGCCTATTTAGTGGGTTTACCCACAGAATTTTCGTAACAATTATAAGAAGTTTATTCACAGTAGGTTGAGACCATCCCATCTAAGGCGTATTCCTTTATACTGGCACCTGTTCAGTGTTTATATTACCTGTATATATTGCATGGATAGGGACTAACACAGTGTAGGTTTCAAAATCAGCCTCTTTCAGAAGGGGTGGGAGGATATACCTTTGAAGTAAAATACAGTATTATGAGGCTTAGGAATCTTTATATAACAGATTTGGAAGATATTTTCCCAAGACAGAGTGTATTATTAACGTGTCTAAATGCAGTATAGATATGCACAAAATATCCTGTTTTAAATTCACTTCCAAACCATCTTAATCTGATTGATGATCTCTAACCTCTTATATTAAAATCAGTTTGAGAAGCAAGCTGATTGTCTTATAAAGGAAATGCTGGACAAAATTACTGAGACTAATGTCTCTGGGTAGTTTCCATCCTCAACTCTCTCTTCATTCAAACCATAACTTCCCTAAAAGTGGTTTTGTAGTGCCATTAGTATCCTTCTTTTTTCTTTTTAATTTTTCAATTGAGTAAAATAATTTTCAGTTTGAGGAAAAATCCAAGAGACTATACTTATCTGTTTTGGACTTGTTTCTCTGCTTTTGTGTTTTTATTGTCCACTACATGGATGTATCAGCTACAAAGTACAAGAAAACACATATGTTCTTTGTAAGATTATGTTTAAAGGCAGAATGAGAAGGTGGTGATGGAGATTCTAAAGGGAACAGTAAAGCAAGGTACAGGTGATGTCAATGTCAAATATATGTGAAGGGAAAAAACAGGAAAAATTAAAAGCAGAAGTAGTAAGGGAAGGCAAAGAAGAAAAGATAGAAACTAGATAAGTAAAGCTGTGGATAATATGTGAAAATATAATTGAAAATATTCCCTAATTATATATCCAAGTGTTCTATATTAAAATTGTGCAGAAAATCCTAGTGTTTGCTGAAATTTTGTTTTGATCTCACAATCAAAATGTGTGTTACATAATATGCCACTTCTATAGAAAGTGAAAAGAGACTTTGAATAAATACATAGGTACATGTGAAAAAACTAGAAAGCACATATTTGAAATTATTATTTTTACAAAGCCAAACATACAGAAAAGAAGAGGTTTTTCAATAGTGCCTGTCCCTTTTCTCTAGATTGTGCAGTGTACTCTTACTTTCTTTTTCTTGATTGACATATCTCTATTTTTTTTTTTTCCTCAGGTTTCAAAGGATTGTGTCAGAAATAGCCATTCTTTGCATCATTTAGAGGGATCAAGAGGGAGAGGGAAAAAAAGCCAACGATTTGCTGGGACTGAAATTATCCAGTCAGAAACTGCAAACAGTGGTGACCTTGCTATACAATATCTGGGATCCCTCTCCCAGAAAGGGTGATGAAATCCTGGGTATGTGCTCCAATTCCTGAGATGTGTGGGGTTGCAGAGCAGCGAGGCTGTTCTGCAAAGGACAGCATTTATGGTCTTACAGTATTCAACACTTCACACACACTTATTCCTGAGTAAGGCCTGGTAAGGATATTCAAAGATCTTTTGTGGTGCCATTTGGTGTGGTAGGCATTTGAGTTTCCCTTTCCTCTATTCTTCCTCACATCAGTTATACATCAGAGGGTATGAAAAAATGTTGCAGGAGGTAAAGTCTTGTCTTTTTAAATGAGAATAAGAACAGCAGGATCTAATGCTTATATCTGGGGTGGGGGGGAGGGGAAGGGACAAAACTGAGAAATTATTAGATCAAGTTCTCACAATGCAGAGCACAAGAATATGAGAAGAACAGAAAGGCATCAGACCTGTGGATGGAATGAAACACCTGACTGTCATTTTGAAAACACTAACAGTCCAGCAAAAGGACTGTGTTTTGGCAATATTTGGGTCAAAAAGACCTGGGAAAGGCAAAAGCTGCTGCCAGATGCTTCTGTTCTCCTACCAACTAACAATTTCCCACTGTCAACTGTGAATAGATCTATTAATAAGTTGTGCTTTGAATTTATAAATCAGTTAGTTCTTCCAGGAAAAGTCACATTGGCTTCAGTTGCTTTCGTAATTTGGCATTTGCTGATGAGAAGCCTGTTGAGTTTTCCTCTCCTTGTACAAGGGACCTTGGTGGAAGGCAAGGGTGCTCAGTACCTTGAAGGAGGAGTTTCTCAGTCGTTCCTTCACCGGCTGAGAAAACTATCCCTGTATCACAGGGAAGATTATATTAGGATGTTACCATGGTAGAAAATAGATTTTTAACTTTAGTCTTTGAACTTAGACATAGGCACACTGTGAGGAGTTTCCTGCACATCCTGATTTGTTGAGCGCCTACTTGCTTCTGGCCAGACATCCACCAGCATTTTAAGGCAACTAGAGACCTTTGTAAATGCAGCCCATAGCTCCTAACCATTGAGGTTTTCTTCAGAGGGTTCCTGGCTGCCCGTAGCTCCCCCTATGTTTAATTCAATGTGAAAGGACTGGAAATCCTCAAACACAAGATGTCAGTAACAATTCCAGGGGAACTCTTAGACTCTGACACTTTTCAGCTTTCCAGAAGACTGCTCCAACTATTTAGCCTTGCTCTTCAGGACTAGGAGAGAACAGGAGGTGATTAGGATTTGCTTTGCCTCTGATCGTAACATTTGGCAAAAATGGTTCCCACTGGGAGAAGTTTTAAATATACAGATTTTCAGACTGCAGACCCTGATATTTTGGAAGGACTAAATTTCTGGGTTTTGTTAGTTTTTTGGGGGGAAGAAGGAGTGAAAGAGAGAGTTGTTTACATCTTTTCCTTGCTGGGTTTGATGACTTGAAAATGATTCCTGTATAAAAGTATAAAAGCCCATAAAAACTCCATGGCAAAAGTATAATGGACTTTGAATCTGTTATGAAACCAGGGATTGCAGGGTTTACATGGGGTAAAATACTCGTACCAGAGCATTACATGGATGATTCGTATCCCAGCTTTCAGGAAACTTTCTGCTTCATGCAAGCTGTCACAGAGAAACACTTTATCCAAAGAAACTTGAACAAACAAAACCTGTGGCAAAAGCAGGCCAAAATGTTCTTGTATGAGCTTCTTCCAGTCTTCTTTGCCTCTCTACATTTTGACAGCAACAGAAGTGGCTCAAAGCACATGACTCATAATCGTTTTATGCCTGCACTTCCCTGGCCCCTGTGTGAATGAAGTTTGCAGGGAGAAGCTGTGTCAGCACTGGGAGAAACTGATGTGATTGCAGTTCATCTTTACCAAGCTTATTGTAAATTCTGTTAATAGCAATGTTAGTGTTCAAAATATGGTTGAAAGAGCATAAGGGACAACTGCTGCCTCCACAATCTCCCTTTCCGATCTGAACTGGAAGGATCAGATTCTCAGCTGGTGTAAACTGTTGTAGCATCACAGACACCAAGGAAGTATTGTTTATTCAATCAAAAAAACTGATTCACATGCACTGAATGAAAGGAGACAAAACACATCTCATAGAACACTAGACTATTCAGAAACTGCTGATTTCAGCAATCTGATTTATAAAAAGAATGAAGAGAAAGGAACTATCACAAGCCATTGCTTAAATTTACAATCACACAAACCAGAGAATTTTACCCATTTTCAGACTCCAAACATGTTTAAAAAATACAAACCCACTTTGCAAAAGCAGCTGAATTTATTAAAAATATTCTCTGTAAGGATCTATACTGATGGCTGCAGGACCTAACTCTTGCAAAACATATGTGATAATTATGAAGCTTGTGTTATCAGCAGCTTTAAACACAGTGTTCACTAAGATTGTTGCTGAATTTTAGATTATTGTTTTTACAACTGCAGTGTTTGGAAATCTTGGCAATAGGAAGTACTTTGATTAGTTGTTATTTTGCTGTCATCATAATAGAGATCACAAAATTAAATAAGAATAAATTAGAATAGCAAGTATATTAATAGTGAAGAGATTCATTCAGTTTGGCTCCCAAAAAAACCTGAAGGTATTTCTTAGGGATCCTGTATTTCTTGAGGATCTATGAAGTGATGTTCTGGATTATATCAAAAGTCTGTGTTCCTCAAATGTTCCTTCCTGCAAGGATCAGCTGCAAATATTTAGGATGAATGTAAGAAACAAGGAATAGAGAGGATGCCCTTAGCCACCTTCTCTAGAATTGTCAAATGCTATATGTTGTACCACTTCCATCATACTTAACACCACACCAGCAGATTTTCCCCCAGGAATTTTCTGAAACAGTTTTAAATATGTTTAAACTCTCGCTTACCTCTATGTCTTGCAATAATGAGTTTTGCAATTTATTTGGGACTTGTGTAAAAGCAATTTTATTTATTGTTCTTTCTAGTAAAAGCATTGGGGCACCTCTAGTTCTTACACCCCAAATAGCTTGTAATTACTGCTTGTCTGTTAGTTAAGATTGTATAGACCTCTTTGGTGACTTCCTTCAGTCCTTCCTTTTCCAAAATTATGAGCTACAGGATATGTGCACATGGAATCTGTTCTGTATTTCTAATCACCCTTACTATGACTTTAAAACTACATAATACTGTTTCCAAGCAGATTGAATTGGATTGTGTTCAAGATGTGAGCATGCTATGGATTTATGAAGCAGTGCAATGATATTTTCTATTTTGCTACCCATACAATTCCTAACAACTTCAAACACTAGATTTGCATTTATGATAATTGCAGATCATTGCACCAGTGTTTTCAGAGAAGCAATCAAATATTTTCTGAATTATGATAGATAATTTAAAAATCATCATAATTTATGCCTGCTTACATGGGAAGTTTCCCTTGTATATTACTCTGCATTTCATCAAAATCTCAATATCTTCTCCCATGCTGTTGGCTAGGCAAATAATTTAATAAAAAATCATACTTAGAAAGACTGTTATTTGAAAAAGCAAATAATGAAGATAAGTAAAAAATTAAAGTAAAAATTACTTTTCTTAGTCAAAATGTTTCAGTCCAAAATTAGATATTAACTTTTTGATGAGACGATGTTAAACTGACTCCTCCTCAAATCACCATAATGCTTCTTGTCAATTAGGGCATAATGTTCTTTTTCTCTGATAAAGTTCTCCTGGGCAAGGATTTCCATATCAAGCAAGATGTATCTGAAGGAATTTACAGATGAAGATCTTCAGGTGAATATCATCAGGTTTGCTCAAAATAAAATGTATTCAGAAAGCAATTTTATATTTGCAATTATGAGTTGTAGACTTTGGAATACACTTGTGTTCATTGAAACAAAAAAATCATATGCTTTATATCAATCAATGTTAAAGAACAGTCTAAATTCTGACTGTTAAATGTTCTTAATGAGTCACTTAGCAGCTCCAGACTAGGACTCTGCAGTCTTATTCTGATGCTGAACTTAACAAGCTGTCAGAAACCCACTCAAAAAGTGTAAAGTTAAATAGCTGCAGAATTGGCTTTCAATATTTTTTCACCCGTTGTATTCTTTATCAAGCAACAATAAACTTGAGGAATGGGCTGCCCAGTACTCAGGCAGAAAAAAATAGCAAAATAAATCAGAAACATTTTTTTCCTAGTACTGAATTACTCAACTGTAGTAACATTATTCCATTCTGAATTTAGATAGATAGGTAGGTTAATTTCATGCAATTATAATACTCCATGCATTTCAGTGAAAGTCTACTTATTTGAGCAAATATATAGGAGTAAGGTGCGTATCCTTCAATAAGTCTTTGAGTAAGGCTGAAGAATGAATATTGTGAAACGTTTTCAAGATAGACAAGAACTGTTCTTTTCTCATTTCAAGGCAGAAAACTTAAATGAAAAAGAACAGATAACAGAAAAATACTACTTCCCTCCTGCTTTGGCTAGTTGTTGCTGTTGTAACTGTTGTCACCAATGATGTCTTACTGTTTCTGGCAATTTAAATTATAATAAAAGCTACAGTCTTGTAAATTCTTTTGTAGTAAGCAACTATTCTCTCTATGGGGATATAGATAATATGAGGAGTTTAAAAAGTACGTAAGACAAAGAGGTCCATAAAAAAGTACCATGGTACCTTCTTTACCCTAGTAGTTTATTGGTGATGCTCATAGTATCATAGACTTTTACTCTATTAACATAATGGGAGCTTTTCTGTTCATAATTGGGTAACCAGCCCACAGTCTGTATCCAAAACAACTGCATCTGCTATATAGGGGACAGGGGGAAACAAATCAAAACAAGGGGGAAATAAAAAGGGTTGCAGAAGTCTGGGGTTTTATTCATGTGTCTGAGAAGCAAAAATACTGAACAAATGTATGAGGACTCTCATTTTTCATAAAATTGTCTGCTGCTGCATTCAGTGCTGCAGTGGCTTTGATTTGGTCCTCACATCTTTAGATCTCTGGGAAATTAGTATTGTAAACTGTGACGGAGCTGTACCTCTGTCCCAGTCAGGACACCATCAGTGGCAGATGAAGCTTATTCTCCCACTTTGGGAGGGCATTGCATGGTCTAAGGAGTCTGGTCTCTGAAGGGCAGAGAAAGGGTGAGAGACAGACTGGGGTTTTGACTGGAGACTGTCCCTGAAGTCAACTGCCTTACAGAACAGTATGGATTCCCTGTCTTCCTGCAAAGCAATCTGCTGGGAGGAATTGCCCATTTTATTTTACTTAACAAGTTGGAGATGAGGTTTAACAGTGTTCTACTGCACATCCACTAACCAGGCATTTACCAGGGGTACCATATGTAGTATGTGGTATAGCAAAAAAAGGTTATTTTGAGCAACAGGTGAGTGTTCTGACTTGAAATCCACCAACTTTTCTCAGTTTTGCTGTATCATATGCAAAATGAGCTTTTACGCTTACTGCCATACATTGTTTGTCAGACAACTGCAAAACATTCTCTGGGTTTGTTGGTTTTTCTTTTTGCTCCTTCTGCTGGTTAATGAATGGATCTTATTTGAAGCAGCTGTCTAAAGTGCTGTTGAACATACTAGAAATTGGCTTTTAGCTTATATTTGCAAAAGGATATATATTTTTTTTAAACTCCCTCTTCAAAGGAAATAATCTAGTACCAAACCTCAGGCAGATCCTCGCCTGCAAAGGACATTGGCTGGCCAGACCTGCAGAACTGAAACAAAGCAAGAACATACAAACAGGCCGAGTTCTTTTTCCTTTCTTGCCTTGCCAATGTACAGGATAAGTGGAAATACAGATGGACTAGGCATCCCCAATTCCTGCCATTGCAGCTTCTCCCCCTTGTAATATTTGCTAGTGTGGGACTGGGCTCCAAATCCCTCCCCTCCCTTCATGGCTGATACAGCCTATTGTAGTGGTATTTCTCTGAGCTCTGACCTGGCATAATCCCACCCCCATCCTAGACTTGGGTTGAGAATCTGAATACTAAGAAGCCCAAAAGGCATGTTATCACTGGTGTACAGTTTCTAAAATAACCTTTCCTTTGCTGCCTCCCCAGAGATGAACAGAGCTATTTTGCAGCCATCTCTGATGAAGCCAAGACTATCTATAATAAAACTTTCTTTTTTCCACTTGAAGAATGCGAAGTTGACAGGACATAATGCTACCATTCTGCCATGTGATTATAAGAGGTTGCAATACCTGCTATATGCAATGCAAATGAATGTGCATCCTATCCAGACTATCTCAATCCTTTACCTTTAAATTTGGTGTCAGTATTGACCACTTAGCCTAGACCAAAAATTTGTCACATTTTCATTTCCTCAGAAACAGGAAACATGTGTGGTTGTGAGCACATGATATTCATATCTGTGTGCAGTGACTATGTGCTGGACAGACCTGGATGTTATATTAATATGGGAGCCAAAAAACCATACCATTCCCCATGCACAGAATGTCTTGTCTGCCTTATACTGAAAGTATTCCAATTCCTTCACCTTTTTCACATGAACTATGGTGATATTTTACTGGATTTAAATCCAGACCTAAATGCACACTTTCATTTGTTGTTTTTTAAATCACTGATTTCTTCCCTGCTTAGATTTTACAGTTCTCTTACTGTAGAACTTCAAACAAAATAGCTCATGGTATCTCTAAAAATTAATGGGAAAATCTGGTAGTATATTCATACTTATATGTGTATGAATATAGAACAGATAAAATGAGTAAAAGAGTTAATTCCAACAAACCACAATGTTTCACTTCCAAACCACAGCTGATATGAAATATAGCATGTAGAAATGCAGGTGGTTCCATTCATAGCCGTAGCTTAGGTGGTACGCAGAAAGGTGGGCAGTAAAAATGATTATGTAGTATCAGACCCATGGAACACATGTATGGATGAACACAACACGTGTCGAGACAGAAATGGGAAAAGCAGTTGACACCAAAGAGCTGCATCTTAACTCCAGTAGTTGTTAGGACACTGTGAGGACCAGCAGTTTCCTGAGGACAGGAGATGTGGTGGTACCCTGGCATGGCAGGGCAGGACGTCACCCTCCAGATCCAATTCCACCTCCCCAGGAATTCTGAGCAGCCAGGGGAAACAGACACAGCCCCAGTCCTGGGTATCAGGCACCTCCTTGGAGATGTCAGCCTGTGGGTGGGGGGGTCAGGGAGAGGGTTGGCCTGGAGAGGGGAAGCTGTATCAGACACAGCCCTGCTGTGTGCAAATACAAACTGCTAAGGATATTACCATGCTTACAGGTACAGACTGAGCAATGGTATATTTCTGAGAGATGCTGCACAGCTCACATCTTTCAGTGTTTTCTGAAAGTGGTGGGTGATGTGCTGCAGCCTATAAAGAGCTACCTGGTATCTGAGAGGTCTTAATTACTGTGACCACACAGAAGATTTGTGTGAAGGAAGACACCGTGCCATTAGAAATGCATATTTAAGTCAATATTCTGCTGTGAAAATAGGGTGCACTGAATGAGGAAGCATTCATCTGGAGGCAGTAGTGAGATTCCCTTGGAACCGATCTTGTGACCACTAATTAATTAGTAGTTTTGTAATAATCTTGCATACTAACAATATGAGCAGATAATACATGGTTGAGCAGCATCAGCAGCAGAACAAAAAGCTGGAATTTGACAGAAATTAAAAAAAAAATAGTACGAACAGGTCTGAAATAATTGAAATGAGCAAATAATGCAAAGTGCAAGGAGTAAACAGGAAATTCTCCTTTAAGCTCAGGACCATCCTTTGGAAATGAGAATTGTATTTGTATGTAGAAAGTAATTTTTAGAATATTTGTCAAGAGTCAGTATGATATGAGCATGGGAAAAGAAAATGTCAGCAAATGTTTTCAACAGGGAGAGGGGATTGCTAACACCATTTTGCAAGGCAGCTAGCAGGCTATTTTTAGATGCATGCCTGTGTACAGGCAGTCAGTCAGGTAAAGGCAGGAGACACTGAAGTAAGAACAGGCACAGAGAAAGGAGAATTGGAATAATCACAAATGCAACTTGTGAGAGGAGACTAGAAAGGAGGGTGTTTTCTAGCTTGGCAAAATGAATGCTGAGAGACAACATGGTTGCTCTCAAGGAACACATCAGTAATTGAACACTAGACAGTAAGGTGCAGGACTTGTTAGCACATGATAAACATTTTTCGGCACTTATATTTTTGTTGTGTGCCTATGAACCACACACTTGTTAGTGCTAGACATAAGAACAAGTCGTTTTCCTGGAAGACTGAAAGTCCAAGTTGAATCATGTTTAAAGATGGAACTATTGCTTTTGCCATGAAACCAGCTGTAGGTAATGGTGGGGTCTAACTGCGGCTTTTGGCTCTGCTAATATGCCTGGAATGAGATCTTATTTCAGAGCTGTCAGAGAAGTCTCAGAGACTGTCAAAGTGAGAAGTAGATTATGATCTGCCCCACAAACACCACAGGTACTTAAGCAGACGTGAGTTTCAGTGCCTCTCTCCTAATGTGTGAAGTGCAAGAAGTACAGACTCTATATAGCATGCTGACGTGCTTTGGCAACCCATACTGCTGACGATGGGGTAACTGGGGCATGGAACTTTCTTTCAGAGAAAACTCCTTGGTTTCTTATGCAGATTTCCTCCCTACAGTGTTACATATTTTCATGCTCACACACTTACCCAGCCTTTCTGGAACTGCAGAGCTGATCTTACAGAGGACTTCTCTGATTCTATTACCTGATCCCAGGAAAATGTAATATGCCCTTCAGAAAGCCTCATTTGGTTGCTATAAGCTGCTTTAGACACACATGTATCACAACTCAGAGATGAAAGAAGAGCAAGTAAAGCACAAGCAATAAAAACCTGATAATAAAACCTCTATAAATTGCAAAATAAGTTATGTTTGAGCTTGAGATATGGTCACATTTCTGAAGGAGCCCATCTCTGATGCTTAATATCAGCATTTATGTTCCTTCAGTTATTAGACTCTAATTTTATCAGAAAGCTAATTTGTGTCTCACTTTACATACTTCTTGATTGATTAGAAATTGGAGCTATAGAAGATTTGTTTTTAAGATCTCCAGTGATGGAAATTGTACAGGGACAGCTACCTACAAAGATCTGATCTTTTGAAGTTTTAAAAGACATAAAGCATGAGCCAGCTGGCAGAGCACAGGCCAGTTCTCATTCTCGGGGAGGCGCTCAGGCAGCAATTGCTAACCAAGTGGTTTACTATCTTCTCTTGAGCTTGCTGGGTGTAGCACTGTGCGCTGTGCTGTGACTGCTGCAGCTATGGAAGTGGTGCAGGAGATGGGAATACAGTTCCTTAAATGGCTGAGGTTATATCACTTTGTAGTTACTTCAGTGTGACCATTGGCAAGGTGTTATTTCCAGGTTCATCTACATGCAGAGTCAAGACCTTGCAACTTGTGAGGACTCTAAAGAGAGAGGAGAAATGCCAGGCATTAGCTTTGCAAAACTTGCAAGGAAAGGAAATGAGAGACCTCAAAACTAACTCTGTCATTGTAGCCATGTGGAAGGAGGAGGAGGACCTAGCACATAAGGTGTACAGAGAGCTAGTTGAAGATTTATACTGCAAGAAAAGTTATTGAATGTTTAATAGCATTTTACACCTTGTACATTTGAAACAAAACTATGGAGTGTAAACAAGAACCAACCAAGGCACTCTTTTGTCATAGTTCATGCAACATAAGACAAAGTCTTTCAGTCATGTGATTTTGATTGGTTATTTTTTCCTTTTTTGGGTTTTGGGTTTGCTGGTGGTGGTGGTTTTGATGGTGGTGATTTAGGATGAAGCAAGTGTGCTGGTTATGTTTTAGTTACTATCACTAGTCAGAGATTTCTACACTGAGAAAAAACCCTCTCCTACTTTACTTTCTGTTATTATAAGAAACATACACATACATTCAAATTTTCAAAGGCAGCTGAAGAAACAAAGCCTTTGCTTTTGCTTTTGCCTCCCCCTGAAGCATCTGAACAATGTGTGCATTTTTAGTATATGTTGGTTACTTATCCTATGAAATAAAAATTTTCTGAAAATGTAAACCCTTGTTTTTCTTTTGGAAGAGCTGGTGATCTAATTTTTGCCTATAATGTTTCATGAAATATGAATTGCTTGTATATGTCAGAAGAGAAATTCAAGAAAAGATGAAGCCCACTAAAAGTTTGGTTGAAAGAGAGGAAAATTTTGATTGAAGAAGAATTTTTTGATGAAATTCTTGTCATACGTATTTGGTTTTTGATACAATATGATCTAGTCTAATTCAGTATAATCTAGTGGGATTACTCATCCATTATGAGGCCGCCATTTTTACAGGATCAATGATTTTTTTCCAATTGTTTTGAAACTAAAGACCAGAAAGAGAGGAAAATATTGGTATATTACAGGTGATGTTTTGGTCCACTGTTGGCAAAACATTGTGTCACAATCAATCAGAAACTGACATCACAAGCTGGACCAATGTAACATCATTCTGGAGCCAAACTCAAAAGCATTTGAAGCTCCAAATGTCTTTGAAAGCAAAGGAAAATGTATCAGAAAAATAGCTTCTATAGGTTTATTTACCTTTATGTCTTTGACATGTTGTATCATCCTCACAGACTAAGGAAATTTTTAGTTGAAACAGACTCAAATACATCCAGAAAGACAGTATGTGCTATAAAATTTTAGAATTAAAATCTATGAACGTTAATACTGTTTGCATAACAGATTTAAAATATGCACAATTCCCAGTATACATATTGTACCTTTTGAAATTTTGGAGTTGAAACACAAGCCAATTCCTCCTGCCTCCCTTCCTAGAGTTCAGCTGTTGGCAAATGAAGAGCAGGTGATTTCATTAACTACAGGCATGTGCACAAAAGAAAGAGGCCAAAGGTTACATACAGAGAGGTGCTATTCTCTGAGTCGGGAGCTGTGGGTATAACCTTGTGCCCTTTGTTATCTGCCTGTATGACTCTGGGCAAATAATTCCTGTGCCTCTATTTCTGTAACTGAAAAAGTAGCTTGCAGTATGACTTTATAAAGAGTTTTAAACATTAGTGACACGTAAGAATGTGTTTTTACCTAGTGGGTACCAAACCTGACTATTCTCTTGTAGCATCCTTTTGAAATCATTGGAATCAATAAAGTCATAGGAACACATGTGAGGTCCTATAGCTTCCAAGAAACAGCCAAAGTCAGGGACTTAGGTACCACCTCTTTGGTTACGGTTTTTGCGGACATTATGGCAGGATTTTCTTGCCTACACTTATTTAAATGGGGCTTACTCATATAGCTAAATGAACAGCTCACCTGATTTCTTGTTGGTGAAGGTAAGTCTTGTGAGGCAAACATGGCATCTTAATGGTCACATTTTCCACTCGATTGAAGAGATCCCAAATATTGCCAGAACAACCTGGGCTAAGCAGTCAGTGAGACCTTGATTGCCCTAGAACAAGAGGAAGCTCCTGCATATGTTTAACTGAAGTGGTGCTTCTTTGGTTTCCAAGGTAGCTCTCAAACCACCTTGGCTGAAGCATGCAAGCTGCTGTTTCAAGGGAAAGGCTCCACAGCAATGATCAGAGAGTGGCTAAGAGAGGGCACTCACATTTTTCTTCAGCCATCTCCTCCAACTGATTTTATTTTGCACATAGCTACTTCATAAATAAAGAAAGACTCATAAATAAAATCTGTTTTCCCTCAAAATATCACTGCCTAAGGGTGAGGGCTGTATCAGGTGCCTCTGGTTTTTCCTACTGTTTGGGTAGGGCTGTGTCCCAAGCTCAGAAAGAACTCAGAAAGCAGGTGTGGGAAGAAGCTAAAAGGATACGCACAGCGGTCAATACAAATCCTTGAAAGTAAATAAAGGAATATACATTTTGGCTTCAACTGTCATTCCAGTGTGAGTGATAAGAGGGAAATTTTATATATACTATGGTTATAATTACAGATTTTTTTCCACCAGAATTAAAATATTTTCCCATCTCCTTTCCTTGCTGTAGTTTACAAGACAGGGAAGGGAAGGGAAGGGAAGGGAGGTTGACAAGACCTTGAAGGCACAGGGACTTCAACCTTTCATATTTTCAAGGAAAAATAATTAACTAGAAAGCTAAAGATAAGAAGTGTTTTCCCTTCAGTCTTATATACTACTTTTCCAGTCTTTTGGAGAATTCTGAATTTAAACATATTCAGGTGAATTATTGAGATACCCAGAGTTCTTGCAGTAACAGGTTATCTGGGTAATAATAAATGGCACAGAGTTCAGAAAGGTCAACCAATGCTTTCAGACCATATGGATCTTCTTTCTTTGCTCAGCCTGTTTATTGCAATGAGGACACCATTGGGATCATTAGCAATAGTTTAGCAGTTAAGGCAGGAAACCTGGGAGAAGTTGGGGAGAGATAATGTAGATGAAATCTGAGCTAAAAGTCTGCTCCATCCACTTGGAATTAGGTCACAGTGACCTGAAAAGAGATTATTCAGACTTATTGAAGGATATAGTAGGGGCTAGAGGTCCCTGTACTTCACAACTGGCAAAGTTTATAAAGGACAAGAGGTGACAGCTGGGTAAGGAAGACTCATAGAAGTGAAAAGAAATAAGAACCGATGGACCTATCTGGAATAGAAAAAAACCCCATAAAATGACAAAAGACAGGGGAAAAAAAACCCTGAATTGCAAATCAACTCTATAAGGTATGAGAGTCAGTTAATTTTTATGAAATTTTCTAAAAGTGAAGTGTCTATGTTTACTTCTCTAACATGAGGGAATGTTGAGATATACAGATATCTGATAAATCCCCTGCAAAGTATATCAAGAAATATTTGAATGATTAGTCTTTGTATTCATCAATTCATATAAAGCCACAGTGAGACAAAGTAGTGGTCAGGCTTTCCATAAAAACAAAATTAAATATCTCAGAACTGGTTTTGCCATATTACATGTGAAGTTCCTAGCAAAACCACTGCTTCTTTTGGGCATCCTTCTTGTAAGACAGGAGTCTCCAAAGCTGCTACATGAGCAATGTCTACTGCATGAATGGCTTGAAGTTATCTGTGTGCAGCTGACATCTCTGTGAAATTAAGAATAGACATAGCAGCAGCTATTACTCCTGGAACATTATCATATGGACCTGGATGGATATTAATATTCAGTCTCCACATTACCTTGAGTTTCCTGCAAATGGTACTTGAAGCTATGTGATGAAAATATACCAACACTGCACACCAAAAGCATGTTGTAAACCAGGGAAATTAATGTGACTGATGGAAATAAGCCCACACAGGAGAATGCTTTGAATATTATTAGGATCTCATGTTGGAAGACATTGGGTAATTTCATTTTGACTACTGAAAGATTTAAAAGACTGTAGTCAATCATCATCTTCAGAGAGCATTACATTCTTGGAGAATGGTAAATGGAATGCCTGAATTTAGAAGAGAGGATAAAAGTGGCTCAGGAATGTTGGACTGTTAATCTGAGCTCAATAGTATGAAATGCTGTAACAATAATTTTGAAATAGAAAGATAATTAAATATGACTATAACATGGAAATCGGAGAAAATATGGTATAAGGTTGGAAAAAGCAGATTGTGGTATATTAGCCTAGTCCCCTTTTTCTGAAAGTAATTGGCTTTCTAAACAAACAAATTAAAAAAAATTAGAACTAATTGATCTACATCAAAAGGAAGCATTTCTTAAAGAGTCACAAATAAGCATAAGAATTAGTACAAAGACTGAGCTTGGTAAGAACTGGTTAAAATGGAGGCAACAGAATGAGACCCATAAAATAGAGATATTAAGGTGGAGTGAGGTTAACAGAAAGCTCATCAGAGATCTATCCGTGTGGGTACCAATCTTAAAGACCGTCACCCCAAAAGCTGATTTGGGCTAACTGTATTTGGCTATTAGTTAAACAATGTTCAAGTAAACTCTGGCATGAGGAAGAAAGTGGGTGAGCTGGCAGGCTGGAGTAGTGAAAATGAAACTTCCAGGGGCAGACTCATTCACAGCAGAAAAAAAGACAATAGATTTCTACAAACAGGTCTGATTTCATTCCATGAAAGGAGCAGGGAACAAAATGCTGTTTCATGCACTAGTGAATCACAGGCTATATACATCACAATTAGACATCGTCCTATCATGTTGTGTCAATCATGATCATATAGGTGCGGTACCACTGTGAAACACCAAATGTCTACCAGGAATAATGTTTTCAGTAAATATCAGCAAGCATTAGTCTGGCACATCTCTGCTAGAATCTTGCGTACGGTGCCTTGCATGGTTCTGCTTATCCATGCTGAAGGAGGTTATAGTCAGATTGGAGGAGGTACAGAGTGGAGATGGGAAAATGAAAAGTTGTCCTCTGAGAGAAGACTTACAGTGTGATTGAAACTGGGTCAGTGTCTCACACCAGAGTGTATAAAAATACAGAACTTGACAGTGTTGCTACTTCAGAATGCTCTTAAACTCCCAACCGAGGTTCTGCACCACTGACCATCCTCCTTGTTTGTTTGCTTCAACTACTGTTCTCTGTCTCCAATGTGTGCGGGAGGGAGGGGAAGGTATTCAGACATACATCAACGGATGCTGGAAATGGGTCTGAACTGTAAACCCAAAGTCTGAAATAACTGTGATGAAACTGGACATTTTAATAAAGTATCCCATATGTTAGCTGCATCATATCCCAAACCTGTCCCAAATAGCACACGTGTATCCAGGCAAAGATGAAGTCAAGTACAACAATGATAATGTCAGGAACTTGGCACACAGTAATACTCATGAGGCCACTTAGCACCTTCAATCTCTCACCCCCATTTTTGTTAAGCATAATTAGTTGATTAGCTGTTTCCCTTCCTTATCTGGATTCCAGGAGCTCTAGGTGGGATCTGAAATGTTTCGTGTAAGTAACTGAAAAGGGCAGTGTAGTTTAAGAATCTGTAGATGTAGTTTAGATTTAAATCTTGCCTACATTGGACATGAGAAACAAGTTATAGAGAAAGTCTATGTCTGACTCAATAGCATGGATATTTGAGACTTGGTTATTCAAGGTTTTAGATGAGACAACTATTCTGAGTCAGCTATTTTCTCCCTAGGATGGCAGTGTCCAGCCAGCTCCTCAAGTTTATTTCTCTGCAGCAAAAGTGCATGCACTTCCACCTTCCACTGAGTACTGGGGTCCTGACAGGTCTCATCAGCTTAGCGATGGGGTTGCTGCCGTGTTGACGTATTAAATATCTCTCATATGATGAGTCCTCAAAGCAAAGAGAACTGCAGTCACTCACAGCTAAGAGAAGCCTTTGCTGATCAGACAGATTTAGTGATGGAGACAACCTATTGTTTTCATACTCCTGGATAATTAGAATAAGATGTCTGGGCAAGCAGCCAAGATGGAGTTTACACAGAGGATGGATTCCACCTCAGTTTGCCTTTTTAAAACATCAAGTTCTGTTGGAAGATTAGGCTCACTATAGTGTCTTAGTCTATTGAAGCCTCTGGAGGGGAAAGGAGAAATTTAACACTGGGTAAAAGGAGCAGTCCTCCTTAAGAAGGTATCAGACAAGTGTAGGTGAATTTTGGGTGCAGAATTTACATGCATGAAAGAACCTTTCTGTGTGTACCCTCAGCTGGTTCCATTCTCTTTCCAAGACATCCAGAGGGCTTATGTCAAGGCTGATTTCAGTGATGGCTGCCAGCTTCAATTAAGGAAGTGGGATCCCTTCCAGCCCTGACTAGTTCACTTTGTGTGATGGAGGAGCTATATCAACCAGCAGAGCCAGTCTGGGGAAATAGCTGTTTGTATACATTTGAAAACCCACTGGTCATTGTGTCACTCTCATTTCCGTGGTAGTTGGATGTTACCTATGAACAACTTCTGAGGAACCTGAGGGATGCAGCTAATTTCCAGAGAATCACATAGATTAATTGGTACTAAAAATGTTGGGACAAATGGAGGCACAAAAAAGAGATCTTATTTATATCAATAGCCTCTGTTGTGTAGTGTGTCTCAAACAGATTCCCAGACCTTTTCAGCTGTAACTTTACTTAAAACTATTAGCAATATTAAGTATCTATTAACTTTATCACATTAAATAAATAAATAAGCAAGTAAATAAATAAAGCAAAACTTGAACAACATAGTTCATGTCACACTTATTTCTCCTAGCATGGTAAACAATGTGCTACCGTTTCTGGGTTTGAGATAGATTGTTATTCACTTTCTATTCTTGTACCTCTAATGTAAAACCAGATTAGAGTCTTTCTGAAATATGTCCCTCTTTCTTGTGTTCTACTCTTCATATTATTAGAAGTACCCATATAAATGATTTATAATGTAATACTAGCTTCCAAAATGTTTTTGTGCTTGGAACCATAACCTCAGAAGGTTGCACTGCTGTATTGCAGTGGATTTAATTTGCAACTACTACTTCTGAAATATTGCTGGACCTCTGTCTTGCATAAACAGTTACTTTGAATCCGTAATGATCGTGTGCAAGTGCCTGTTTAGAAACAATGAAAAAAATGCATGTGCTTCCCTGAAATCTTAAATATAGAGTGAGGAAGAGAGAGGGGAACCTGTACTAATTATTTATTTTAAGATTTCAACAGCACCTACAAAGATGAAAAGATATTTTATTCTGTCTAGCACAGTGCTGATGGTTTGAGTAGTTCACTTACTTTTGCCATCTGTTTTTGCAAGCTTTGATTTTATGGCTTTAAATAAGAAAGATTATATATGGCTTTGTATAAAAAAAGTGTGAAGTTAGTGACTTCAAGTACTTCAGATATAAGACCCCCAGAATATCTGTAGTTTCCTGTAGGTTTGTTTTAAGTGTTGAGACATGATCTATGTTTTACTGAGTTCTAGAAGATAACCCAAGAGCATTTTAGTCTATCTGAGCAAATAGGTGTCTTAACAGTGAATTAATGCTTTTCTGAAAATGCAGAAGCATACTTCTACCTTTCAATTAGATAGTCAGTCCTTGTTACACAGAACATGAAGAATTAGAATTTTGAACACTTCAGTTATAACATTTTATGATTTTTTTAATCACACACTCTATTGCTTCTAATTCTTAGAGGTGACATGCAGGATCCTACTCCAGCAACCAGCTGTATCATCACCTCAAAACTCTCATACAACTTGTAAAGTCCTTTTATATGCCCTCTTATGACTGGTAGTTCAGCAGTTCATTCCAGATACTTCACTGGATAGGATGTGGTCCTCACCCTTTTTTATCCAGCCTACATTGCTGAGCTCTCTGGTATCTCATAAATCCCTTCTCCTGTGAAAGAAAAGAGAACTGAGTGGAATTCAACTGTTTCTCCAAAAGGACACAGAAAAAAATGTTCACTGAAGACCTTTTTCCACTGCAGTGTAGGAATTACTCATCTTGTTAGACATTACTTTTACTTTTTTTTTTACTTGCTTGCAAAATATATGTACATGGTGGCTTCATTCTGAGGTCTTACTTACAGGACCAGTTGCTATACTATGCCTATAGTAAGTTTTGAATTGGTTACAGCTCATCTCATTCCTCTCTTCTCACAGGCTGAACGCCCATAACATGAGTGCTGCCTGTTTTCCTTTTACTCAGCAGCCCTTACCTGTTATCACAACACCACATTTCTGAATCCTGTAGCAAATGTATTGAACGTCATCGCTCAGATTTCTTTTTTTTCCCCCAAATCTCAATTGAAATATATTGCTTTTCTGCCTTGATTTAGATCTACTTCCTCTGTTAGGTATGATTATCCCATAGTGTGGTTGAGGATGCAGTTCGCATGGGAAAAATACAAAGAAAATGAAATAATGAAAGTTCTCTGCATGTAGGCACAATACATATAGGGAAAGATATTACACGTGGAGAATGGGAGATTATCTTTCCTCTACTTTCATATATTCAGACTTAGCCTAAATACAGAGGCTGCTTCATTCTCTGTACTGGATTCTGATCACAGCTGGAATGCTACCACAGGCATGTGTTATTGTGGTAAAATAAGTATTGCTACATAATTAAGGCATCATTATGTTGAAAGAGAAGCTATCACCAGAATAGAAAAATAGCACAATTATTTTTTCAGCCTTTAGTTCAGAGGTATTTTTTTTGTTTTAATTTGATTTATTAACTGAATTATTACAATTTTACATTAATGTTATGGAAAATAAGTTACATTGGGGTCTGTACTCTGCATATGGTTTCTTAGGTAAAAAAGCCACTGATCTGTCAGCCTTTTCCTTTGGAAAAATCCTCTTTAAATAATAGAAACTGTCTACTTGTAAAAGATCCGCCTTATGTGCTCCTGCTTCTTTACAATAAACCTTAGTTGTTTGATTTGTTTCTTGCAGCCTCAGCATTTTGACGAAATGCCCTTTTTGACTTTCTACAGAATATCTGTGACTGGCATCTCTGGAAAATGTTTTTTTCTCTCATAATTCAGTAAGCCAAAAATTATTTTGGAATTGCCAAATAAGACCCTGTAATTTAAATGCTGTATATGTGGGGCTGCAGGGAAAACACCAGACTCTGGAAATTCACAGTGACGAGATCAGCCTCCCTCTCCCTCTGTTCTTATCTTGCCTGTCTTCCTCTTTTTAATCCTTCTTTCTCTCTTCTTCTGAACCCTCATTTTTTTTCTTCTCTTTCTACATACAATTTCAATTTTAAGGTAAATGTAAGGCATCAGCCTTCTGGGGGCTTCACACTTAACAGAGGGACCCTGGCACCAAGGGAAGACATGTCATACTCTTTGTGGACTAAGATATCCAATTATTGTATCTTCAGTGTTACTGCTGATAAACAATAAAAAAGACACTTGAATAAATGAAAAGAAAAAGGATGGTTTTGGTGTCAAGATACAGTGTTGAGGGGCTGAACTTGGGAAGAATGCTTTACGTGGCACAGCATTTCCTTGCTCAGCAGAAAGGATGCTTCATGAGGGGAAGCCATGTCCTCAGCCAGCACTGTGTCTTGTCTCTAGCATCTGGACTTCACAGCACAGATAGCCAGGTGCCCTCATTCCCTTTCTGGGAAGGGTAATAGAGGTTATTGCTTCTGGTCATATTTTCAAGGCTTGAGTCCAACACCCAGTTCTCACAGTGTATGCCCAGGAGTAAGTCCTTCCTGCTGCACCCCTTTCCAGCAAGGGCTTTGTGTTTCTCCCCACTGTGTTCACAGCCATTTGTAATGATCCATCCATTCTTCCCACTGCCAGCATCTCTTTTCTCTTCCTCGCTGTTACTCATTAGGTACACACTACCCATCTTCAGCTCAAAAGTCTTTCTAGTTCAGTTTTCTCTTCATTACCTTCATTCCGTTTCTGCAGCTTGCTTTCTCATGCCCATTTATATACTGCTGGTTCCCAGACTGCAACCTAGTTAGCTAGGCACTTTCTGGCTCTGTGAGCTCTGTAGATCACTGCTTGCTCTCCTTTTCCCCACTCAGGCTGGTGCTCATTTTCTTTAGGATATTTTATGCCACTCTGGCTGTGTGCTGCAGCTCTGAAGTGGAAGTAAGTGTAATTGATGTGGGAAGAGATTTTCCAAGGAACAAATGGTAGCCAGGTATCAGATTCTTGATGACTCTTAATGGAAGCTTGGTGCCTGATTCGTGTTTATGCCTTTGAACATGTCTCCCATGCTTTTTAGATTGTAAAACACTTTCAAGAATCACTGAGAATCAGATGCGTCGTTAGAGTTTTTTTTACTTCCCAGAATGAACTTTCTCTAGGGCTAGCCAATAAATGCCATGCTCTGATTTTGTCACTTTCTTCTCTGAGGCCAAATCCAGAAGTCCTCTGAGTTGGTGGATCTGTACATACATAAGAAAAAAATTCAAACTTAATTAGAATTTTCAGATTTCAGGCAAAGGACTGTTCATTTGTGTGGAGACTGGTGTGTAAATTATCTCCTTTTCCAACAGGATAGAAACATCAACAAAGAAAGGAGGACTAAGGAGAATCTCCACCTGAATATTGTGCGAAACATAGGATGAGGAAAAGGCTGAGGTACTGTTGCCTAAAATAAAAAAAATTCTCTGGACACTTTTAGTAAAGTAGAGAGCAGGTCTTTAATTAAAGTGCTTTAAGGTACATAAAATACATTAGCACAAGCACGCAAGATAACTTTTACAATTTTATAATACTAGCTAATTATCCTATCCAATGGGATACACCCATTCCAAAAATTGTCTGTCCCCAGGACCTCCCTCAGGCCCACCCTTAGGCCTTAAATTCTTACAGTACACTTCCTAACAAGCCCTTAATTGTTTTACTCTACACCTCAATATGTTCTCAACTCCTACAACAAACTTCTCAAAGGTTTTGGCTACCAAGCCACAACACACTTCTATAAGTTCTCCACTCCCACAACAAGTTTCAGTACAGAGTATGGGGTAGAATATAATAGCTGTACTTTGCCCAGAAAAAGTAAGGGAAGAGAAAAATAAAAGAGAGGGTAAGAACAAAGCATATCACCAGTTTGTTGGTCCTGCCACGTGGGTGGTTTGGAGCTAGCTTTGTGAGACAAAGAAAGCGAAGGAGAAAGAGAGGAAAATGAGAGAGAACAGGACTGATCTGCTCACTTTGATAGTCAACCTGGTGCAAGGCTCTTATATAAACTAGGCTTTTTTGTCTTCACATTTTTTTTTTGTACATGTGCAGCCAGCCTTTTTGAGTGAGCCTTCCTCCAGGAAGTGAGTTGGGAGTGGGCACTGAGCACCAAGTTTCAAGGCAGAGCAAGAAGTTGGTTCAGACCAGCGCTGTCCCACCTCCACAGGACCCTCTCTTCCAATCACAACTTTCCTGTTGCAACAGTCAGAATGTTTGAGACAAAACAATGCTTACGCCTGGTCCTCCATGGATGGTCAGTAGCTGCTGAGCATTAGCCAGCAGTGTGTTCAGATGGCCAAGAAGGTCAATGGCACACTGTCTTGTGTCACAAATAGTGGGGCCAACAGGGCCAGGGCAGTGACTGTCCCCCTGTACTCAGCACTGGTGAGGCTGCACCTTAAGTACTGTGTTTGGTTTTGGGCACCTCACTAAAAGAAAGACATTGAGGGGCCGGAGTGCTTCCGGAGAAGGGCAACAAAACTGGTGAAGGAATGTAGAGCACAAGTCCTATGAGGAGCTGCTGACGGATCTGGGATTGTTTCGCTTGGAGTGAAGCAGGGTCAGGGCAAACTTCATTGCTCTGTATAACTACATGAGACGATGTAGCGACAAGGGTGGGGGTCAGACTCTTCACCCAGGTAAGAGACAGGACAAGAGGAAATGGCCTCATGTTGTGCCAGAGAAGGTTTAGATTGGTTATTAGGAAAAATTTCATCTCTGAAAGGGTTGTCAAGCACTGGAACAGGCTGCACAGGGAAGTGGTGGAATCACCATCCCTGGAGCATTTAAAAAATGCATGAATGTTGGAATTGGAAACATCCTTTAGTAGTCAGCATGGCATTGCTGGGTTAACAGTTGGACTCAATGAACTTAGAGGTCTGTTCCAACCTTAATGATTCTATGATTTTATGTTATTAATAATTTTTCATCTTGGCCTCTAAGAGAGGGATTTCGAACACAAGTGTGAGAACTATGAAAATGGACCTGGATCACACTGAAGACCTTAAGGAACAAGGTTGCAGCAATTTCAGTCAGAGCTTAGCAGCTAATGTTAAAACTGTCTTTCTTCCATAAAGACCGAACATGGAAGTGGGAAAAGATCCAGAAACAGATGCTCACCAGTGGGCTGGAAATCCCAGGAAACCACACTGGAGGCTTCCAATGTAAGGGACTCTTGATTTCACACTGTTTCTACCCTACTACTAAGAACAGTCTCAAATCCTGTTTTAACTGTAAATTCCTCTGCATTTTTGAAAAGATTAAAATGTTTCTGAGTAACCACATTACAATTAAGACAGCACAATTTAGCTACAGTTGGCAAGATTCTCATTTACAGTAAGATTCCTTTAAGACCTCTTTGTGTGGGCAGAGTGTTGCAAAGTGCAATCACACATCATTAATACTCAACTTAAGTTCCTTATAGCACTAGAACAGTAGAAAAGCGTAACTGTGAAAATACAAATCCAGCTGAAGTATTCACTAGTCTCAATTTCTACTTGCATTATTGCCAATTTCCCCCACTTTCTCAATATTAAAAGACAGCAAATTCTCTTTACCAGCTTCCTAAGGCTTCCTTTTAGGAAGAAAGCAGTACCAAAACTATTAGTGTAAATGAAAATTAGGCCCAACATCCATATGTTTATTTTCACATTTCTGAATTAATCAGAGGAAGATGGTAATAAAGCCGCATTTCAATTAAATCTGTTCTGGTAGATTGACTGTGTGCCTGCACATGCGTGTGTGAACAGCACCTGGGGTTCCAGGAGCTCCACAGTCTGGCTCCCAGGGGCTCCTCATTGCCATGGCCAAGACAGGATGAGGACAAGCATTATTAAAAGAGAGCTGACTGAAACTTCCAATTCTCACAGCAAGTACCACTTTTCCCAGCTATCTGATGTAAGAAAAATTTTAAAACAGCCGTAAGAAACTAGAAATTGTTTTTATTTTATGACTGAAAGTATAAAGTTGCCATTCAGAAATGTGATATGTCTCCATGGGCAAAAGTTCTGCCTAAATAATTCTTGACAGTTGTTTATCCAGCCTATACTTCAAGGACCAGTGAATGTTACACAACTTCCCCAGACAAACTATTTATTCCAGCAGTTTATTATCTTTACTTTTAAAATGTTTAATTTGGCTTTCCCTAGTTACGACCTGAGACCTTTACCTGTGTTCTATCTGTGACTGAAAAAGAATTATTGTTTTTCTCTGTCTGACTTTTAAAAGGTCTCTCCTCAGTTTGCTCATCTCTAACAGAGCTCAGCTCACTCAGTGTTTCCCGTAGACCATAGCCTGTGATTGTACTCACTGCACCCCTGTGAACCCTCTCCAGCCGGTAGGTATTTTCAAGTATGGGAACACAAATTGGTAGAGACCTTATCTATGTCTAAGAGAGAATGAAGGGTAGTCACACTGTCTATGCTGCTTTATTTTGTCATTAAAATGCATTTCATTGAAGCAGTGTATGACTAGGGAGTTTGAATCTCACTACTATATTTAGTGCAAGTAAAGCCTGATCCATAGCACATTAACCTTCTACTGTGTTTATTTATCTGTGTTATAGGTCTTTCCTTGCTTGACCAATTCACAGCTGGGGAAAGAAAAAGAAAGTTGGAGATGAGAAAGAGCAAATAAACATTGTTTCTGTCTGGCTTGCACTGGATAAATTCCTTGTTAAATAATCAAATCTTGTGATCTTGATCCTCTGATAATTATTTATGAGTGTGATTTGTTGACATTAATTATTTGAACATTGCTGTTTGAAATGCTGGCTGAGGCTGCTGCTTGGTAAGCCAGAGTTATCAGAATTCAAGATCATAAGCTGTGCTCCCAAATATATTCCCAAGTTTGCTGAAACAAAAGGGTCTTACTTGATTCATGTCTCCATATTTTATATATGGTTCTGTATTGGATTTGTGTGGCATAGTTCTGCTTGCAGGGAGGGGCTCTATGAGTAGCCTCTCTGGGAAGCTGCTAGAAGCCTTCCCCATGCCCCACAGAGCCAATGCCAACAAGCTTTAAGATGGACCTGGCTCTGGTCAAGGCTGAGCCAATCAATCTCTGTGGTAACATATTTAAGAAGAAAACAAAAAATATTGTGCAGAAGTTATTGTAGCCAGAGAACAGAGGAGTGAGAATACGTGAGAGAAACAGCCCCACAAACACCAAGACCAATGGAGAAGGAGGGGGAGGTCGTGCTCCAGGTGCAGGAGGAGATACCCCCTGCAGTCTATGGTGAAGGCCATGGTGAGGTCCCCCTGTAGCCTATGGAGGTCCGTGGTGGAGCAGAGACCCACCTACAGCCACTGGAGGAGCCCTACACTGGAGCATGTGGATGCCCAAAAGACAGCTATGACTGCACAGGAATTCCATGCTGGAGCAGACTCCTGGCAGGATCTGTGGACCCACAGGGACAGGAGCCCACACTAAAGCAGATTTTCTGGCAGGGCTTGTGACCCCTTGGGGGACCCACACTGGAGCAGGCTGGTCTTGAAATACTGCACCCCTTGGAAGGGACCCACTGTGGAGCAGTTTGTTCAGAAATGTAGCCTGCGGGAAGAACTCGTGTTCTAGAAGTTCATGGAATGACTGTCTCCCATAGGAGGGACCCTATGCTGAAGCAGGGAAAGGACTCCTCTCCCTGAGCAGCAGCAGAAACAACATATGATGAACTGACCATAATCCCCATTCCCTGTCAACCTATACCACTGGCAGGGAGGAGGTAGAGCCTGGGAAGGAGGGAGGGGTGGGGAAAGGTGTTTTTAAGACTTTTTTAGTTATTATCCTACTCTGATTTTGACTGGAAATAAAATCAATTAATTTCCCTAAGCTGAATCAGCTTTGCTCATGACAGTAATCAGTGAGCAATCTCTCTCTCTTTATTTCAAGTCATCAACCTTTTGCTGTATTTTCCTTCCTCTGTCTAGTTGAGAAAGGGAGTGATACAACAGCTTTGGTGAGCACCTGGCATCAAGCCAGCGTCAAATCACCACAACTTCTCTCTGAGTATGTACTGAAAAAGCAAAAGGCCTCTGAAGACTATTAAGGGATGTGGTGGAACTGGAAGGCAACTGATCACTTGTTATAAGACTTAAAGACCTTTGTTTTTTTTTGTGAGAACTGAAGTAGAAACTGAGGAGCCTGGAGAATCACAAGCAGGGAGTTAAATTTAGGATGCTGCAACATTCATTTCATTAGAGTTTCTCCTACACTATTCTGAAGTGTAGCTGTGAATTGTTAGACAGTTTTGATGTTCCTCTCATGAGATGGTTTAATTTCACTGGTGGATAAAACTTATCTGTCTCTGTGAAACTTTTGTGCATTTCATCAAGAAGCACTTGGCATTCTGATCAATGCCACAGGACAAAAAGTTGGATCTTTTAGCTTATTTTTGACAATGTGGAAGATGTAACATGCCCACTTCAAGTGAGTCAAAGGTCTATGTCTTTTGTCTTTGGTAAGATTAAACCCAAAATTACACTGAATATGAAACAAAGACTTGAACCTGGGTGTCCTGTTTTCCAGATAGGTGCACATTCACCAAACTGTTCTCCTTGTTTTGAGGATAGTTCCCATTCCAGATCACAGAATCCCAGAATGGGCAAGGTTGGAAGGGACCACAGTGGGCCATCTGGTCCAAGCTCTCTGCTCAAGCAGGGTCATCCTAGAGCACATGGCACAGGATTTCATCCAATTGGTTTTTGAATATGTCCTGTGAGGGAGCCCCCATAATCTCTCTGGACAGCCTGTTCCAGTGCATGGTCACCCACACAGTAAAGAAGTTCTTCCTCATGTTCAGGTGGCACCTTCGGTGCACCAGTTTTTGCCCATTCCCTCTTGTCCTATTGCTTGGCACCACCAAGAAGAGCCTGGATCCATTCTCCTGGCACTATCCCCCTTCAGACATTGACGAGGTTCCCCACTCAGTCATGTCTTCTTGAGTCTGAACAGGCACAGCTCCCTCAGCCTTTCCTTGTAAGAGAAATGCTTCAATCCCCTCATCATCTTCACAGCCCTCTGCTTCCAGAGCTTCATATCTCCCTTGTACTGGGGATCCCAGAACTGGGCACAACATTCCATATGCAGCCTCACCAGGTCTGAAGAGAGGGACAGAATCACCTTCCTCAACCTGTGGCAAAGCTCTTCCTGATGCACCCCAGGATACCATCTGCCTTCTTGGCCACAAGGGCACACTGCTGTCCAACAGGATCTCCAGGTCCTTCTCTGAAGAGATGCTTTTCAGTGGGCCAGCTAGTGATTTTATGATGGCACTGTCTATTTTTTGGTACTTGTCTCAAGATCCCTTGAGATCACAGAAAAAAGCAACAGGCTTGGTTTTTCTGATGTATTTTAGATTTCTACCTTGAGCAAGATGAATTGTGTCCTAGAATTGTCTGCTTCTTTGTTTTGGCCATAATGGTACCTTGGAGATAGTTCTTAAGATGTAAATGTCCAGATGAATCCAGCTCTGGATGTCTTTTCAGTCCTAGACACAAGAATAATGCAAACCCACTGCTGAAAGACACCTGAGCTGAACAGAGCTGTGGGCCTGAGTTGTGGACATACCAAATGGATTTCAATAATGTTCTCATCTGGAGACTGGCCTAGCTTTTATGAAATATATTAATTCTATGTATATGGGAACATTTCTGGAAATGTTTATATCTGCAATGAAAATCTATTTTCCTAGAAAGTAAATCCATTTCAATAGGACAAAACTCAGTAAAATATGCAAGGCACCCTCCTCACCCCACCAACCTTTAAGATGCAATTTAATCCACTTTTTGAAGAGCTTCTACTTTTTTCTAAGAAAAAAGACTTTGTTTTTGCTAACAAATACAGTAAATTGATCCTCATGATACTCACAGGCCTTGGGTCAGCAACAAGTTGGGCACAATGTACAAATGGATATAGTCAGTTGCTCCTAGCTCTCCTTGGACAGAATTCTCAAGGCTGCCTTTGAGTTTCTGTCATGCCTTGTCATTTCCCTTCATGACAAGTGGTAGCCTCCCTTAATGACCAGACCTACTGAGATTACAGTGAACATGTTTCTCACTGCCTTTTGCCAAGACCTTATCAGCAGGGCAAAGAATAAAAATCAGAGAAATAAAGGGAACTGGATGTCTACAAATCTTTAGTGTCTCATGCTGCCAATCCCTTTAACCTTCACAAACTGGAATTACTTAAAGGATTAAAAACAGGCTAGTGAATGCTCTTCTGTTGCTCTGTATACTAATCATTTTATTGCCATGATAGCTATGTTTCCCATCGGTGCTGTGAGCATGACTGCTGCTTCTCACAAAATACACCACTTTGTTAACCTGCCAGGCTCGCCAGCTATCACTGGGGTTCCAAATGTAAATCAGTGGGAACATCTGAAATAGCAAACTTTTTGGGTTTGTGGACATAATTTCTTATCACTGGAATTCCTTCCTGAAAAGGCCTGAGTATGGTGGTCCAGCGGGGCTGTTAAATTTTTTTGTGAGAAAATTATATTGCTTACACTCTTCCCCTCTTATTACTCTTGCTGCAGAGTTTCTGGGGAAGTTGATCCTCTCTGGAGCTGAGAGGAGAAGGGATCTGGTTATGTGACGTCATCTTGCTCTTCTTTGACTTCCACTGGAACAAATGGGCAGTTCTTTGCTGTTCTATATGTGCTCTTGTTTGTTATCTACACAGCTGCATGCAGTCACAGAAATCAAAAGCAGGCTTGTAATAGCTTCAGTGTTGTGCAAACAAACAGCTAGTAAGTTTTCTCTGCTTGGAAAAGTTGAGAGCATTTTGAGCCATAGTTAGATGCAGGAAACAGATGTGGGACCCTTTGTGTGTGTATAAACTAACAATGTTGCATGCACTTACAAAAGAAAAGAAAGTCTTTTAAATTCTTGTATTTATGTCTCTGCAGAGCTGGAAGTGTCCCAATCGAAACAGGGGGTTCCCTGTGTTGTAAACTGCAAATACAAACAGAAATAGGCTGTTCCTGATCCAAACAGCTCCCAGTCTGCAAAGTCAAAGCAAACACAAAGTAGGTAAAGGAAAAGAAGGTGATGTCAGAAGTAAGATGGCTTTTCCACTGAAACACATCTGACTAAGATTTTGCAAAACAGCCCAGGCCTCACTTCTAAACAAGTCTTTGATCAGTAGCCAATTATGGTGGTCAATAATTTCCTTCAGAAATGAAGACTGAGCATAAGAATCTGTCCTTTTCTCTGTTGCTGTGTGCTTCAAACTGTCACCTATTCATCCTTCCTACTTTTTCTGTCTTCTTTATATCTGTTTTCCCCTGTGGAAGAAACAGGTATGTTTTCCCATTACTGCTGCTGATGTACTTTGGAAATAAAATCCACAGAACTCAGCAAAACCAAAATATTATAGAACAACAGTAGATTTATTGAATAATGAGTTGGTGGTTCTGTATATGTTCTTTATCCTGGCACTCATCAGATATTTAATCTCTACCACAGACACGTAGAGGTTACCTCTGGCACAGCTCAAGTGAAGTACCAGATCTTGAGAGATAAGGAGGTCTGGGAGACTTGATAATTCACAGAAAAGCCACTGGTCACATTGTCAAAGACAATGAAGTGATTTTTGATAGAAAGGCTCATATCCCAAGCAGCTTAGACTGTTTTATTTAAGTTCTTTAAAAAATGTTCCCCCAGCTCACTACAAGCACAGTAAGCAATTATAGTATTCCCAAGTGCTCCTGAATCTCAGTGTTCCTGAATAATGAATTGTTTACTTTACAGTTAAATGGAATTTAAGACCACATATTCTAGTGATCTAAAGTCAGTTTGTTTTAACACATCAGGAGTTTTTGTTAATGGGTTTTCTAGTTTTTAAGGAAAATCGTGGATTTCAAAACAGTACATTTGGATTGGAAAAATTGATTTTGCCATCTGAAAATTTTGAGTGATCTTATTTCAACTGAAAATTTTAGAGGAAAGTTTGTCAAATAGATGTCTTATGAAATAGTCTAGTCTGTGTGAAAGGCTAGCATTTCAGTGCTTACTTCAGAAATAAAAATCCTAAGTGTAGGAAATTTTTGGTTTTTGAATTCCATTTTTAAAACAGTTATCATTTATGTGTTTCTTATGTCAGTGGTTTTAACTCTGTGTTACTAAACCATGTAGCACAACCAGCATTTAGCAACACTTCCACTGATTTCACATATCGAGAATATCAATGTATTGAAAAATCTTTCTTTGATTACTTTATTTGTTGCTGAATCTAGCTGACTTCAGTGATAGAAATACTCGTTCTGGATTCCACCAGTCATGAAAAGTTCACTGTCTTTTTGTCTACCTTTTTGTGTAAGTATACCAAAAAAATACCTAGAATAAAAGACTTATCCATGAGGATTAGAGAAATATCTTTTATTTATTCTACTGGCATTAGCCTATTGCTCTGTAAAGAAAAGAGTTTCCATTTTTATCTGGAACAGGAATACACTGTATGTGACAACATGCTGTGCTTCTGCAAGATACTGAACCCTCGTAATGTGAGTGTATTAACCCAGGCTACACTTAAACAATGTTCTGTTAACAAGACACTAACAAGGAATAACAGTTTTATGAGCTATCCTGCCCCAGCTGATTACATATAGCAGCTTTGGCACAGATAATGACATAGATTGTTGAGTGGGAGTTTACATTTCCATTAAAGGTTTAAGAGGGTTCACTAATCCAAGTTGATCTTTCTTTGAAAATATCTGAATTATACAACAAACACAGAATAAAAATCACTTATTAATAACTGTCCTGAAAAATTAAAAGAAAACTGTGAAATGATAATAGTACAGCTGGATGTAAAGAAGCCATTCAGATGCAATTTGCTGAATGATGTAGTTAGGACAATTTTCTTTAAAGTTTCTTGACAATCTACATTTTCCCCAGAGAGTCTCAGTTCCTGGAGTCACAGGATTAGGCAAACTTCACAGCCATCATAGATAAAATTTCCAGTCCTTGAGTTTAGAGACTAGGGAAGTTGGAGACTATAAACTGGAATATGTCAAGAAGCAGAAGGCAAAATAAAAGACTCAAGCATATTTTATTTACAACCTAATATATAGCATTTCATAAATTTCAAAATAATATGCAATATTATTTTTAAAATTTCATCAGGGCTCTTGCAGCTGTCACAAGTCTGGAGTGGCAGGTGGTATTTTAGAGCCTGGAAGAAAGCAGAGTACAACAGACTTGTTTAAAATAGACATGGTGAGTCTCTAGCAAGATATGCTGGCTATATGTCCCTGTATACATTACTAGCATTTTGCTGCAAAGCAGAGGATTCAGTTAAATGGTGCTCTAGCTCTTTGAGGAGAATATAGAATTGATTACTCAAACCATTATGCCCTGAGATACTCATGCTGAATTCCCTTTGTGCGGAATGCATATTTAAAGCCCTGAGCACATGGGAATTTTGAGGTTAAATTGCCATAAATATTTATGGATACAAGTAATAAAAGTAGCCTTTCAGATCTTAGATTTCATTCAGGTGATGACTCCAAACGGATATTGCATTTGAAAGCTGGAATTTGATAAAAGCGTATTTTCTCCCATCTTTTACCTCTCTTGTCTCTATTGATTTTGAGCTGTTTGCTGTAGGGGCTGTCTTTTATTAAATAACTCTACATTGCCTAGCACAATAGAGCCCTGACTTTTTTTCTGGAGTCTCTAAACACCATTGCAATGCAAATAAATGAGTTCAACATCATTCATTTCTACAGTGAGGATGGCTAGTTCCTTTCACTACAGGAATGACTGAAGGATGTTTACATCAACTAAACAGACATTGGAGTTCCTCTTGGTCTAAAATCTGCATGTGCATATATGTGTGTGTTGGAACAGGATTTGTGATAGCACAAGATAATTTTCCTTGGATGAGGAAAGATGGGAACTGGATGGTCAAATGAATGCACCCGGAGTGCAGACGTTCAGTCAGTAAGGATATCTTGGCTTGGGGTCAGACATGTGAAATGGTCTCATAATTCAGTGATACCTGGAATGCTGTTCCATTGACTTGCAATTCTATATGAAAGATTGCTGACTGGTAAATTCAGAGCTGTCTTTGACTCATACAGACTCCTCAGGTGTATGACTTGGACCTTCCCGAGAGAGCTCAATAGGTTTGTGATATTTATAAAGCAGAATTCATACATTTGTCCCCAAAACATATTCTTTCTCCTCCTCAGTTATTACCTGAACTGCCTGGTATAAAATAATCTAAATCATCCTACTGAAAGAACTATAGATTTCATCAGTAGATTTTGCATGTCTACCAGAGGTTCTTCTGATGTTAGAATTAACTTACTACTGTATGCACGTAATAGTTTCTTTTCATATTTGTAATGTGCCATTGAGCTATGGTGTTAAGTGGTGGAAAAAATCCAGTACACTATTGCTTAAGTAAAAGATAATAGAGTTTGGTAAGTGACAATAAGGAACGGCATTTTTTATATTTTTTTTCCTGCAGTGATTCTTTGTCACTTATCTGCCTTTCCTTAAATGGCTAGGAGCAAGTGAGAAATCACTGACTGAAGGTCTATTGCAAGATGTGGGCTGGGGAGACATGGCTTGAGGTTCCCATTATTAAGAAATATATTTTTTTTAATTCCAAAACTCTTACAATTTATTTGGTCCACTTGAGCAATTTGCTCCCATCTGAATTAAACAGTTTGTTTAGTCCCAGTGAGAGAGAAGGAGTAAAGTATGAATTCATGACAGAATGCATGCAACAGACAGCAAGGTCTGGTCAGAGCAGACTGGTCCAAGCTCTGGTTAGGCTATGACACTGGCTTAGCTGATCATACCACATAACTGCTCTCTTCTGTTTTTCCCACAGAAGATGAAAATAGTAAACTACTTAAATGAGCACAATCCATCAACTCTACAAGGGAGTGCAAATTTCCCCAAAATCTGGGGATGCATTAAGACACAGAACTGTCAACTAAAACTGTTAATTCCATCATCTTAGAAGGAACTTTATAGACACACAGAAAGTTAAGCTGAAAAAGATAACAAAAGATTCTCTAGTTTGTCTTGGTTTCCTGAGGATGAATTAATATCTATTTAAACTATTCATGGCAGGTATTTGTCTAGATCATCCTTAAAGTGTTTGAGGATACAGACATTGTTTCTCCTTATGCATTTTGTTTAGGATCTTGCTTAGATTTTATATTTTAGAATTTTTCCTAATACTGAGACTTAACCCATCCTTACTGCAATTTAATTCTGTTTCTTCTTCTTATACTGTGCACAATTGCCAGAAGTAATTTATGTTGTGTGTTACCATGTATGGAGATTTCAATTGATAAAATAAAACACCATTTTGCAATACCAAGTGGAGGCACATGGGTACTCAGGAATGATTTATTATAGGCTACCTCTTTAATTGCAATCTTCCTTATGAAAAAAAGTTATATATGAAAAGACATATTTTAAGGCCAGTGCAAGGGCTGCTGAAATCAGTGGAGATGTTTTACATTGACTTTCCTTTTGCTTTGGAGCTGAAAAATGAATCAATTTTCAAAGTAAGAAGTGATTTAATCCCCTCTCCTGGCATGAGAGTGTACTTGTACCATTTTACTTAACAATTATGTCAGATGTTTTCTAGTTGTTTTTTAAAAATGGAATTGGCCTTCTTTTTCTTCAAAGGGAGAAGAAAGTTTTCTATTGATTTAAACCAAAATCAATACTTTACTTTGCCATTAATTCCCTTGAAATCAATAGGTCATTTGTGAATTAAAATGTTATTTGTCATGAAAGTGTAGGCCTAGATGTACATAGTGGGCTTACTTTTCTTGGTCCTGGGTTCCATGTAAGTTTAACATCACTGAGCTTTTTCTTGATCTGCAGTGTGCAAGAAAGCAATGATCTGTTGCACTCCTTCTCATCCTTGTCCTTGAGAATCCCAGGTACTGGGTACACATTACAGGGAACAAATGCAAAGGCCACATAGACAGGGATACTTTTTCTGACCATACAAACTTGAAATAAAACAGTAATCTGTGGCTCAAACAACATTTTTACACTTATCCACTTGTGGGAAGGATGTGTGTAGTCAATTGATATGTATCTTTTTCTCTCACAGCTGGTGTTTCAAAATCAAAGAGCAGGACTCAAAATGAACATGAACAATTAGCAGTACCATTTGATGTACTGGTGTTTTCTGTTCCCCCCAGCAGAGATGCAAGGCATGCAAAGAGGTCCTGCCAACTGAGGTGATCTCAGCACAACTTGGACAAGCTCCGTTTCAGGTGAGTGTTGTTGGTACTGTCATGACTGATCTCATTGGCCAAAGGCCACGGCAATGTCCATTCCCATCAGCCTGTGCACAGGAAACGCATTCAGCGGACTACCTCCAAAATGTCCATGCCAGGGACAAGGTGTGTACAGCTTATTTCATGCTGTGCTTCATGATTCTTTCCATGAAAATCTGTTCCTCAGTCTTCTGCCACACAAAGTAGCTGATCTTATTCTCTGATGTGTTCTTGACTAAAAATGATATGCCCCTGTAGCTATGTGAGTGTATGAGATGAGCAAGCATCTCATAACCCCAAAGTGAACCTCCTGTGACATTGAAGAGGAAGGGTGAGCATTTAGAAACTCAGAATTAAATTATTTTTCATTGACTGTGTTAAACATCCTTGGAAACATCCTTGCATCCACGAGAGGATATATGATCTCTTGGGGAGAAGTCACAGGTCTTTCATGGTCTATCTTCATCCTTCCCTAGCACATGAACAAAGAAAGTTAACTTCTTACCTGAAATTATCAGAATGTCTACATAAAATTGCCAATGGCAGAGCCAATTATCCACTTGAAGAAACTCAACTGAAAAAATAAAGGTTGACAAATCAGAATATGGCAACAAAATGACTTTCAGTCAGATGTGCTGGAGTAACAAAACTACGTAGACACTGGTCCTTGAATCCATCTTACAAAAATGGCCGTCTTTCAGGACCATGTTGCTCCTTGATGGCTCCACTTCTGTAAGGAAGGGTAATTTAAAAAGATACCACTGTATCTGCAGGATCCAGAGAGCAGCCTTTATCAGTCTGGAGGGTCTGCTCAACTGAATGCATTTTGTCCTTTGACTCTGCGCTGAGACCTCTTTTCTAAAAATTTGTAATCATCTGCCAAAAGCTATGAGATGATGACAAGAAACATACGGATTGTCATCTTGAGTAAAGCCTGGAAAGAGGAATTTACACAACCACACAAGGGTATGAGCAATGAGGTGACACAGATGAAGATTCACAGGTGAAATCTGCTCTTCTGGCACCTTTCCACCACCACTAATTTATCCTTACTGTGAACTCTAAAACAGTAACAATGCATGATGTCTGGACGGTGCCAAGGAATGCTAGCAGCTTGAAGGAACTGCCAATTTCAATGGTTTTTTGTAGTCATGTTAAAGTTAGGACGTCCTTTGACTGTCTGCCTCATATACACCCTTGTCATGTGTTCTCTTTGTAATGTGTAGGTTAAAGATCTTGGGAATTGCAAAGGTTGCCCTCAGATTGTCTTGAAATAAATGATTTTACTGATACTGAGCCTGCTTGTCTGGTAGCGTCTTAGCAAAATTTGTATTTCCTTCCTGTGAGAGCCACTGCTGCTACTGCACTGCTTCCCCTCAGCTTCCGATCTCCCTTCTTGCACCTCAAAATGTTAACAGTTGTTGTTCTGGAGCTGCTTAGCAATAGTGCTACAAAAGCCTTGAATTAGTTTCCAATATATTGGATCAAGGAGAAAGAAAACAAAGGAACAAGTGGAATATTTGTTCAGGATCAGTGAACAACCACTGACTCTTCCTAGGCATTTAGGTCCAGATTCCCAAAAGGATTTAGCACTAACCTCCATTAAAATCAATTTAGATTACCTACTTTTTTAAAAATTCAGACTTTAGAAAGTAAGCACTTCACAGCAGTAATCAATGTTGTCAGAATAACCTTAAATAGGGTTGCTGCAGGAGGATGAAGAGGATTATAACTACAGTTATTGTTTGCGCTGTTACAGCAAAACTATTAGTAAAGACATTTCTGTCACTGACAGAGTGACAGGACTCTCTCTCGATTTTTTTAATTTCGTATCAGTTCCAAGAAAGTCAAAACACATAGATCTGTGATGGATAATTTTTCAGAGACATGAAAGGAGAGGGAGAAATAGAAGGGTGGATGTAATCAAAATATTAGAGAAGTAAAACAGCCCTATTTGTTAGAAGGCTAAGTATCTACAACCGTGTAAACACAAGATGTTTCTGTTAAGATGCCACACTTGCAGTGACACTGATTTTCTAGGATTCAAATTATGTTAAACACTTGGTATTTCCTTCATTCAGCTCCTGAAGTTTAAAAATTACCACTGTTGTTTTTGGGAAAAGGCTAGGGTAGAATTCCCAGAGCTGCTGTGTTGTTCTTCTGCATACGGAAGCACTGAATAAAAGAAAAATTGAGGGAAAAGTCATGTGTAAACACAAAAATGTTGATAAAGCCTAGGTCATATTTCCATTGCTCTAAGTTTGTACTAGGAATGTATATATGCCTGAAAAAGTATTTGTCTGACATTAAATTCAGTATTATTACCCTAAACTCTGGGAATTGAAGGGTCCTTTCTACTCTTCTGTCCTCAGAGGAAGGAGACTTATGTTTTCTTCTCAGTTCTGATATACTCTGAGTGCTAACTCTACTCCAAGAGCTGGACTGGATCTGAAAGACAGAGAATATCTCCTCTTCTCTTCCAGAGATAAAGAGCTCACAAGATAAGAGGAGACAGCAGAATACGTTCATCTTGTCAAGCGACACTTTAACTGGAGTACAACTTCTTAACTGCTGTGTTTGTACAAATTTAGCATATAGAGTGATACTGGCAGGCAATCCTGGAAATTTTCTGAGCTCTAGCATGTACAGCACATCTTTCTCCTCTCAACATGTTCTTGTGCAATCTCTCTGCAGTAAGAAGCAGATCAAATTTATTTCAACAGCATGGCTTGAGTCTTTAATTTAATACACTGATGGCAAGGGGTGACAGAAGTCATTGTCAGTCAGTTTTTGCTCATGCAAACCAATGAGGGCACCACTCTGCAAAAGATCATGGTATTCTTGTCAGAGACATCTGAAGAAAGGGCATGGTGGGGATGGACCTGTGGCATGGAGCTTTGGCTACTTGCACAGGTCAAATCTACTGGAATTGCTCTGAGTATATTGACACAGATTTGGTTTTCTTCATACTGTTGATATCCTAATTCATTTATAGTCTGCATCATTAAAGTCATAATGATCACCTTGCAGTATTTTATGTCTTCCTCTTTACCAGCCTAGACAACAACACATGCAAATGAAATATAATGGCATAATATTTCAGACAAAACTTCAGATGAGAGTCAGTGAATACATGCAACCTATTACCACTGCATAAGCTTTTATTCCCTCAGGCAATTCTATAAATATCAGCCTATTTATTTCTCATTTAGCCCAATGTCACTGAAAGTGAATCAGACCCTTAATATTGTTTCATATATTTATTTATGCTGACCACTACAGTTATCATTCTCACTTTCACAGAAAGACAGGATCTTTCTTACTGCTGGAGCTGTAACATGAGGAGGGCTGAGTCAGGAGGACTGTACTAGCCTACTTCCTGAGAAAGACCTTATGACACTTGTAAATCTTGAGCTTCTCTGTAAAATACTGGACGGTAGATTAACACATAATTAAGGTATGTAGTCTGCATAGTATGTTGATAAAAGTCACTTTGCACAATGGTTTAGAAGAGGAAAAAGACATTTGAATGATATCAGAGCAGTTAATTTTTTGTTAACAAATGTGTAATGCGGACAACGCAGCAAACCTACACAGCAGCCACAAACAACATGCTAAAGAGAAACAGGTCCCTAAATGCTTGTGGTTGAAAGCTATAAGGGTCCTGTGTGGCGTGAGAAAAGATTGCTGTTTCTTTTTCAGATCTAATTGAAAAAAAGCAAAAGCTCTCGGATCAGATTCTCACAGCATAGATTACAACAACCCGAACTACCTGTTTACATGACAGAGAACGTGTTTTCTCCCTAATGGCTTCAGTCTTTGCTTGGCACATCCTTTTATAAGAGGCAGAGAGAGCTGTATTTTGACAGCTGTTCTTTGACAGCTCCGGCCTGCTAAGAATTTCAGAAGGTGAAGTGTTGCTGAAGAAATAACATGCTAAATCTAATGTTCTGCAGCCCTTAAAAGGGTTCAAAAAGCAAGTGTTTTATAAGGAAAGGGCTACAGACCTTGAGATAGGCCTGAAAGATGACTATAACGTCAGAGGCTGCTGTTTCTGAGGACTGGTTTTGTTAGAGATGTGCAGAAACATAGAGCTTAAATAATCTGGGTGATACAGAGAAAGAAGATAGAGGAAGGTTTACAAGACACACCAGACTTTGAGCTGGTTTCAAGCAGAAACTCGGTAAATTATTGTATACTACACACACAGAGAGGTGCACACACTCGGAATATTGATATCTCTGCCTATAGCCTATACCTTATATATCTATAGCCACTTCTGCCATATATCCTCTGTATAATCACCCTCCCAGTCAATACCCTACTTTCTCACTATCTCTCTAAAAAGAAATTAAATATCTGTTAGTCTTTTCTTTATTTATTCACACATACAGCATCTCCCATGCCTTAAACTCATTGATTCAAAATATAGTTCCCTTCCGATTCTGTATTGAAATGGTTCCTCAAATGTTTGCAGTATTTTACTTAATAACAAAATATATTGACATGACAGGAGGTTTTATTTCTTAAAAGCAATCTGAAGAGAAAAGATGCTCCCTTTCTAAGCAAATGAACAGTATTTCTTCAATGACGAGTCTAAAAGAAAGCAAAAATGAAAGAGGTAGACCAGGTCTGCTGGTGTAAGGATTGTTCCCACTGAAGAAGTCCTACAGTTTTCCCCCTTTCATCTGCCTCCTTCTACAGCACAATTTATGAGACACTTTGGCTATAGCTGAGATTTCAGGGAAGTGTGCCATTTTACAGTTAGCTCATTTATTCAGAACAATATCATGGTATTTTGTTCAGCTTTAATAAAATACAATTATTACGCTGCCTCTCCTTGTGATTAATTCAGACAATGTTTACAGACAAGACATTCTGCAGGTAGCTCGTAGTATTGCTGTCCAATGAATTAAACCATGTTCTTCTGCCACTTGTAATTACAGATCCATATCTTCTTTCTCTCTCTTTTTCCTCTAGCTTGTCTGTATAACCCCAAACAGATTTTAAACATGTTTCCTAACGGGCTGGTGTTGTCTATGCGTGAAGAAAAACTGTCTCCAGCATGAGTTCAGCTCTGCTATGAACTCAATTCAAGAAGCTTATTTGCAGTGAATAGCAATTACAACATTATTGAATCTATGAATGCATGAACAATGGAACACTTTATACTAGAAGATGGCATTCCTTGTATTAAATGCATTTTAAGTATAGCCCTTTATATAGCTCTGCCTCCCACAACCAGCTGAGCTTATTGATGGTGATAACTGTTCACAACAGACTATTTTACCCAGACTCATTTGGGTAGTGGCAGAAAATACAGGTAAGAACAGACTATGAGTAAAGGCTTTCTCCAAAGAGTCAGTCAGAAAACCACTCTCTCTGAAAGAGAGTTGATGTAAGACTTGCTAGGTGAAATTACCTAGCTGTGAGAAGTTAGACAAGAAGGTTAAAAATGGTATTTTCTTGCCTTTAAATGCAACAAATTGCAGTAATAAATAAATAAATAAATAAATATAGCCATTGAAAAGGTGGGCTTGTACTTGGTATTCTGCAGTGCTGTACCACTCTCACTTGGTCTCTTTTCCTTTTCTAAATACCATTTAGGAATCCCACGCTCAGGACTGACACAGCTGGGTTTTTCAGGTGAACAGACTCAAATCAGAAAAAATAAAAAAGTAAAAAGGAAAAAAAGGCAGATTTTGTCACCAGCAAGTTCAACTACTTTTAAATATTCCACTGATGCACAGCAAAAGAAAATAGCCCTGCCATTTCATCACAATAAGCCAGTTTTCCAGTGTTCTTCAGACTCCTGCTGCAAAATATGAGATCAAGAGCACTTGTCAGTTCTTGCCTTAAAGTACACTTTAGAGGGATGTGCAAAGGAAGGGTGAGTGAGCTCTTCTTGTGCCCTGAGCAGGTCAGGCAGAGGCCAACTACCATGAAAAAAACCAACATTCATGCTGCCAAGACACTTGTCCTTGAGCTTGTAAGATCAACTGTTGAAGAGGGCACTGTAGTTGAAATTCAGGAAATATCTTAATACAGCTTTTATGGCCTTTGGCTGAAACTGGCTAACACCCAGCATACTCAAATCTGGGAAAAGGAAAATTTCTCTACTTTTAATCAGCTGTCTTGCTGTGCTCTGGGTAACACTGCAGTCATTATGCTCATTAATGTGATTATGGCAATATTTTTCATCTTTGTCTCATCAGGGTTTTTTGCTTCTGTGTTTAAGGTTGCCTGCTTCATTTTATTTTGTCTTAGATTTCACAAGTATTGCTCTTTTTGCAGTGTGTTGTTTTGCTTTTTACACACTGGCATTTCTGTTCTAAAATGCTACCACAATTATGTCTTGTGGGAATTGTGGTTAAAATGTCCCATCCACCCATCCCATTCTTTGGCTCTGCTTTCTCTTTAGCAAGCATCTCCAACCATCAGCTGCAAGATTGTCTTCTTATGAGGAGGGAAGGTGCATAACGTACAGTATCAGAAGAGTATTTTGTGACTAGTAGACAAATTCAAGTTCTTCCTGTTACCTGAATCCCATTTATCTCTAAAAAAGAAGATAATAAAATTGACCTGCTTTTGTAATGTTTTCCTTTTTTTACTTCCTTAAATGTGTGGCACTGTGTAATTAGAATATATGAGGTTTGGAACTGCTGTGTGTTTCCTCTGTTTCCCTCAATATATAGATATAATATTGCAACAGCAGGTTGGGAATAAGGGGAGAAGCAAGCAACTTAAGAAGAATTTGTATCAGATGTAAATGTACCTAGAAATATTAAATTTTATATATGCATTTTACATTTGAATTGAGGAGAAAACTCCAGGAAATATGCCAGCAAAATTCCTTCAAATCAAACTTGCTCAAGGACACCTTAGAGCATCAATTACTTTCACCATTACTATTTCTTTTTAAACACACCAAAATTATTTTCCTAGAGTGGTGCCTTGTCCTGTGATCACCTAGAGGAGGAGATATAGCCCAGCACAGCCTGAAATCTGGTTTATAACCTCACTCTCCTTGTAATTCAGGGCGAGGACAAACCTGATCAACTGTAATTTTTTTATTATTATTTTCGGCCCTCTCAGGAATGCAATTTCTGTTGAGCTAGCGACCTACAGTCAAGTACAAGTAAACATGATGGTTGTGGACTTTTATTTCACAGTTAAGCCTTTATTACCAAAGGCACAAGTCTGAATGCATTGCATGCATTAAACACAAGCCAATTCCTTGAGCAGAGGTTTGACTGCTGCTGGTGAGAACCGGGGGCTGTGAGCTTGGACTTCTGGTTTTTTATTTTCAGATGAACTGCTATGTGACCCTGGGCAGCTTTAGTTCAGAGTATCTCAGTTTCCCCAGCTGTGAAATGATGATAAGAATTAGGCATTATGAGTTGAGGGACAGATTCTGACAACTTTATTGAGAACAGAGTAATGCAATCGATTTCAGTCTGAGGAAAGGGTAACAGCATCTGGCCATTAGTGTTTATAAAGCAACTAGACTCTTGGCTGATGGATTAGATTAGATTTCAGTGCTGAGATGTTACCATGAAGGGTTCTTCAACACATTTAAAACAGATTAGATAAAGAAAGTGTTTTGAGAGGCTTGGATAAACAAGATGCAGAAAATCCTGATGATAGTGGGAAGAACAGTTCCAAGGACGAATAATAAACAGGAAGAAAGGCCTGCTAGAACAAGACAGAAAGCATGGTGTTAGTGTATTTTTCATTCCTTTGATGTTTGAAGTGGAAAAAAAATAAAAGGGGAAGACATAGTCCAGGTAAAATAGAAACATGGTTTGGGGTTTTTTTCTTTAACTCAATAGGATGCTAAAAAAAATACCTTTTTTTTTAACTCTTTTGGATCTACTTAGCCTTTTTATTTAATCTTTCTTTATTTCTTAGAGTGTTTTCTGATTTTTAAAACTAGCCCTATGAAATGAAAACTTGAGAAATTTCTCTTCACAAATAAAAAAATATTTTGGCATTTGTTAAAATTGATGGCATCCAAACTGAATTTTTTATGATTTTCTTTTAAAATCTTAGTTGGATTCATGCTGAATTTACTATTTTATTCTTTGTGGAGAAAGAAAAAATGCCCTTTTCTGTTGAAGAAGCTCTCCCCAAGGTCACGGATCCCCTGTGAACATCCATCTGCTGCCAAGTTCTAGGTTATATGTTCTCCAAACAGTTTTACAGGTTGCGACTCAGGGGCAGGGGGGAAAGAAAAGTGTAGACAACAGTCCATCTTATTGAGAGAAGTCAAAACTGATGCAGTTTTCCATTCACTCACTGGGTAGCTCAGGGAGCTGACAGGAGATGTTGGCACAGGTGGAGAAGGTTGGAGCTTTTCTCAGCCAGACTGGACAGAGCAAGTATAGCTTGCTAATTTAAGGTTAAAGTACCTTTAAGCCAGAGCTACTGCTAGGAATGTAATTTTTTCCAAGTCTACACTAGCCAGATCATTCTTTCTGTCTGGATTTTTCTGAGAACACTGAAGTCAATCCCATTCTACTGAAGGATACCTACCGCCTTTCCAAAGACTTCAAGTGACAATCAGTTGTCCCCTTCTCTTGTGTACTCCTCCAGTGTATAACTAAGTTGCTGCTAGGAAATTTTATCCTGTTTCAGAGCCACATTTGATCCTTTACAGTTGCTGGCTCTTCTAATGATTTTCTCCAAATGACTAAGTTCATGGTGAGCATGTTTTCCATGTGATATTAGTTATGTTGAGCTCCTCTACCATGAGACATTGAGGGGTTTGCATTCTTCTCTCTAAAAGGTGGGGAAGAAAGATGAGCAGCAGGTAAAAAAGGACTCCCACCATGCACTTACTGGCCACTGGACCTGCCCTGCCATGGAGAAATGCAGCCTTTTGTGGGGCTTGACCACTATCTGTCCTTTCCTGTGCGAAGTGGGGGTCACAGTAGACAGTTGGTGTTTCATTTATGGGGTGTTTTTTCCCCTCAATAAAACTCCAGTAAGTCCTCCAGGAGCTAGACCTCTAATGAGAAATGTGACTGCTGCCTCAGCAGCTTGTGTCTACTTGCTATTAATTGTAAGTGACCAACAAGCATAAATACAAAGGTATTTGAGCATTGCAACCACTGGGGAAGGTAGTGTCTCCTCTTACCATCAGCTGCTGCTCAGCTGCATGTCTCCCTTCACTTTTTATTCATTTTCTTAAAAATTCAGTGTGAATTCTTCACCTTCAATTGATCAAAACCTCACGAATGGTAGGCTAAGCATTCCACACAGGGAAATGAGTATGTTGTGTGGCAGGTGAGAGATTGATGGCTGTTCAAAAGCTATTAAGATCATGCAAGCCTCAATATTTTTCTAAATCCATCAAAAATATCCTCCTGAAAGGTCTCTGCTGATTTTTCTTGGGTTCAAGGAGAGCTGAACAAAGTTTGCAGGAATTGCAAGAATGGATAAGGATGGAGCTGAGGGAGATAAATTGCTCATGGTGAAATGGGCATCCAAAGATCTAATCCCATGATGACAGAGGCATAAAAGGGATAGAGGCGGTTTGCAAAATAGTGACAAACAGAAATAAGAGCCCAGAACAAGAATGTGTCCCAGAGCTACATGGCATATTACAGATCTCTTGCCAGGCAAGGCTTTGGGAGCTATCATGACACTGGCAGTGAAGAAGGCCCAGGTCTCCTCAGCTGCCTGTGTCCTGGCCCAGGATCCTCAATGGGCGGAAAACCCTAGCTAGCAGATGGAGCTTGTGAGCCATAGTGACATCCTGAAAAAGCAGAGCTCCAGCAGAGCACAGCAATTCCTCTCTCTCTTACCCACACACACCATTACACCAATTCTCTCCAGACCGATTGCCACCAAACAGACTTAGGAGAAAAAAAAAACAAAAAAGAGACCAGTTGAAAGATATATATTAAAAATGACAGCTTAGCACTTTGCATCCCAGAGGCATGACACAAGCCCTTCTTAATCTCCCAGCCACCTCCCTGAGGAAAACAGTGCTAGCTCCAATTCAGAGGTCCAGAAACAGACACAGATAGGGGTGCAGTGATTTTGTTCAAGCTGTGCTCTGAAGATCAGATTGGCCACTGGAAATGAATCTAATTCACAAACTTTCCCCTCAGATTATATAATTTTTCATTTTGTACACAGGAAAAAAAAGCATAATGAAAGGTTTCAACTGAATAAAGGAAGGAGAAAAAATAACTTCAACTATTTCTTTTACTGTCTTTACTGGGAAGAGAACAGGAAGAATGAAAAAAAGTGATATTTTATATATTCAAAACTATTTTACGTTGATATTTGTCATAAATATTTTGAAACTCTACTTGGGTCCTAAAACAGGAGACCTAGAGTCTCCAATTTGTTTGTTTGTGGCTTTGCCATTGCTGTTCATTTTCCACAGAGGCTACTCCAATACCATAATGATAGATGCAAACCCCAATACTCTTGGTCTAGCAATGGATAATAAACATCCCCAGTGCTCATGCTGATCCTTTGAGATACTCCTGTCTGTTTTGTTCTTGGTATCCCTGATTTGCCCTGGTCTTCCACAAAACTGTTTCTTTCCCCCCTAAGGCACATGTCCTACATTCCAAGCACAGGGCTCATCGTTCCTCTCCATGCTGTTCTTTGTGAGAAGGGGGTGGGAAATCATCTCAGATATGCTAGGAAAGGGAAAATCATAGCATAAACATATCGCCACACTGCTTCCTTTGTGTAATCTCCTTGTTCAAATTTCAATCAGTTCAGTGTTCCATTGGCAGGAGGTGAAAGCTGAGTAAACAGGCTCAAAACATCCTGTCTTGGTTTTCTTTGCCATGTAAGGTGATAAAAAACAAACACAGGGCTAATATACAGAAACATTCACATGATGTCTGGCTGCAGAACAACTGTAGGTAGTGAAATTAGTTTAGGCAAGGCTGGGTGAGGGCCAGAATGCAAAAGGATGCATTTTAAAGTGTCTAACAATTCAATTGCATTAAACAGCTCATTGATATCCCATGCCTATTGTTGCAGAGTACCTGCAATGGTTCATTAGTTTTTATCAACAGCCATTATGAAATCATTGCACTGCTTTCATATTTTGCAGGGACATTACTGCTGACCCATGGAAAAACAATAAGGGATCAGAGGAATGATGGTGTGTGTGCGTGTGGCTGTGTGTGTGTGTGTCCTGTAGGCACTGCCTTGGAACTGAGGTGGGAAGAGTGAGAGGTGAGGATGTTGGCTGTGCTGACTGAGGTGAGGAGACATCTCTGTTGGGTCAGATTCCTGAAAGACAAGTGAGAGCTTCAGAGGTGAGGGAAAGGATGATAGATGACTTGTTTGCTGGTCTGTACATGTGAAAAAATGTTATTCTTCACATCTGTCTGTCTTGCAGCTGCCTTGTTCTGGGCAACAGGCATAAGCTGCGGTGACCCACCTTACTCTCTTCTACTGAAGCACTTCAACCCCCCACAGGCTTTCAAGAACCCTTGTTATCCAGTCCTCAAAAGACACCTAAATCTATGCCCCCACTGTTTCACATATTTCAGAGCCTTATTCCAAATATTAAAAGCACAGTTCTTATTACCTGCATTTATATACAACTCTCACACAAAAATGACATTGTTTGTGTTCTATACACAACATGGGTGGTCAGCCAAACAGATGTATAAAAGTTACTTCTTTACTTAAATCTTCTGTCAACAAGAATAAATAGTTCTAAGACTAATCTTTTGAATATTCTTCAGCTGAGTTATTAGTATTTTTAAAACAAGTAACTGCAATTTCTCTTATAAAACAAACCAGTGCTGGTAAGTACAGCTACTGTACATTCACTTTTAATCTGAGACTTGATTTTATCCAGGCCCTGAGGCACAAATGCTAGTAGAAACCTAACTGATAAATCTGGGGCACCCTAAACCCCTTCACACTAGGAGTACAGGCAACGTAGTAGCCTGTCACTCAGAATAAAAATTAACATTGTCCTGATTTTGACATTAGCACCTTTTCCGTAGGCTTGTGTTGATTTATTCCTGGTTGAAAAGATGACCTTGCAACATCTTTCTTTTATAGTTGTCATGAAAAAAAGAAAGAAAGCTACAAACTTTACAGATCACAGAATATTCTGAGTTGGAAGGAATCCACTCTTAAGTAAATAGATCATACTGGGATTGAACCTTCACGCTTGGCATTATTAGTACCATGCTCTAATCAACTGAGCTAATCTCAGATACATGGACCTATACAAATTTGATTCTTAATTTGCAGAATTACTTTTCAGTTTACTGAAGTTACTTGCAACATCTTTTATTTTTCTTTTTTTTTTCTTTTCTTCCTTTTTTAACTAGAAAGGTACATTTCTTTGTTGGAACATTTTGAAAAATGTAACATGAATTTCAAAGGTGGGTGATGGCAATGTTGATAATGACAATAATGAAGTATTTAGAGGGGGTTTTCCCCTCAAATTTAGTATTCAAAATAAAATTCATAAACTGAAATCTGTCTCTGTTTTGTCGTTTTAGGAAGGTCAGAAAACAATATTGTATTAAGTATTTTTCCAAAACGTTATATTTTTCCAAACCAAAAAAAGTTATATGACTATGTTTTACATTGAGTTGAACATCTAGGTCCTAACCAATGCTACTCTATCTACAGATCTGCAAAGAAAGACATAGGTGGAGACAGGAATGATTCAATGTTTGTATATCTTAGGATAAAATTCAACTTACTCTAAGTACCACAATTGCCACATGAATAAGGATTTAAAGGAAAACGGAATCACAGCATCAACCAAAACAAAACTAGGACAAACATGGAGCGCGACAAAATACAGAGCCTTGCTTATTTAGTTACACCTGTGGATATTTCTTTCATTGAAATGCTGAAGAAAACTATTGAACATGTTGGACTCTGTAATAATCTGGTAAAAAATTATTCATTGAGCAGAGTGTTTTTCAAGCTTTGGAAGTAAGTTCTGATCTGATGGTCCATTGTGTTCATTGCAAAATGAAAGACAGTCTGGGGGACAATACAGGCTTTTGTCTCTAATGGAAAATTTAATTTGAGGTTCTTCTTTAGGTAGTGCAGCTGGGGATAATTACACATTTCTGTCACATACTGCAAATGCTCCCTGCTCCATGAGAGGGTAGAAGGCACAAAAACAGTTGCTTGACCACTGTAATGGAATACTAAAATCCAGGGGAAAACAGCCCATGACTCCTGGCTTGACCAGTACATTGTGTACTCTGTTCTGTCCCCTCATGTCTGCTGCTCTGCAGCTTCTGCTAACCATATATAGCTCCCTACCATTGCTTGCACTTCCTTGGTGAAATACCTCGAGCACCGAGCACTCTCCTCCCAGAGGCAGCCCTGCCTCATTCCCAGCACGCAGTCCTCTGCAAATCCATGATGTTCCCAATACAAGATTTACCTTAGTGCTCCACCTCCTTCCTTTTCCAGAGCTTTGCAAAGAGCTTTGTATTTTCACACTGTTGGTTAATAATGTATGAATGTATATATTTACCACTCTAGGTGTTTAACTTAGTGTGTTTGTTTTATGTATAATGAGACACAGCTAAAGTGTTTAAGTTCATGGCTCAGCATCTTGAATAGGTCACTAAAATGTCCACCTTTACTGTGCTGATTTATTAAATGGCTCATGAAAATGGCCTCTTCTAGTCCATTTTCTCCTGTATGGTAATAAAATCTAGGCATACAAATGTCAAAATACACACAGGTATACTAAAATTCAAACATAAAGTTGTCTTGTATGTAGGGTTGAGCATAGGCACAGAAAACTCAATAATCTTACTGAAAATCACCAATACCTTTCAAAAGAATGCCCCAAATCCCTTAAATAACATCTTGGTGCAGCATTGAGATCATGACTTGGTGCATTTGATGTATTTCTTTAAATATTTTCTCCAGCTTTTCAAGAAGTCTGTCTCCTTGCCTCTCACCCAGACACTGAAGCTCCATAAAACAATTAGTGACAAGCACCAGGGCAGGTATTTCTCATCAGTGTTCAACCTCAGCAGCTTCCTCTGTTTTCCCTCCCTGTAATCTTCTAGGTCATTGTATTCTCACTATGCAGCCACTTCAATATCCTAATAATGCACTGTTTTCTTACAGGTTGCTGTCAAAATAGTATGCTAAAAGAGAGAAAGAAACAAGTGGACTGAGTATTGAAGATGGACTGAAGAAATAGCAATGCCATTTTCATTTATAAAGCTGATAAAATTAGATTGCTTTAGGTGAAAAAGAAGGCAAGGCTACCATCACACAGGCTGAAATACCTGCTGACTTTGCAAACTTCAGAATTTTGTCCAAAAGACATATTACCATTGCTCAAGTCACACTTATGGCCCCATCCAACACACTTGGGACCTGTAACTGTACCTACACATAAATAAAATTTTATATATTGTCTGGTCTTTTGGCTCAATAAGAATGCACTTTTCTGTATACAGCACAGGGTTTGTTTTATTTTGTTTTGTTTTGTTTTGGTCTTTTTGGGTTTTGGTGGGGTTTTTTTGTTTGGTTGGTTGGTTGGGTTTTTTTTGCAACTCCTACCAGTGATAGAATTAACACCACAGAACTGGTTAGCTATTGATAGCAGTGAGCAGACGAGCTTTCAGACTGCAGTAGCTATAGATGTGTCATTATAGAGTGGAAAGGACTCTTATGAAAGGCTTCCACCAGCACAGCTCCAGAGGAGGCCTTCCCTTACATCTGGGGAAGAACCAGGGGACATGCCAATACTCTGCTGTCATTTCTAGTCACTCCATTGAGTCATTTCATAGTCATGGTATAGTTCTGTGTAGCATAGATTTGGTCCACTCACCAGCGATAGCTGGCTGAGTTTTCAAAAAGCAAGGCTGACTGAGTGAATACACTTTCAAAAAAAAAAAAAAATCTGGGAGAACACCTGTGAGCTTTTAACCTACTCATCCTTTTCAAATACAATTGAAGTCATAACATGACAATATCTGAATACAGCAGTCCAATCAAACCTGTGAAGATTAAGGGGTTCTTTGTCTGTCCAAAAATGCCATGAAAAATGTCCAGGTTTGGAAAAAGCATAAAAAATAACAGAACAAGAGAAATCCTAACAATACCTACTTTTACTTGTTTATTGTTTATTTTTATTTACCCTTTTTTTTTTTTTTCCGTGAATTTATCTGTTTTGAGGTTAGTGGCTCAGAACACACAGCAGGAAAATTCACCACCTCCTAGGATAAGTTTATGTCATTTAATTATCAGGATTTCTATTTCAGGCCCTACGATATTGGCCAAGAAAGAAATTCCTTGGCCATGGGGTTGATAGTCACTAATTATAGACTGTGTCAAATCTGCAACAAATTTCAACAGTAGGCAAAGGAACAGACTGTGCCAACATTTGGCACAATGGAAAAGATGAAGATTCATTTTGATCCTCAGCATTAATGTTCTTTTTGCCTTCTTCTGAAAAATGAAAACTCATCCTCTTTTGTTTTGCTACTTATCATTTGACCTGTAATAGAAGTCATTTACTTTCTCTGGAAGTGACTGCAGAATAACATTTTACTTGCCAGCTACAGCTTTTTAATATATGTTTGATTGTAAATAAGCAAACATTTACTTTGGATAAAGACATCAAAGTTCAAGGAGTTAGTGAAGAAAAGAAATTTTGGACACATTATGCACGACTCTTGTTTCTTGCCAGGGACACAAATACACAAAATGGGAACTAAGAAGCTCATGGCTAGACATGTACTCCTACACCTATTGATATCTCCAATTTTTTCTCTTTCTTATATGCTAAAAATACACTCCAACATAAATACTAGTTTCAGGGATTTCAGACTGATTGTAGACCTTCCCAGAAAGTCTCAGGTGGTGCTGATGCTGGCTGTTTCCATGTCATCAGCCATGTCAGATTGACAGTACCAGAGAGGTCAGCTCTGCTGTGACATTTATACAGATTCAATTGTTATCATGTGGGACTCAAAAGGAAGGCAGACTAAGCCCAGATCTGTCAAGGCATTTTGACATCTACCTGACACTGACTTTGAAGTGAGCTGGGCAGCTGCAGTGGGAGCCAAGATGGCCATACTACCTTCCTGCACTACTTTGCTGTAGGGAAATCCCACTACACAACCCAGAGGTATGCAGCTTGCAGCCTCCTTCACCAACACTCCCACCCCCGGCTGCAATTCATTAAGTCTCCTGATACATCTGAGACATCTATAAATATTTATTGTTGCAGGCTGACATGACTTTCTCAAAGTCACAGGGGACTTGGATCACAGAGCACAAAGCTCATTTTGGTTTAACCATAGGGTCATGATTCCTTGTTAAACAGGGATGCCCAGTACCTGCCTCTGCTCAGAGCAGACTCCTTGGGGCATATACCTCTGCAGCAGCCCTTCCACAGCCAGCCCTGCTCCCCGTTCCCACCTTAGAACTGGTACCTGCCTGCTCCCACCCCTCAAACCTTAGCTTTGTGAATGTAGGCTGAGCATTGAGCCCCTGCCAGCACTGCACCTCAGGCTGCCAGGCTCCGGCAGAGGAGCAATAAGGAATTGCAAATGATTGTAATGCACATTGACTTTTAGAAATGGTTGACGCAGTTGCTTTTCATTTATATATTTATTTTTTGGGTGCAGTGTCTTGTGTGTATGGAATGTTCTCTTCCTTTTCTGGTAAGAGATTAGAGAGTAAATTACTAATATATTATTAATAGGAGACTTTTATATAGTTAAAGCAAGCAAGAAAACAAACAATAAAGCCCCAAGAAATTAAAACAGTGCATGAAAGTGAAAACACACAAATTGAAGGGATGATCTTTGTCCTGGCAGAAAATGGTAGCTGAAGAGAGGTTGATGACAATAACATATTGCTGAGACACTGTGCCTGCTGGAAGGGGGGCTGGAAGATGTCTTCCACAGCACTTATCTTCCTTTAGAAAAGAGTGACGTGCCCTTACTGTCTGTCTCAATATGGAGGAAGCTGGCTCAGCGAAGTCATGACTGAGCATCTGAGGGGTGTCTGACTGTTGGTACTTTCTTGCTTATATAGCTCTCCCAAAACAGAAGAAGCCACCACACACTTTCTGTTCAAGGACTATCCCATATTTAGACAGGGACAAAGCACAGAATTGATTAAAACTGGCTTCAAGGAAGTTTTGAAAATCTGACATAAAAGAAGAAAGCCTGTCTATTCACCCTATAGTTTAGCAGCCTTGGCTAGTCTTTTTCTTTTATTTTTTATTTTTTTGTTAAGTCTTTATCTGAATATCTTTAGAGAAATATCTTCTTCACCAGTGAAAATGAAAATGAAATTTAAAAAAAAATATCTAAGGCTATAGAGTCAAGCATTGTGTGTGGATAGATTAGAGTTAAGGCTCATTTGCAGGAGAAAAGCCAGCACAACATTTGCAGTGAAAAGAATAGAAAGGATCTTGCCCCCACTCTTTCATTTAATAGAGGTAGTTTGGGGAAAATGTCTAATGAATCCTATCCAACCATAAAATCATGTAGAAAATGAATTGTATCTGACAATAAAATAAAAGTGAACCAAATTACAATGTTCCTATATTCACAGGACAAATTAATTTCATGTTTGGAATACTAATTGTTCACTATAAGGCCTCTCAATATTTATTGTCATTACTTCATTTGCCGCCAAAAGAACTTTTGCCCATGCAAAACGATGTGTTTTTGATTGTAGCACCAAAGGGAAGAGAAACAAGTCTTTCAGGGAGGGTAGAACAAGCAGAAGGGGGAACTTCCCATGTGCCAACCACTCTGGTCCCCAGGACAGTTTGTGGAAAGGCATTTGGGGTGGGAGGAGGTGTGTGATTTGTCCTTTGAAGTTGGAGGGCAAAAGAAAGTGAACCTTCATGGGGCTTGTAACTTGCCCTCAAAGTCATCATCTGACACATGTTCTTCAAACTCCTCATGAAGGGCAGAGGGAGCAGATGTGGCCAGTGAGCCCTGCGCCTTGGAGGAACCTAGTCATCTTCCCACAGACAGTGTACCCTTAAGATCTAAGAGGCAGCTATAATTTGACATGCCTTCAAGGACCAATGGATCTTTGGCGCCTGGACAAAAGCTGCAAAGAGATTCAGGTAGTTCATAGGAGACATCATGAGAGAAAAAAAAGTGTGATTGTACCACACTGAATGATAGTCAAAAATACAAATAAGTAGAGCACCTTTCCCAAAAGCAGAAAGCTTTTAAAAAATACACAGTAAAAATTAGTGTAACTATGCAAAGGCTGTGTGTACACATAGATAAAAAATATTTTTAAACACCCCCCCCTTCCATTAACCTAATATAGCAGATTAAAGAAGTGATAATTCAGTGAGGAAGGTTGAATGCTCAATTCCATGATGAGTTCTATTAATATGACTGTTTTTAGGAGAAAGAAATGAGAAGTTATTGCACCCAAGGGGGATCTTAGAGCAATCATTTTTCCTGAAGAGAGTTCAATTTGAACGGCAAAGCTTCTTCTGAACTGCCAGTGGCTCCCTCTATCCCCTAAAAATTCATGTATGTTTCTGACTGACAGGTCTAATGGACTGCTTTGCCATGATACCAAAGCCACCTGATATTTGAACTTAGTTCAGAGTTGCATGACTGTCTCCATCCTCCCTAAGACCTTTAGCTGTACTCTCTCCACTCTTAATTAATTCCCATCTGAGGCAAAATCTACCAAAAGAAAAAACTGGGCTCCAGTGACCAAGGTTACTTTGGGCACCTCTAATGTTGTTGAAGAGCCTGGGCAATGCAGTGCTGAAAATGGTGCAAATAGTGTTCTGGTGGGATGCTTCGGCACTCCTGCTTCCAAAGGGTGGGGAGATGGCGGGGGGGGGGGGTGGTGGTGGTGGTGGTGGTGGTGTGTGTGTGTGTGTGGAACAGAGATGTTATGGCACCCAGCAGGCTGCTTAAAGCAACTGTTTTCCTCAAAGATAAAATTATGAGAAAAGATCTGTACTATGGGACAGCAGAAACTCAGTGTTTGCCTCTAAGGCTTCTCCACCACTGTTTGATAGGGAGGGGGCCAGAGGAAATTGCTTGCACTGCACATCCTGTTTCATTTTCATCCCTTCACACTAGTCCATCTTCTGTTTTCCATCTTTTCTTTGCCCTGCTAAACTCGTATTTGAGGGGACTTGTACTGGCTCCAAAGTGGTCTTGCATCAGAGGAACTGTTCTTCCTATTGACTGAGAAGAAGTTTTGACTGAGAGAGTGCATATGCTTCTCATGATTTCCTCCTGCTTGCCTTTTGCCCAAATCCATGGCGTGTTCCATGTGATGCACCAATGTGTTATGCACTTATGTGCTCATCCCTCTGATCCCCTTCTTCTATGTATTATTTAAACTACTGCTCTCATTCTATGTAAAATCAATTTTAGACTCTTTGACAGGATTTCCCACAACTTACTAAGTGTTGTGTTTAAAATATGTGTTTGCCTAGAAAACTCAGGTTTACTGTTACAAGGGCTGTCATGCATCACTCAGTCCTGTTGATTCTATATAGCCCCGCCTGTGGAAGACTTCTGGGCTGAAGACACCTTTAGCCTGGGAAGGATGCAGCTGTGAGCATGTGAAAGTGGAGAAAAACAAGTCTATGGCCTTGCAGAAGCATGGGAAAGTAGAAGAAAGAAGAAACACAACTGAGAAAAACAAGATATGTTTTGAGTCTTGCCAGCATGAGGAGAGATGTGAACTACCTATCAGAAGATGGTCTAAGATTCGTGGACAGAAGTGCTTGGCTAGTAGAGTATGACATGTGTATGCATGGACAGATAAGAAAAAGTATAAAAGAGAAGCTTTCTGTTAATAAAATGGTTGTTGTCCGTTGTTGTTAGCCATTGGAAAAAAAATTTGAGTTTTCTTAAGAAAGGATTTTAAACAGATGAGCCAGAGCTCCTTCTGAAATCATCTCAGAATGAATGGAATGAGTGGCTCAAACCCAGATTGAAAGGATGAGTGAGATGGGTAGAGGACAGAAATGTTGCACACAGAAGTGATGTCTTCCTGCATTCTGTTCCAATGGATTTACCCTTCCCACCTGAAATAAAGAGAAGCTTAACATTTTCTTAGAGTAAGAAAAAAGAAAATCCACCTTCACCTAACAGAGTAACAAGTTCCTCTCATACTTGCACTGAAGAATACACTGTTCTTGTTCAATTCTTCTATCTTTGAAAATCAAGCACACCCTAAGGGCTTTGCCAGGCAAGAAAAGAAGGACCTACAACTAAAGGCAAGACCTTTATGAAAAAACACACTACTGCAGATCTAGAGAAAAAGTAAAAGATTTAGAGAGGGAAACAAACAAGAAGTGAAGGAGAAAGACACTAGGACTTACTTAGAAGAGACTGCACCTAAAATTTCTTTAAGAGTGAAGAGGAATCTCTCCTCAAAAACACTCAGACATATTAGAGTTACCCATGCTCTTACATTACCACTAAAGCCTAATAATTCCTTTTGAAATTTCACATGTGCTTTTTCTGAGTGGAAATGCTGTTGGACAGCTCAACAGTTGATTGCTGAAAATACGATATTTTTAATGGACAAATTTACTTTCATTACAACTATCAAATAATTTATCAGTTATAGTATTCTGTTGTCTCCCCCTAGCCTCTAGAAAGCCAGTAAAACATGAATAAGATGCTCTGGGAAGTAAAAGTGTTAAGACTCTTCACATCAAAGACCATCCAGAGTCAGGGAAAATTTGTGGATGTGGTCAATACCATGGAATTTTAGCTTGGGATAGTTGGACTCATGGGCTACCAAATGAATAGACCTCTGGCTATCATTTCTCAAGGCCTGGCATGATGACTGGTCAAGAGATTCCACTAGATTCCTGAAGAACCTGCACAACATGCAGAAATGGGAACTACTGCCTCTATTGGAAACAAAGTAATTCACCTTTGTCAGAGACAGTCCTGCCCCCTGGTCCACCTGAGCCCAGAACTCAGCAAAAACTGGAGTTGAGCACTTCTGCACACAGAAAAGATGCCTCTAATTATCAATTTCTTGCCCACAAGCCACCAGGCAACCAGCAGCAGCTCCTCCATAGAGGCAATATAACACCGACTTGCTGGTCAGTGATCTCTGTTTTTTGCATGAGCCTGCAGTCCAGAACCAGGTTTTAATGTCTTGGTGGTGTGGACATCTGCCCTGAACGGTTGTGCTAGTCAGAGGTGGCAGCTCATTGACTGTCCCGTGAATGAGGGATGTAGCAGCAGTGAAGGCTGCACACTAACCTTCATAGTGTGTTGCAGGGGTATTATCATTGTTAAGCACCAGGTAATTATGTCCCATGAACCAGTTTTCTGTGGCTGTGACAGGAGTGCTAAGGCATGTCTGGGTTGGTTTCAGTGGTGTGGACACTTTTTGGGTGGTGGGAACTGAGACCACAAAACCCATAGCACAGCCTCTGACAATTTCTTGTGTGTAAAGGGAGGAATAAGTTTTACACCCATAATAAGAAAAGAAAAAGCTTCATGTTCTCTAATTTAGCTGGTTGTCCACTAAACAAATATTTATGGAATAAGACCCACAAGAAAACAAGCTGTAAGTATTCAAAAAGATGAACTCAACACCTTAAGAGAAAATGAAGAAATAGGAAAATTTTATTTTTGTGACATTCAAAACTCTTATTTTACTCCGATAATCATCATCATAAAAGATGTGCCCTGTACACTTGAGGTTACAAAGGAAGAAAAATATCAGAGGATGTTGAAACATTGCATCTTGAAACCCAGTGCAAATATAAAGGAGTTTTATAACATAATTACATTCCCATTAATATGTTAATCTCTTATATACAGACATAGAGAAGCAAATACATTACTTTTAATAATTAACTCTGTAGTGAGGTTTTATTGCTGGGAAAGAAGATTTCTCTATGGAAGGGTATTTAACATTTTAATTACACTGGTTTTGATAGATGTTTACTGTTGCTTCTATTTCTACTGAAAACAAAACCATACAATTAGGATAAAATGTAATTTTGTCACTAGAAAGGAATTATTTCCATTTGAAGGAAGGTCTAAGGTTCCCTCTTCTTTGCTGTCTAGTTAGTGTATAAAAATGGTATAGTGTGTTTTTAGAGACAGGCATTTCTTATGGAGCGGTTGCATTTTATTTTTTTTTTCTTTCAATAATTTTGTAGTTTTTGTGCCATTTATCATTGCCATCACATCTGACCTTCCACTAGAAGATTAATTATATTTTGGTGAGAGAACTCAAAAAGGATGTTAAAAAAATAAAAAAGCAAATTCCACTCTTCTCAGATAAAAGCTGCTAAAGGAACCAATAGCATGGGAAAAGTATCCTTAAGGAATTGCAGAATCACAGGATCTAGGCTGGAGAAATGAAAAATTTGAGAAAAAAAGAATAGAACTGAAAGACACAAAGAAATTAAAAGTCTAGGAAGGATCGCCAGGCAGTGAGTCTGGACAATGTACTGCTCTGAAAATAAGTCAACAAGCTTTATACATGAACTGACACTTGAGTTTGGTACATAAACCAATAAATTGAAAGGCTTTGCAGATGGATACATGCTTTCCAGAACTGAAAAGGTGCATACAGATCAGCTAACCCTGCAATGACTTTCTCTGGTGAACTTGAGCATGATGCTAGGAACAAAACATCTGAGAGAAAAGCATATGGTCTCCATGGTTCATAGGCAGTGCTTGAAGCTGCCACCTGAAAGGGTCAGCTCTGATGACAGCTTGTGTCAGCATGGTTCTCAGCCCCACTAGAAACTGTCCTGCAAACCCCCATTTCATTTTATATAGGCTTGAAATCCAGACAGCATGTGAGATAAACAACAGATCAGCACTTGTTCTCTGGTTCCCTGAGCAAATGAATAGCACCCTCTCATTTGGGCGTATAACAGTGATTTCAGAAGAAATCTATAGACACAAGTTTTGAAAAAGCATAAAAAGTCCTACAGATGACAAACACAGGACTTCCTTTCTGTGAGCCATTTAAATATCACGTGCACAAGATTTGTGTTGCATTATTTAGATGGAAAAATGCCTTTCAGGCATTTGTAATAGCTCTGGATTTTGTTCAGCAATGAAGAGAGATGAGCATTGTGGCTATTTGCCTTAGAAGGAATTAAATAGATGCAGTAAAGCTCTGTTACAGTAGTATTTGAAATGCTTTATTTAAATAAAGTAAATTAAGCCAGAAATCTTGCCCACTCTGACCAGTCACTGATAGTGATTCTGGGTACTGAAAAATACACAGATGCTAAAGTTAACACCCCGGGCCCAGCAGAGCTGTCCTGTGAAAAGCCACAGGGTTTTGGAATCTGTCTCTGATTCTGGGACCTCTAAGGTTATATTGTAAGCCTTGCTTATCTTCAGGAAATAGGTTGTCATTGAACATGTAAACCTGGTGACACTGGTAAATGTGGCAGCTATCACTCATACACAACAAACCCTCCTCTTGGGGGATGGCTGGATGAGCATGGGCAGCATGACTTAAACTGGCACAAGCGCAAGGCATTTTTAGATTTACTCTAATGCACATGCTGATGAGTCAAATGGATGGGGAGAGAGAGGACAGGAAATCAGGGAGGATACACTGCTTTGTCCTAAAGAGAAACAAGTCCACATTCGAGATGGCAGGACAACACAGCATAGGGTGTCTTTCACATCACCTGCCTGTGAGCTTCCTAATGAACAGCTCTGCTGAGCTTCATGTGCATGTCAGGTAATCCACATTAACCTACAGATAGTGAGGAGGATGAGGCCTCATAAAATATTTTTTTTCTGCATCCAGCGCTAATGGAGGAGGACATGGGAGAAGGTGGTCACTTTGGACAGGATTTTGGTGGGGAAAGTCAGTGCTGATTCAATTTGATGAAATGACAAGGTAGAGCAAGGGGTGTAAACAGCATTGTCCTTGCACCTGTATGTCAGGATGCAGCTTTCATCTCATCTTGGAAAGAGGCAGCAGGCAGGGCAGGTCTCAGGAGATACAGGCTTCAAATTAGACTGATATTCCTCTGAGATACCTATTCCCTTCTGATCTGAAAGCCACATAGAGATTTGGTGAGCTCTGTACTACATGTTTGTGCTATCTGTCTTTGTGTCTCTTCCTGAAGCAGAGCAGATGTGATCCCAGGGCTATGTAAACACTGCCACAAGTTAAAGTTAACACCGTGGGAAAATGATAACAAGTTAGTCACTGTATGACCAGGCAGTCTTTTTCTCGATACAATAGAAAGAAGACATCTCTGAAAATGAAAGCCCTGATCACAAGTACTGACCACTCATGACAAGGATAGCAAGATAGTCTTTAGTATAAAATCACTTATTGTAACAGTACAGCCAACAAAATCTTCTCTTTCTGGGGATTGACTCCACGTCTTCTACCCATTGATCAACTCCAGGCCACTCTGTCTTGCATGTCTGCACACTTCTACCAATCATTCAAGATTTCCCTAACCTTACTCCTATTGAGTAGTACCTTGCTGCAATTCAGTAGGATGCTAACCTGTATTGTAACCATGCGTTTCCACTTTGTTTACTTCTTTTTTATTTCCTCAGATACCTGTGAGTGAGACTTCAGATGCCTGTCTTAATTTTACAGGATGGTCTGTATCTTTATTTATATCTGCAAGTATAACACACAAAACTGCAAACACTTTGTCTGAAGGGAGCAAAGTTAAAACAAAGATGTATTTCACTGCCAGGATGCTTTTAACCAATTTCTGAAGAATTTCTTCTACTTGTAGTAAGATATTCAATAAGGAAAGAATAGGGCAGTTATTTAAGAATAAGACAGGCTTTTACTTTTGATTTGGAGAGCACAAAACCCAACAACAAATAAAATCCAAGTCACCACAAAAGAGCAGCATGTCTTCTCTGTCAGGCACAGAGAAGGAAATGGCTGCCAGCAGGTGCTTCAGTGATCTCAGGGTACCATACAAAGGGAAAAAACCCCAACCTTACGAGCCAGGGATCATAGCAGTCAAGTCCATTGTTTGTGCCTTCACAGCCTCTCGTTGAGGACTGGTTTTCCAGCAAGCAAGGTTCCTCTGGTTCATAAGGCTCTGAGCTGGCTGTGCAGAGGTGCTACTACCTCCGCTACAGCTCCCTCTGTCTCTCCCACTCCTGCCTGTTAGTAGTGCCACTAGCACACTAGGGAAAAGAGTATCTGCTGTGTGCTGGGCTAGATGCTGTATGAGGACAGTGATAATTATGGCCTCAGAGCAGCATGCATGGAGAACACTAGGTTTGCTTTCCTCATAGAAAGACCTGTGGTCCTTCAGGTCTCCTCCTCCTCTGTCTCTTCCTCTGCCTCTTCCTTATTGAAGGACAATTAAAGCTCTTGCTCAGGCATTACATAAATACAGCATCTTCACCTCATGCTATGAAAGTATCATGAAAGAAAGGCACTGTGGCATTGTGAAGTGCTGAAGAGAAAGACATCTTGGCAGTGCGATATTATCATTCTCCCTCCTCAGCTCTGTTTGCGAGGGCAATGCTATGTAAGCCCCTTGCCATTACAGAGGAATGCCATAACAGCAATTTTAAATAAATTCTAGGATGTCCATAAGATGGAGAAGAGCAGAAATTGAATTCTGCTGGTGTGATGAACTCTAATTTTTCAGAGATAACAACAGGCAATTTTCAAAGAAAGCAAAATGACTTTATTCTCATTCAATAGATGAGAGGAAATGGGTGAAGAGGTGCAGTTCTCTGACATTATCTGGACAAATAATGATAGGAGGAGGATTGTTCTGGTCCCCAAAGTGAATAGTCCTATTCAAAAACTACATTGAAAAAAGAAGTATTCCATTGCAATGAGTTTGAAGAGCAATAACCAATTAGCAATATATCCCTGGGTCCCATAGCAGTTCTCCTAGGCTCCTGCAACCTTGGTCACACCACATCTATTGTGTCTCAACAGTCCTGCCTCCAAAATGAGGATAAACTGGTAGGAGCGTCACTACCAGACATGAGTGACTGCTCCTGAAGTTCTCCAAGAACCTCAAATGCAAGAGGTGGAGTGAAGTGCAGAGTTGCTAATTATTTTAAATCCCTTTTGTGTTCATATTAATCAAAGTGTCAAGCTGATTCTCTCTAATCTAACTAAAGAAGACAGAGATTTCACAGTGGGGAATGCTCTAAAGTTCACCAGGCTTGCATGACAAATTTACTGTATGCTTCCTGCTTGCTGGCTCTGCATGTGCCTGACTGAATTTCTTTTGCTGTTTCTACTAATTGTCAGAACTATTTCCTGTGGCTTTAAGCAAATGTTGACTCAATCCTGCTGTGACATCTCAAAGTTGAATGTTTGATATCACAGATTGCTAGGAGACACAGATAAAGGAATAAAATGTTACTCAAGATCCTACCTGATTGGTGCAGTCTGAGGCTACGAAGACACTGCCTGACCCAGAAAATGAATTTAATAGACCAAAAAGGAAGCTTTTAAAAAATGTATAAATAGATGTATAAGTGGATCTAAAATATGCATTTGCAGGAGCCAAAACAAGATATTCCTAGAGAGAATGGGATATCTCCTGGGAAAGCATTGCATGTTTCATAACCTTCCATAAATGGTTTGATTTTGCTTTAGGAACCAGCCAGAAATTCAGTGTAAAAACAGAGAAATCTACATTTCATTTAAACATTGCCGGTGAAACAAAAGATTTGATGCAAACTGACAAAAGCCAGGAGATTCCAAATGCTTTCGCCCTACTTTTGCTCCTGAGTTCATATCTCTAATGACAGTGTGCATTTGTGTGGCAGCAGGCAGGATGCGGAGTGTCAGCCATAACACTAACATTTCCTAATCATTTTGTCATTTTGATCATGTCTCCAATTGCTGGGAAATATTTGAACCAAAACACTAGATCCAGACAGTCAAGCACGGAGCCATTACCCCTTTTCATCTCTGTCAATTCATCATGTCACTGGTCGTGCTGGTCCTCAGAAGAGAATGAGACTTTTTTGAGCAAGGGACATCCCAAAGGAGAAGATGGATGAGGTAATTGCAAAGCATGGGCATCATTGTACTGTGACAGTGATTAAGATATTAAAAATTGATGGTCGTAACGTATTGTTAGGCTCAGTAAGGGAAAGATAGATTGTGGTAAGGGATTTCTTCTCCCTAACAAGATCCTCATTAGTTCCAGTCTACATGATGAAGAGCATCATGCAGATGACGACCCTTGGTATATAGAGTAGTAGGATCTGAACTGTACATAATTCCCTTTGCTTACATGAATCTACAGTTATTTTCACCAACACTAGCTAAAGTGATATCCAATGACGGGATCTGAATCCTATATCCTGTTCCAGCCTCTAAATGATGAATCTGTCTTTAATATTCTTTTCTCATATGAAAGTCTTCTTTAAAATCATAGAATCACCTTGGTTGGAGGGGACCCTAAAGTTTCAACTCCTTGCCACAGGCAGGGACACCTTCCACTAGATTACATTGCTCAAAGTCCCATCCAGCTTGGCCTTAAACACTTCCAGGGATGGGGCACGCACAGCTCCTCTGGGCAACCTGTCCTAGTATCTCACCACACTCTGAAGAATTCCTTCATCTATTGCAAATCTCCTCTATTTCAGTTTAAAGCCATTCCCTCTTGTCCTATCACTACATGCTCTTGTGAAATGTCCCTCTCTAGCTTTCTTATAGCCCTCTTTAGGTACTGGAAAGTTCTTTAAAGTCTCCCTGAAACCTTGTGACCTCCAGGCTGAACACCCTCTCTCAGCTTGCCTTCATAGAAGAGGTCCTTCAGCCCTCTGAGCATCTTCATGGTCTGTCTCTGGAATCACTCAAATATGTTCACATCCTTCTTATGTTGGAGGATCCAGACCTGGTTGCAGTACTCAGGCAGGGACTTACAGGAGCAGAGGAGAGGGGAAGAACCACCTTCCTTGACCTGTATGTCACACTTCTTTTGATGCAGCCCAGAACACAGCTGGCTTTCTGGGCTTCAAGTGCACATCCCTGGGTCAGGCTGAACTTCTTGCCAACCAACACCCCCAGGCCTTTCTACTAAGGACAGCTCTCAATCCATTCTCCACCCAGCCAGTATTTGTGTTAGGGGTCTTTTTATTTAGGAGAGAGAGGACTTCCTTTGGGACTTTATTTAGGAGAAAAAGCCATAGGCCACCAAATGCTGTGGGTGGAAGAGCTGTCATTTGCAATGATAAAATATCATTAATTTAAAAAACAGCCTGTTGTTTTGATGCACTCCTCACTCCCACTCACTGTCATTTTGGGGGGAAATCTAAAATTATTTGCATGTTTCTTACAGCCATTTCAAACTTTGACATCCTACTGGTCCATAAGATGAGGTTTTTAAAACTGGTTAGGGAATACAGTCACAAGCATGCCTGTGAAATCCACAGGAGGCTGGATACAGACAAAATTTCGACAAAAACTACTTGGATCTTTTTTTTTTTAACAAAACAGAGAACATAAGCAAACCAAGAGAAATGGGTCCACAAAAAAGACAGTAATTTTGCGAGTGTAAGAATTTTTCTTCTTACTTCCCTCCCAGACCCCTATGAAGTCACAGCAGCTATGTTTTGCAGTGACAAAGGGCTTGAGGGGTTGGAGGGACTGTCAGTGGTGCCTGTCATTAAGTTCATGGTACTTTGGAAGGTCCTGACTTCCACCTATCAGTGCAGAGCATGGGAAGACTCCAGGAGGAAAGTTCTGCTGGTGGTGATCCAGCTAAGAGGATGCTTGGCTTTCCTGAATGGCACTGTGGCTCTTTGTACTGTCAATGAACTCTCTGAGAGAAAACAAAGCCACAAAAACAACAAAAGTAAGGTTTTTTAAAAGGTGTGTTCTCTCTCACAAAACTTTGTTAAAAAAAAAAAAAAAAAAAAAAAAAGAAAAAGAAAAAGAATAAGCCAGGCTTCTTAGGTGAAGCTGAGAAGTAGCAGACATTCACTTCTGGTAATGGATTGGAGACTTTCAGTCAGTCAGGCAAAGAGAAAAAAATAGATATGATGAAGTGATTTATGTTGACTCAAAACAGTTTTGAACCTCCTAAGAACCTACAGTAGAAATGAAATACTTTATTTCAGAAAAAGACTGTAGATTTCTATCCATGACATTATGTTTCTTCATTGCATGATGGAGCCTGGAGGCTAGTGTGCACCTGCTTCTCTGCGCCCTTTGGAGGAAGGTGAGAAAGATGGTACTGTTGTGGGATGAAGGGTGCTGAGCAGCCTGCAGGTGGTTGTAGGGGTGCCAGTGATGGCTGCTGAAGCGAGGAAAATGTACCTCATCCCAACTCTGCTGACACCTCTTTTCTACCAGAGCTCACAGAGATTGGAGTTCCTTCTTTAAAGCAGAGGAAAATATACATTCCTGCAAAATAAATGTTTTATTGAATTATTTTTCCTTCTTCCTTTCTCCACCACACACACACACTCAGACACATGCACACATCAGGGAGTCAAATGACAGACATTTCCTGCTGGAGTTTCTACTGATGGAAGAATGCTGATATTTTATGAAAGTGTATACAGTTATGTGATTCAAACAGCACTGCTCTTTCCATAACTGGATTTGACCTGGAAATTTCTTTTCCATTCACTTGTCATTCTTGTCATTTTTTTAATTTCCATTGCTAATTTTAGAATGAGAAAAAAGGTCTTTAACAAGATAAAAAAGTCTTTAGCAGAGCTAGTGATGATGAGGAACGATTTAAGGGCAATACTGAAACCAGTCATCTCTGATGACTTCTTGTTCTGTTTCATAGTATGGGTTGCAGGCTCTACTTTTTTTCCTGTATTTTCGCACTGTTGCAAAGGTCACCCCAGCTTCTCCCAATCCATTCGTAAGTTCTCCATCATCCATCCATAAGTTCACAGATTACTCTGGTCAGATACCTGTCTCTGGTTCCCCAGCAATCTCCCTTGCTTATATCTGCTCTTTGATGGTTGCTTATATCTGCTCTTTGATGGAGCACCAGCCTACCAGAGGCTGTTGACAAAGTCATATTAATTGATCTGGGCTTCTCTCTGTGCCAGATGAATGGCACACACCTCCCCAAGACAGCTGGTCAGAGGATTATAAATTAGAATGTGAGATATGAAAGAAGAAAAACAACTGGGTTGTTTTTGGTTTTTTTTAATCTTGCCTAACATTATCCTTTTACTTAGCCTGTCCACTGAGATACCTTAGATACAGATATAACAAAAGTGTCTAAATAAAGTCAAAAAGTTCAAGTCACTTTGGTATCAGAATCCATAATCAACAATTATACTGTGACATGACTTTGGGGTACAGTTTGAAATAGCCACAGGTTAGACTGAGCTATTGAATGAGAATATGCCTGGCATGCAGGCTTTCCAGAAACTAAATTCAGCCTTACAAGTAAAGAATATTACTAATGGATATTTATAACGGTAGAAAGAAAAAAACTCAAACCTACTAAACTCAGGAGTTAAGACCAAACCTGCTTTCCTTTACTGCAGCTTCTATTTGCTGGGCAGAAGATCAGGGATTAGATGTCTTGTGGAGCTTCCCTGGAAACAAGAGGGAGAGGCTAGTCTGCTCCAGACAGGTCTCTGCCCTCCTGTTTTCATAGCCAGCCACATTTTCCTCCAGAATTACAAACCTGTTGCTGCATCCTGGTATTAAACAAAATCACCACTGTAATTTGAAGTCACCGCTTCAGCAAAGAGTAAATATCCACCCACTCAGTTAATGCTTAGTGTTGAATGGAGACAATATGTAAGCAGATGCATCTACTATCTGGACTTATATAGTCTATGGAAATCAGTCAACACTTCATAAAAACTGTCAAATTTTCCTTCCTTGAGACTCATTGTAGTGACAATAATTGTGATGATTCTTTGCTGATGCTTGCATGGATGTTACAGGAAGCTCTGTAGAAAGCACCCTTTTTTCAGCAGGCACTAGTATTCAAAGCCCAGAAACATCCAGGTACAGTCCAGAATCACCTTTGGAGCAAATGGTGCCCAATCACACACAGAGTCTAGGTGGTGAGAATGAGATTGGCTATGACGGTAAGGTTAGTAACATCAACCTGTGTCTGGTGTGCAGGATTGGGAAATTACGGGAGACAAAATTTTTTAAGGATATTTATTTTAGTGGGGATGTTCCCGAGACTATCCAACATTTGATAAAAAAATCAGTTCAAAGAAATCCTGCTCCAAAAGCATGCATGTGCATGTCTCATTTAACAAGGGAACCAAAGGGGTTTATAATTCATAATTGTGAAAGATTGAAAATGATAACCAGTACATTAATCACATTGATCCAAAACCCCAAGAACACTTACTTAGGCAATAAGAGAAACCAAGAGTTTGTTCCATCTCCTTTCTTTCCCATAAAGATGCACTTGAGATAATGGATAAGTGGCCTCAGGAACACAGTGGGAAAGAATAAGATCAATTTGGCTTTATTCACAGAATCACAGAATATGCTCATAGAAGGAAAGATCATCAAGTCCAACACCTTGACCTGCACAGGACACCTCCAAGAATCACACCATGTGCCTGAGAGTAAAGTCCAAATACTTCTTGAACTCTGTCAGGCTTAGTGCTGTGACCACTTCCCTGGGGAGCTTGTTCCAGTGGTCAATCACTCTCTGGGGGAAGAACCTCTTTCTAATATCCAATCTAAACCTCCCCTGACAGAATTTCAGTCCATTCCCTCAGGCCCTGTCCCTGGTCACCACAGAGAAGAGATCAGTGCCTGCCCCTCCTCTTCCCCTCATGAGGAAGTTTTAACTGCAATGAGGTCTCCCCTCAGTCTCCTCTTCTCTGGGACAAACAAACAAAATTACCTCAGCCTCTCCTCCTACAGCTTCCCCTTAAGGCCCTTCACCATCTTCATTGCCTTCCTTTGGACACTCTCTAAGAGCTCAATATATTTTCTTACATTGTGGTGCCCAAAGCCACACACAATATCCAGGGTGAGGCTGCCCCAGTGCAGAGCAGAGCAGGACAATCCCCTCCCTCGACCAGCTGGTGATGCTTTGCCTGATGCCTCCCAGGACATGGTTGGCCTTCCTGGCTGCCAGGGCACTGCTGACTCATATTCAACTTGCCACTGACCAGGACCTCCACTTACCTTTCCGCAGCACTGCTTTCCAGCATCTCATTCACCAGTCTGTTCATGTATTCAGGGTTGCCCCATCCCAAGTGCAGAATCTGGCACTTTCCCCTGTTGAACTTCATATGCTTGGTGATTCCCAGTCCTCTAATTTGTCAAGGTCTCTCTGCCTGTTGCCATATTTGAAAAAAAACTCTTTTAATTGTCCTACATTTCTGGCCAGCTTCAACTCCAGCTGAACTTCAGCCACATGAATTTTCTCCCTACAGTGGCAAGCAGCATCTCTGAATTCCTCCCATGTCACTTGACCTTGCTTCCAC